>OU618533.1:1594617-2194617 GCA_914829495.1 Eilema sororculum
CCGCTCGCATGAATGTCGGCTATTGCGACTTTTGGTTATATCTCGGGTTCTTCTAAACCGCTCCGTCTCACTTCGACCACATCTCAAATCGTCCACTTCCCAAATTGACCACATCTCAAATCGTCCATTTCCCAAGTTGACCACATCTCAAATCGTCCACTTCCCAAATTGACAACATCTCAAAATGTCCACATGTTTGGGGGGAGGGGGGGTTCCTGAGTAACCATACATTTTACACTCAGTACTTTTTTTTAATGACTCTTTGTTAGCATATTTTTTTTCAATTTTGATTACAATAATATGGGTATCGTTTTCGGGCTTTTAGGGGATGCTGATTACCAATTAACTACCCATTTAGCGATCCAAGATAGCGGACATGCATTTTTCAACAAAGTCAATATGGGTATCGTTTTCGGGGTTTTAGGGGATGCTGATCACGAATATATCACCCATTTAGCGATCCAAGATGGCGGACATGAATTTTCCAACAAAGTCAATATGGGTATCGTTTTCGGGGTTTTAGGGAATGCTGATCACGAATATATCACCCATTTAGCGATCCAAGATGGCGGACATGAATTTTCCAACAAAGTCAATATGGGTATCGTTTTCGGGGTTTTAGGGGATGCTGATCACGAATATATCACCCATTTAGCGATCCAAGATGGCGGACATGAATTTTCCAACAAAGTCAATATGGGTATCGTTTTCGGGGTTTTAGGGGATGCTGATCACGAATATATCATCCATTTTGCGATCCAAGATGGTGGACAAGAATTTTCCAACAAAGTCAATATGGGTATCGCTTTCGGGGTTTTTGGGGTCGCTGATTACGAATATATCATCCGTTCAGCGATCCAAAATGGCGGACTCTTAATTTTCCCTAAAATCGATATGGGTATCGCTTTCAGGTTTTTTGGGGTCGCTGATTACGAATGTATTATTCATTTAGCGATCCAAGATGACTTGATGGATGATAAATTCATAATCAGCAATCCCGAAAACCTCGATGCCGATACCCACATTGACGTAGGATATTTCAAGTTTACCATTTTGGATGGCCAAATGGATGAAATATTCGTAATTAGTCACCCCGAAAACCTCGAAAATGATACCAATATTGACGTTTTTGAAAATTAATAGTCCGCCATCTTTGATCATCGTTAAAATGGTCGTCAATACCGATATGGATGGGCTCCTTCAGAATATCATCAATTTAGCGATCCCGAGGATTAGCGAAATTTCATCGAAATTCGAGCTCAAATTCACCGAAACCAAAACCGATACCGAAAGCAAAACCGGAACCGAAATCGAAATTACCTGTAGCGGGTTCGATTCCCGACGAATAAAAGATACGTTTGGTAAGGTATAGTGTAATCACAAGTCACAAATGCGTTGGACAATAAGTAATTACAAGACGTTATGTGCCGCGAATGTACGGTTTGGTCGCGCCCGATTCCCGTAAGATCTTAGGTTGAACTGTTTTAAATGGCAATCGCACTGACCGCGCCGTATCCGCGAATGTTGCTTACGCTTGCATTTTATAATGAAATGTACGTGGCCCGTACAACTTGGATGTCGGCTATTGCGACTTTTGGTTATATTTCCAAGTCTACTCAACCAATTATGATCAAGCAAACGTAATATTCTAAGTCTGAGTTTTTCGATTTCGATTTGAATATTGATTCGGGTTCGGATTATACATTATAATTTAAAGGTTGCCACACGCAACCTTTAAATTATAATGTAGGTCTGTTCCAAGGTTGCTGTCTGTCACCTATAGTTTTCAATATACATAGTAATAAATATTTTAATAGATAATATTACCACACATGAGAGAAAGTGGGGCTATCGGTTTAAACTAAACGGTAAATACACGGAATCCATCCTCGCATTTGCAGATGATCTCGCAATACTTACTCGCAGCCCAAAGCAGTGCCAAGACCTGTTGCGTAAAGTGGATGAATTCTGTACATGGACAGATGGAATGAAAACAAAACCTAGCAAATGCTACTGTCTATGTCTGGGTAGGCGGGGTACCAGATATACCTCATATGATCCAGGGCTTAGTATAGGCGGGGAAAACGTTTCGACTATATCCGAAACCGTGCCTTTTAAATTTCTCGGAAGAAAAATAGATAACAGAGGTTGCACTCCAGCTTTAGAAGAAGTAATTAATAACTTCAATATCGATATAAAAAAGGTAGATCAACAGCCACTAAGTAATGTTAAAAAAGCGTGGATTTACGACAACTATTTAACCTCGCGTCTTAACTGGCCGTTTCTTGTTTATGATATAAGCCAGAGCCTCCTCAAAAAACTAGATGCGAATGTTACGAAGACATTGAAGTCGTGGCTGAGGCTAGCTCAGTCGGCAGACCCATCGACATTATATAGAGCCTCGAATAACTTTGGAATGACGTTCAAGAAACCATCGGAACTCTATAAACATCTAAGAGTAACCAAAATGCACGTCCTAGCGAAATCAAAAGACGAAATCGTGCAAGCTCTTCCAAAAGACCAAAGTACTAAAGAGCTCGAGTCGCGTCTCCAATTCCACAAAAAATTCATGATAGGCTCGCAGACTGGTAGGGTAGGTTTGGGTAATACTAGGAGGCAGTCAGACAAAGACATAACAAAATCTTTTCTTCAAGTTGATGAAAATAATACCTACAAAGTGCACGCAATGAACCTAGAAATACAAAACGAATGGTTAACACTAGGTGAATTTTGTATTCCCATAGCCTTAAAATGGCGTACCTTAATATACGACTGGTCACCGGCTCTCCTTAAATTCTATCTCAATGCATTCCAGTTGACCCTCCCCGACCAAAGCAATCTTGTCAGATGGGGCAAAGCCACAGATAAAACATGTAACTTATGTGGTGAAGCAATTGGTACTGCTAGGCACCTACTGGTGGGTTGTAGGACGCTATTAGACCGGGGTCATTACTCGCGCCGACATGATAAGGTATTAGAAATCGTACGTGAGGCGGTAAGTTTGGCGGTAGCTAGAGCGAAAAAGGGTTTAACCACAAACCAAAGAAATGACGTCGCGTTTGTAAAGGAAGGCTGCTCAAAAAAGACAAATCAAAAGCCGTACTCAATTTTGATAGCAGCCGCTGATTGGACATTACTCGCAGATTCGTATGAGAAACACTATAAAATACCGGAGGATGTTTGTGCCTCGTCATCCAGACCCGATATATTCCTATTTTCAAAACAGCAAAAGCGTGCAGTACTAGTGGAACTCACAGTACCGTGGGAAACTAACATACCTAAAGACCACGCTATAAAAATAAACAAATACTTTGACCTGACCAACGAGTTAACCAAAAATGGCTATGTGGTTAAACTCTACGCCGTGGAAGTAGGAGCAAGGGGAATTCCAGCTAAATCCCTGTATAACTTATTTAAAGACCTCGGATTGCCAAGAGCTTCAGTAAGCTCTTTACTCAAACGAATATCTAAAACGGCGTTGATAGGATCTTACCAAATTTGGATAGGTAGAGGGGGAACACGACTGACGGTGGAGGTGAGCGCTGATGCATCACAAGGTGGCCACCCTAAACCTACACCTGGGTCGCAAGTCCCAGGCGCCGTCACAGTGTTCCTCTCTGTACCACGCCATGGACCCGGCGACCGCACGGTGAATCCATGGAATGCTAAGAACTGGATCTCTTCGTAATTAGCGACCCCAAAAACCCTGAAAACGATACCCATATCGAATTTGGTGAAATTTCGAGTCCGCCATCTTGGATCGCAAAATCGGTGATATGATATATTCGTGATCAGCATCCCCTAAAACCCCGAAAACGATACCCATATTGACTTTGTTGGAAAATTCATGTCCGCCATCTTGGATCGCAAAATGGGTGATATATTCGTGATCAGCATCCCCTAAAACCCCGAAAACGATACCCATATTGACTTTGTTGGAAAATTCATGTCCGCCATCTAGGATCGCAAAATGGGTGATATATTCGTGATCAGCATCCCCTAAAACCCCGAAAACGATACCCATATTGACTTTGTTGGAAAATTCATGTCCGCCATCTTGGATCGCAAAATGGGTGATATATTCGTGATCAGCATCCCCTAAAACCCCGAAAACGATACCCATATTGACTTTGTTGGAAAATTCATGTCCGCCATCTAGGATCGCAAAATGGGTGATATATTCGTGATCAGCATCCCCTAAAACCCCGAAAACGATACCCATATTGACTTTGTTGGAAAATTCATGTCCGCCATCTAGGATCGCAAAATGGGTGATATATTCGTGATCAGCATCCCCTAAAACCCCGAAAACGATACCCATATTGACTTTGTTGGAATATTCATGTCCGCCATCTTGGATCGCAAAATGGGTGATATATTCGTGATCAGCATCCCCTAAAACCCCGAAAACGATACCCATATTGACTTTGTTGGAAAATTCATATCCGCCACCTGGATCGCAAAATGGGTGATATATTCGTGATCAGCATCCCCTAAAACCCCGAAAACGATACCCATATTGACTTTGTTGGAAAATTCATGTCCGCCATCTAGGATCGCTAAATGGGTGATATATTCGTGATCAGCATCCCCTAAAACCCCGAAAACGATACCCATATTGACTTTGTTGGAAAATTCATGTCCGCCATCTTGGATCGCAAAATGGGTGATATATTCGTGATCAGCATCCCCTAAAACCCCGAAAACGATACCCATATTGACTTTGTTGGAAAATTCATGTCCGCCATCTTGGATCGCAAAATGGGTGATATATTCGTGATCAGCATCCCCTAAAACCCCGAAAACGATACCCATATTGACTTTGTTGGAAAATTCATGTCCGCTATCTTGGATCGCAAAATGGGTGATATATTCGTGATCAGCATCCCCTAAAACCCCGAAAACGATACCCATATTGACTTTGTTGGAAAATTCATGTCTGCCATCTTGGATCGCAAAATGGGTGATATATTCGTGATCAGCATCCCCTAAAACCCCGAAAACGATACCCATATTGACTTTGTTGGAAAATTCATGTCTGGCATCTCCCCCCCCCTGCCCCCCCCCCCCGCCATCAGCCCCCCCCCCCGCCATATATTAAAAAACGTGAGATAGCCCTGAATCCTTAGTACCGAGTTTAATATGTATAGCTTCCATACACTCCATAAACAGCTTCGTTGACAGGACTTTAGCGTTTTATAAAAAAATGTGGTCATTTTTGAGAAGTGGTCAATTTGAGATGTGGACCTTTTGAGATGTTGTCAATTTGGGAAGTGGACGATTTGAGATGTGGTCAATTTGAGAACTGACATAATGAGATGTGGTCAATTTGGGAAGTGGACGATTTGAGATGTGGTCGAAGTGGGACGGAGCGTTCTAAACCAATTATGATCAAACAAACGTAATATTTTAAGCCTGAACGATCGCTAAATGGATGATAAATTCGTAATCGGTGACCCCTAAAACCCGGGAAACGATACCCATATTGATTTTTGTGAAAATTTCGAGTCCGCCATCTAGGACCGCTAAATCGATGTTAAATTCGTAATTCGTAAACCCAAAAACCCGGAAAACGATACCCATATTGATTTTTGTGAAAATTTCGAGTCCGCCGTCTTGGATCGCTAAATGGATGATATATTCGTAATCAGCAACCCCAAAAACCCTTAAAGCGATACCCATATCGATTTTAGTGAAAATTTCGAGTCCGCCATCTTGGATCGCTAAATGGATTATATATTCGTAATCAGCAACCCCAAAAACCCTGAAAGCGATACCTATATCGATTTTAGTGAAAATTTCGAGTCCGCCATCTTGGATCGCTAAATGGATGATAAATTCGTAATCGGTGACCCCCTAAAAACCCGGAAAACGATAGCCATATTGATTTTTGTGAAAAGTTCGAGTCCGCCATCTTGGATCGCTAAATCGATGTTAAATTCGTAATCGGTGACCTCTAAAATCCCAAAAACGATACCCATATAGATTTTTGTGAAAATTTCGAGTCCGCCATCTTGGATCGCTAAATGGATGATATATTCGTAATCAGGACCCCAAAGACCCTGAAAACGATACCCATATCGATTTATGTGAAAATTTCTTGAATCACTAAATATATAAAAAGGAAAAAAAAACAATTTTAACCAACAAAACGAGTCCTGAAAAAAAAATATAAATTTGAAACGTGATTAGTGTGATTACAAAATGAGACAGCCCTGAATCCGTACCGAGTAATACCCCGCCTCCCCCCCACCACACCCCTCCCCCCTCACGACTGCTCTGTCTAGACGGCTTCGTTAACAGACTGTATGTAGTATGAATCGTTGGACTGTGCTATTAATCTATTATTTGCATACCTATTGTTACATTACCTATCGACAATGATAAGAAAATAATGAGTTTAGGTTCTCCAATAAATGTTTATCATGGTTCAAATGAAACCTAAGCTACGTTAGTTGTAATCATTAATATTTGTGTTCAGATATTATTTTTGATGTCAATACGGCTTCCATTGTGGGGGGCAATCCAGGAAATTTGATGACGATAGTATAAATCAGTTAAAAAGATAACTATATCATACGATAGTCAAGTAATGAAAGAATTTTACCACGAAGAAGGGCAGTGTCGGACCCATCTCGGACGGAAACTATCGGGTTGGGGAAGTGTCGTGGTCGTTAGTAATGTGTGGTCGGTGCGTGTGCGCAGGCGTGGGCGCGTACGTGTCGCCGGAGATGATGTCGGCGGCGTACTCCATGCGCGCGCGCGTGTGCGGCGGCGCCTTCAGCTGGAGCTCGCGCGGGCCCGCCGCCGACGGCGCGCAGGGCGTCAGCGTGTGCGCGCCGGGCGGCGCCGTCGCCGCCGTCGCCAGGTCAGTGCGCTCCACGCTACACTCCACGCTACACTCCACGCTACACTCCACTCCACGCTACACTCTTCACTCCACAGCAACCGGCAAACTTCGTGACCACGTCATCAAGCTGCGCACAGCGTGTTAGTCAACGCAAAAAGCGACCCGGCATTATAAGTTTGACGTGTCTGTCTGGGTGAGGCATCATAGCTCCCGAACGGACAAAGCGATTTCAATTTAGTTTTTTTTTTGTAGTTTGTCTGTTTTCAGTTGAGCCCCTAAAAAGCAGTGGGAGATTTGTGACAGCGCTTTTTGATTTTTTTGGCTCTCTTAAAGTATGATTCTGATCTTGACAGTGGAAATTTGTTCATGAAGTTTGCTGTTAACTATATCACAGTAAATATACTGTGATAATATGAATATAATATGAATATCGATTGTTAATGAATCATCTTGTATCATGGCAGGTTCACACTAAGGAACTGTCAGCTGATGAACGGCACATCGATGGCGGCGCCACACGTCGCGGGCGCAGTCGGTAAGACACACTAATTTAATAAGCCAGGCACCATTTAATTTTTTCTCAAACATCCTAATTAGCTCATAAATCAAGTAATTTATAAGCCAGCCATATACAATTTCAAGACGTTTTGAGACACCTTTTTTAATCATGCCTTAGCATGATTACATAGGCATTCTCTTTCTACCAATGATTACTCTGAGAAAAAGTACCATCGGAGCAAGACAGTTACGTCACTTTTTCAACGCTTCATTGATATTTCTATGTCACCATGCTGAGGCTTCTGAAAGTCTTATATGGTTCCCTACTCCCACATGATATTCTAATCTCAACTCAATGTGTTTTCTATCGTCAGCGGCCCTAATATCCGGTTTGAAAGCGAAAAAACTGCCATACTCGCCATACTCAGTCAAGCGGGCTTTGGAGAACTCAGCCACATACTTGTCACACGTGGAACCATGGGCTCAAGGGTGCGGCCTGCTTAACATTGAGAAGGTAAGCAGTAGTTTGCTATTTAAGATCGGTGCGCGCGGTGTGGCGGGGGACGAAGTGAAGAAAGAGAGCACGAGATACCGCCGTGAGTGTTGGCGGCGGAGTGACCAGATCCGACGGTCAATTGATCGATAGCCCCCCGCGTCGTTGCGCAAATAGGGGTAAGTCAAGTATATTGTACCGCCTTTAAATCGTACCACCTCTAGATCTCTCATTAAATTTGTTTGTCCTCATTGACCCCATTATAATTAGTGTGTCCTCTGCAAGGATGTGTCTAAGCCTTAGTTTCTTTAAATAGACAGTGGTTATAACATTACTGTAAGTACTAGATTAGACTGTTTATACTGTAGATTGATATTAGATTAGAATTGAAATACTGGTGTTGTACGAACTAGTATTATTTTTTTATTACCCGACTACGGCGAAGCCAAAAGGAGGGTTATGATTTTGACAGGCTATGTATGTATGTATGTATGTATGTTCATTTGTTCCCTCATAGCTCCTCAAATACTTATTAGAACTGGACAAATGAGGTATCGTTAGAAGCGGCTTGATCGTCCGATGGTTATAGGCTATATGACGTGTCACCCAATCTTGTGTGGCGCCCTCTAGCGCTCATAAGGTACTGTATTAAAAAATAAATTTGAGATAAATATGCCGTGTTTGGTATCAAATGAAAGGGCTTAAGAAGCACATTTCAAATATGTATAAATTATTAGCTTTACCTTGCCCCAAAATAATGTAAATAAAAAATAAACTTTAAAACTAAAACCCGACTACCGAAAAATCACGCTCTAAAATGTAACAAACAAGAAAATATCAAGGATAGCCGTGGTCGTATGCCACTTACTCTAACAAAACAATATATTCTAGGGAAAAGTGGCATACGACCACGGCTATCCTTGATATTTTCTTGTTTGTTACATTTTAGAGCGTGATTTTTCGGTAGTCGGGTTTTAGTTATAATTGTCCTTGTATTCTATGTCTATAAGCGAGGACTTATAATTTTGGCTGACCGATGTTAAACGTATTATTTAAACCTGTGTAATTAGCTGTAAGTCTTCCATGTCTCAAAAATTAAATAAAAAAGAAATACAATAAATAAATAATATAAATTAATACACTGGCAACACCAAGCTATGCTTTAGTGTCGCCCTACCCAACATTTAAAATTGACATCTAACTTGTTGCCAGTGTAGAAAAAGGTGTCATTTAATGAGTTTTTTTTCTTAAAGTAAATCTAGAAGTGGTACGATTGAAATGGCGGTACAATAGATTCGACTGTCCCCTACTCAAGACCACGCTTTCGGTCGGTCTTTAATACCAGTTAGACCTACAAATGCAATTTTCATATTTCCTAGGCATTCGATCTGCTCAGTACATACTACGACCAGCCGGAACGCGATGTGTCCTTCAACATACAGTGCGGCTCCAAGAACGCCAAGGGCATCCTGCTGCGGCCGCAACTGGGCGATGTGCCCAAGGATATCAGCATCACCATCGAGCCACAGTTCTTGAAGGATCACAACGACATGGAAGGTGAGGGCTGCATAGTTTTATATGATGTAAGAAGTAGAAACCATTTACACACTCCTTGAAAGTTGCCTTAAAGATGTACAGATTTTTTATGCTACCCACATTCCGGTATTTTTTTCTAGAAAAACATACCGTTTATAGCGTTGAACTACACACACAACGTTCTTCAACACCTAATTTGGATAATATACAGATTTTATCTATATTGTAATCTAATAAAACATGTTTTACCTGACTTATATTGTTTAGTTTTAAATGTAGCACTGTATATTTTGTTAATCTTAGTCATACAAGTAGATGAATATAACATTGATAGTTATTATATCTGAATATAAGAAAAAAACGGAAGAATTTTAAGACCCCTTGACCCGTGTTTTCCCTCCGTAGGGCCGAATGTACCTAAGCTCCAGGATATACTAAAAAAAGGAGATGATATTGTTTGCTCGTTTGGTACGTTATGATTTATTTTACGTAGATTGTTTAGTAGTTGCTATGGGCGTACAGAAATGTGCTTCTCATTTCAATGACTTAATAGATGAAACATGGGAGGTCTCGATCAGAAATCATAGTGCTGAGAACGTTTATACTTGCAATACAGAAGGTAAGCCTGTAAGCAAATGAAAACTTCAGTCCTGCGTATTTATTACTATTGTTTCCACTTTTTTGTGTGGACTTAGTATTTTTAATAATTTATTTCAATTTGCACTGCAGCTGACCCCTCAATCCCGCTAGGAAAGCCTGTCCCATAACCTTTTCCGTCAATAAGGCGTACCGGCTTGCAGACTGACTAAAGCTAAGCGTCTACCTACCGCCAATGCACGCAACGGACGCAACGCATTAAACGGATCGCAGTATTTTTTGTATGGAAAGTCAAGCAAGTGCGTCCACCTACACACATCGTTCAGATTGCACGAATCTGTTAATCGGCAATGCCGGCGCTGTTGCTCGAAGAGGTAATTTTTACGATGCATGCCGATGATCTCATTCGTAAAGCCGGTCAGGTGGTACGGATGTACGGTTGCTGGCAGGTAGGTGGACGCTTAGCTCTAAACTCACAAGTCGTGAATATTCGAAATTCTGCTACACACACCATTGAGATCTATAAGTATAGATAACGGCAAACTTCGTGAACAAATGTCAAAAACTTCGCATATGGCGCTAACTGGTCACCAAAAATACCAATAAAAGTACTTATTAACCGATCGTACGAGCCGTTGGAGCTCGTGATTAGTTTAATATTCAATGTGATTAGTTGACTGGCCCACTTTTGCTGTCTCGCCCCAGTGCCCCACCAACCTAACGCGGCGTGAGCACATAGTCACGAAGTTTGCCGGCGGGTGTATGAGGGGCGCCATGTAGCATGTATGTCCGTGCGTTGCAGACAAGTCGGTAATTCCGCGGCAGATCGCGTTCGGCATGCGGCTGGCGCTGGCGGCGGGCGCGGACTGGGTGTCGGCGGCCGCGCACCTCGACATGATGAACGCCGCGCGCCCGCTCGCCGTGCGCCTGCGCACCGACGCGCTGCCGCCCGGCCCGCACTTCACCAGGTTACTATTTTCAACAATCCAACAATGCTGATATCCTTTTTCATGCGAGAGCAGGCGAGACACAGCGAGGCATCACAAGGCAAGGCGAGAAAGTATTCTAAGGAGCCCGAGACTCCTTAGAATACTTTTCACTATACCTCATAGTTTTTTTTTATCGTGCGATAAATCCCCACGGAACCGGTGCACAGTGTGTTATAGAAGCCGACTTGCGGTCATGTGTGGTTTATATGTTTATTTGATGGGCACCATCGTGTTGAAGAATTGGCAGAAATCCCGATACGATAATCTTCTCTAGTTTTAGAGACATTAATTTTTCTATGAGAGGTCAATGACCTTAAGAAAATCTTTATTTATTTTTATTGGGAAAATTATGACCCCATTACACTTTATAAGTACTCAGAGTAGTGTAACTGTATGCTATATATTTATATTAAAAAGTAGAAGACAGTAGCTTTAGTAGTCTGAGAAATATTAAATATTTTCTGTTTTTCACAATTATATTTTTGATAATTGTTCATTAGCGTTGTAGCATTTTATTTTTAGTTATTACTATGCACAATATTGTCGTCTACAATATCCTAAAATTTCACAAGCTACAAACATAGGTTAAAGGAGAAAAAGCGTTTCTAAGCTTTTTGGAAATTTCTATGGAAATAGGGTTGTCACCATTTAATTAATTACAAATATTAAAATCAAAGTTTTTAGGAGATTAAGGTTGAGAAGAGATTAAGGAAGGAGAGAGGTTTATGTAGATTGTAGCACCAACTCCATGTTGACGTGGTAAATAATTCCAAAAGTAATTAAGGACTTAGACTAGAAATAAGTTTTTTGTTTTTCATTTTTCGGACTCCTCATCGGAGTGAATTAATACTTCTTCTGATGACAAAGAAAGTGTCTCAAGACAAATCTATGAAGCGTAACATTTTCTATCGAGGGTTTTAACAGAGAAAGGACCTTCTCGGGTAGGGCTGTGCGTTTATTTTTATTCTTTCACAAGTCAACGAACATGGTTGTTATGTTTGGATCTGAGGATTCCAAAGCTCGGAGAAATAAATCGAGAATGGTAGTTTGGCGATTTAATTTTCGCGTATGATGCTCGCGATCATAACGCCAAAACTTATTTCTCGATTCACCGGCTTGTTCTGAAAGCATACCAATCGGCAAGGAAATCGATTCTATAATGTTTTCACCATGTATCAGTATTTTATGTAAGGTGACTGACATATAAAACCACTTATAGTGTTCCACATATCTAGTGGTAAGATCATAGCAAAATACTTTAAACTTTTTAGAATCTATTTCCAAACCGCTTCTCCAGTCATCGTGTACTGATATTGGGTTTTAGCATATGCCTAACGAGGGCGGTACCCTTCCCAATACCATACGATGACCTTCATAAAAGAAAATTGCCAGGTAGCATATCTTTTGCCATGAGAATAGTATATTTACAATAAGAACATAATATTTACGTGTGCATCTGGACTGAGGGCCAAACTTGTCAAACGAATTGAGACTTATAGGGCATTTAGTAAAAAATTAGTAAAACTTAATGCAAGCAATCATAAATTTCTAAAACGTAAGATAAAACTGTTATGATCAAATAACTGTGGCCCTCAGTCCAGACGTTTGCATAAAATGATATAGCCTATAGCTCAAAAAGTACTAACTCTAGGTTGATCATTTCTATTTTAGAAAATAGGTCTGAATTTCTAAAATGTTTTACTAAATTCCCATATTTCTATCGGTTATAGTTAAGGAGAAAATCAATATTGAATTTTACCAAAACGTCTGAACTGAGGGCCATTTGAATGAATTTTTTATAGCATTTATTATGCTAACTGTTAAGTTCGAAAAACATTGGAAAAAATGAATGAAATGCTCAAGTCTCACTTGAGCATTTCATTTTTTCCAATGTTTTTCGAACTGAGGGCCATTTTTATATCATTCTCAAATGAAATAAGACTTATGTGGGCATTTAGTAAAAAATTAGTAAAACTTAATGCAGGCAATCATAAATTTCTAAAACGTAAGATAAAACTGTTATGATCAAATAACTGTGGCCCTCAGTCCAGACGTTTGCATAAAATGAAATAGCCCATAGCTCAAAAAGTACTAACCCTGGGTTGATCATTTTTATTTTAGAAAATAGGTCTGAATTTCTAAAATGTTTTACTAAATTCCCATATTTCTATTGGTTATAGTTAAGGAGAAAATCAATATTGAATTTTACCAAAATGTCTGAACTGAGGGCCTAAGATTTTCTGACTTACTGCCTAGGCTTAACCTTGTAGAATAACGCAAATTGTATTAAGTTTTAGTAAAAATTTTTACTAAAATATGAGATATCTCCCGTTGTCCTAACTACTATACTTTAAGAGAAAATTGATACTTTCACTTTTCATTGAAATTGTTTTTTGGTAGGGTGACCATAAATTTAATTCGGAACGTATCGTATAGGTCCAATGTTGTGATATTTTATAGATATGTACGTCATTCAGGATGTATGGCATGTAAAGAAATGAGATAGAGTGGCTAAATTTTCTGTCTCCTCTCTCGTGCCGGTT
The DNA here is from genome assembly GCA_914829495.1 of Eilema sororculum. Taxonomy (NCBI): domain Eukaryota; kingdom Metazoa; phylum Arthropoda; class Insecta; order Lepidoptera; family Erebidae; genus Eilema; species Eilema sororculum. The sequence goes on from OU618533.1 coordinate 1,608,124, forward strand.
TTCAAATGTCCGCGAACTAGTTCACTAAACAAACGATTGCACGAAATAAAAAAAAAATTACAGATGTTCAGCTTACTGTTATTTATATGTTTAGAAAAAGTGAAAATTGTTTTCAAACGTGAAGTAATATTCTCAATTTTGTTTTGTAACAGTTAGTGAACAGATACATACATGGAAATATGGGACGGTGTAGTGTTTTCAGTTGTAAAATTGGTAGTGAAAGGAAACTGCCGAACGTATATTTTCACACGTAAGTATTAGACTTTTTTAAAGATAATAACTATTTCATACCCATGCAAACTTATATTCTAAGTAAATAAATAATATTATTTCGTATTAAGTATATTTTATAGATAAAACTAGCTGTGCCCGCGACTTCGTCCGCGTGGAATGTACTTAATAAAAAAAATCAGTTTTTTTTTGTTTTTGGCATTTTTTTTTAGCCTAAGTTACTCCTTATTACATAAGCTATCTGCCAGTGAAAGTCCCGTCCAAATCGGTCCAGCCGTTCCAGAGATTAGCCAAAACAAACAGACAGACAGACAGACAGACAGACAAAAAATTTAAAAATATGTATTTTGGTATGTGTACCGTATATACATTCATATGCATGTAGTAGAAAGCGGTTATTTTAATATTACAAACAGACACTCCAATTTTATTTATTTGTATAGATAGTCCCAAACATCAAATAAACATAATCTACGAAGTAAATATTGTTCGATGTTGTCAAGTTTTGAATATTTATTTGCGCGTAATTATGGGTAGCTACAAATTATACTTCTTGTAAATATAATTAAATATTTTTATGTATTTAGTAAGGTCTGCGGTAGCCTAGTGGTATGGGTGCTAAGACGAGATCTCGGGTTCGATCCCAGGTTCACCATGGCACACACCAATGACTTTTTGTACGACAGCATCAATTTCTTTTGAATTGGTATAGTGACAGAACACTAATACCTATTTAAACATATTTACAAATCAACTTTTTATTCGACAATATAAATTTCTTTTCATTAGTTACAGCGATATAGCACTAATACCTATTTAAACATATTTACAAATCAACTTTTTTGTACGACAATATCATTTTCTTTTAAATAGGTACAGTGACAGAACACTAATACCTATATAAACACTTTGATACGATATTATTAAACACAGGAATTATGGCAAGAATAACGGTATACAAAAAGAACTAAAAAAGACAAACGGTTTGTAATCAAGTGAACGTAAAACGCAACTGACACGTATCGCTTCTATATCTTGACTGCCGGCGGCGCCAGCCTAGCGCGTCACCTCTACCCCGGCAGGTAGCTCCCCTCTCACCCCGCATTGTCCTGGCCAACACCTCCCCTCCCGACCTGTAACCCCGCTCTCGCCTTTCACTTTGGCTGTCGGCAAGGAGTGCGTGCGACACGAGTAGATAAATCTCACCTATAGCTATGTATGTATGTATATAGTTACAAACATTCCTTAGCTGACACCGACTCCAAAAATAAGATTTATTATAACTACATTCGCTTCTCATTGATTGAAACCTACGATAATTCGAACATCTTTATAATTCAAAGTTATCATGAGTTCTCCAGAAAACATAAAAAGAACTAATTCAATAAATTTTTAAGCACTTGGTAATTCAACGAACGCTTCGTAACAAAACAACGCGTTATTTGGAACTCATTGCTATCAAACACTCGACAATTCGTAGTTGAAATATGAGCGAGTAATCAATAACCAACCAGTTTAAAATGGTACGATCGTACACGAACCTTTGTTTTTAAAATGATTAGTGTCCTCGTTCACATGAATTGGTTTGCTTAGTTCATTTTTTAAGCAAGAGCCTCGTTCGACATCTTAAAAAGCTTTTGTCTATAAAAAGTGATGAAAAAGCATTTCAGGAACTTTTTCATAACAAAAATTATTGAGTTGTATGAGCAGCAGCAATGTGCTTTGAGGCAATGCAATATAACATTTCTTTCGAAATTAATTCTCTTTTTGAATATTTACACGTACCTATGCACTTCATAACCTTTGTCGTTATAAAAAATGTAGTTATTTTATAAAATTATGATGTTATGTAATTAATTAATTTATTTTATCAACACTTAATAAATCGAAATTTATTTCTCTTCTCGCAAAACTTTCGCACTACGTATTTGTTATTTCAAAACACTAGATAGTTCTTCATATCTAAAGGATCCCTCCAGTTTCGAATTAATGAAGGTCGACTGTATATTATCATAATAATAATTTGATTGACTTAAAAGTAGTCGAATATTTTCTGTTTCTATTCATTTTACTTGAACTCTAAAAAAAATTTTAATTATTGTTTATCATAGGTACCTACTTCTTAACTATCTTCTTCAGTTAACACAGATCGTACCTACGTATATATTGATAAATAGAAAAAGTAATCTGATTACGTTTTAGAAGCAAACCTAATTATAAAACGAGTGGGCTGCACAGTACGTCTCACGCTCACCTCGTCCCGGCCGGCACCTCCCCTCCCGACCTGCGACCCCGCTCTCGCCTTTACTTGTCGTAGGACCGCGTGCGACACAAGATGGCCGCTGTACATCTCACCTCGTCCCGGCCAACACCTCCCCTCCCGACCTGCGACCCCGCTCTCACCTTTGCTTGTCGTCAAGGACCGCGTGCGCGTATCTATGTACAGTCAACTACAAAGATAGGTATCCAATTTAATGTTCCAAAATTATGTACCCCTGCGAGTGCCACTATGAACTAACCAAAGATTGTGACAAACATGGTATCCACTGAACTTGACAATAACATGTATGCGTGTAAAGCGCAATAATTATGTATCCCACTACATTTCCTGTGATATGTACACTTACATTCTTAATTTAAAATCTATCCAAATACTGTGAAAGAAAAATGTATACGTTTAATGTTCCAAAGAAATGTAACCATAATAAATAAAAAGGATGTATGAATTTCGAAGTGCTAGCGAAAACAAAAAAGTTTCTTTGAGAATGCCATTTAAAAATAAATTCATAATATTACACATTTAGAATAGAAAGCAAGTATGATAAATACGAACTTTTCCGAATGAAACCGATGGCAAAACATTATTCATACATAACATATTATGTATTGGATGACTGATAAAAGAAAAAAAAAAGACTTATCATTTATTTTTATTAGTAAAGAACTTACACTTAAGATGACAAAAAACTGCAATAACTGTTTAATAATAATTATACTAATCGAATACATAGGGAAAAAGAATCTTCTCGGGCGGGACTCGAACCCGCAGTCTTTCCCTTACAGGGGGAATGCCTGACCAATTCGGCTACCGAGACACGCCCGATATGATTCAAATTTCCCATCTTATACGTCTTTAAGGCGACGTGTTTACTTACTTAATACTTAAAGCATATTTAATGCTGTAAAAAAAAATCCTTCAATAATATAATTATACTGCCCTTATTTTAATAATAAGTATCGCGAATATATATGTATATATATATCGTCGAATATATAAGTCGTGTTAGTTACACTATTTATAACTCAAGAACTTTTGGCTTTTGGCTGAAAATTGGCGGAGATGTAGCTCAAAACCAGGAGACGAAGTTGCAGGCAAAAGCTAGTTTTAGATAATATGAAGTATCAAACAGATAAGTCAAACTCTATAAATGTGCAATATAATGAATTTATTTTTAAATGTCATTCTCAAAGAAACTTTTTTCACATCCTTTTTATTATGGTTACATTTCTTTGGAACATTAAATGTATACAATTTTCTTTCACAGTATTTGGATAGATTTACACGCGTACATATTATTGTCAAGTTCAGTGGATACCATGTTTGTCACAATCTTTGGTTAGTTCATAGTGGCACTCGCAAGGGTACATAATTTTGGAAGATTAAATTGGATACATCTCTTTGTAGTTGACTGTACAAATGTATAACATTCCTTAGCTCACACTGACTCTAAAAATTATGATAATTTTAACTACGGTATGTAGTATCATAACAATAATTTGATTGACTTAGAAGTACTTATTCTTATACTTTCTTGTGGAGATTTTATTTTACTTAGGAAACCTCTTAATATTATTTTGATCATTGTTTATTATTCACAGGTACCTAATTACTACCTATCTTCTTTTGTTAACACAGATCGTACCTACATACATAATGGTAAGTAGAAAAATTAACCTAATAATATAAGATATTAAGTTTTAGAAGAATAGGTACGCAATTATTTTTTCTTTTTAGTGCGTAATATTTTTTATTGGTAAAGTTTTTGGCCTTTAGTTTTTGAAGTTTTAAACGTATTTTATTTTTCAATTTGTGGTATAGAATTTTCCAATATAAGTCATACGGTAGCCCGCAGCTCTACTCGCCAGGAATACTGATCATGTCCCATAACCGTGAACAAATCTCCAGGATAAAGGGAAATCACAAACATTCAGCTTTCTAATTTCATTGTAAACTAGAGAATCCAGTAAACTGATTGGTCAATCCAACCAATCAGGTCTATGTTGCTACTACGAGAGAAGATAAAATGGCGGTTGGCGTGAACCTTGATGCGATGTGTCCATAGATAATAGGTACCTACGCTATTATATTAATAAAATCTAATAAAGACGGAAATTTCAGAGCGATGAGCGATCAGACATAACTTATTTTCAATGGCACTGACACTAATAATGTTTTAAAGAAAACTACATAGGTAATAAAAAGCTTCAAGTACAAGTCTGGTCGGTCGGTCAACTGGTCTAACTGTAACTTCGATATCGCCAAAGGAGAGGTCAGATCCCAGTCGCTTCATGGAAAATATCGAAATTCCGCTAAAAGCACAGTTAAAACTGGAGAAAGTGCACTGCGAGGTAACAGCTTCGGATGCGAGCGGGATTAACGCTAGAATGAAGTAGAAGATGAGAGTACATACTGATCTGTTCATAAATAACAAAATATGTATTAAAAAAAAAGTAACAAAATCATATGCACCCTACCAAATTTCTTTCTATGGAAAAGTAAAAAATCGATTTTCTCTTAAAGTATGATACTTAGGGGAACGGGAGATATCTCATATTTTAGTAATTTTTTTTACTAAATCTTAATACAATTTGCGTTATTCTACAAGGTTAAGCCTGGGCAGTAAGTCAGAAAATCTTGGGCCCTCAGTTCAGACATTTTGGTAAAATTCAATATTGATTTTCTCCTTAACTATAACCAATAGAAATATGGGAATTTAGTAAAACATTTTAGAAATTCAGACCTATTTTCTAAAATAAAAATTATTAACCTAGGGTTAGTACTTTTTGAGCTATGGGCTATTTCATTTTATGCAAACGTCTGGACTGAGGGCCACAGTTATTTGATCATAACAGTTTTATCTTACGTTTTAGAAATTTATGATTGCTTGTATTAAGTTTTACTAATTTTTTACTAAATGCCCACATAAGTCTTATTTCGTTTGACGAGTTTGGCCCTCAGTCCAGATGCACACAATATTTACCTATAACGTCAATAATGAGTCATCAGTAAGAACTTTGCGGATCATAAATGGTACATTTCACACAATAACTTAATTTTTGACAACCCTAAGCAAGATTTTTAAAAAATCATATCTTACGAAACGCGTGTTTTACGCGTCTGGTTTTTTTTGTGGCAATACATATTAAAATTATACATATAATTCAATTTGAAACAAATGCTACAATGCAATAGTTTTCGAATAAAAAAATATTTAAGTTATCACAGAAAATAATTTTTTTCTTTTTTTTAGTACTCCAGTCATCAATTATTTTTGTGTACATTTGTTCTTTAGGTCAACATTCATCATGTTTATAAAAAAAATATGGTTAAAAATCATAAAGAAATCAGCTATAAAGTTTTTCTGATTTCTATGGATTTTTCTCGATTTTTTTAATTTCTCAAAAAGTATGACACGTACATTAACGAAACTTTTTTTAAGTAGTTTATCTTAAAATTCTCTTTATGAAGAGTTTATAAAACGGAGATGTCCGCAAATCGGCTTCTATAACACACTGTGCGGTGGAGGCGGTTATGTCGGACTCGAACTGAATAAAACGCACGCCATCTTGGATCCCTGGTTGCCGGAGGTGAGATTGCCAAAAGTATATCTCTCGCACTATTCCTCATAGTTAAGATTTCGGCGCCCACTTGAAACATTTACCTTGTACTTTTCAGTATAACCGCGTACGACGTATCGTGCATAGAGAAAGGGCCGGTGTTCCGCGTGCCCATCACAGTGCTGCAACCGCAGCCATTACTGCCCGGTGTGGCCGCCATAGTCAACAAACAAGTCACTTTCAAGCCTGCCACCATAGTTAGACACTTTGTTGTTGGTAAGTTTCACTCTTCAAGTAGCTTTAAGGTTTTAACAGCGGCCACTAGTAAGCAGCTTTTTGTGGCAAAATATTACAAAACATTTTTAACCTCATCCTCTTAACAAAAGTTTATAAGTCGAAAGAGCATCGCGCGCCTGCAGGAAACTCGCAACTATTTCTAAATTCCGGCAGCTGGAATTAACCCTAATAGTCTCCCGAGACCTAATTTTACCTTTTTTGCCATGCGGCCTCTCTAGCCACTCCCCCATGATGGGTCTTACCGCCGCCCGGCGCGTGCCTGCTCAAGTCATCAGACCTATTTTAACCTGGGGGTGAAAGGTGGAGCCGTCTATTTCCCTAGCAGAAGCAGTGCTCCCAGGATGTGAGAGATAAAATCCATGAGGAAGCTTATAGAAAGACCTAATTTAACGACACTACCATGATACTTGTTCAAGTTCCCCAAGTTACAAATTAAAATAATGGGTGGTTCCAGTCCCCCCGGAGGCCACGTGGGGTGTGTTGAAGATATCCACGGACGACAAGGAGAAGACGGGCAGGTTCCTCGTGCACACGATGCAGCTGCTGCCTAAGAAGAGTTGTCGCTGTCACGAGAAGCAGAAGATGCTCAACGTGGGGGTTGAAGCGCCCACGCTATTACCTTTTCATGTTATGGTAAGTAATTATTGCTAAAAATCATTAGTCATTACTCTGTTGGGTCAACTTCTACAGAATAATGATTTTATTACTTTTGTTTCTCTAATGGAATTTTATTTACAATATTATGCAAAATACATATTATACTTTCCCATTTTAGGGTTCCGTAGCCAAATGGCAAAAAACGGAACCCTTATAGATTCGTCATGTATGTCTGTCCGTCGTCCGTCCGTATGTCACAGCCACTTTTCTCCGAAACTATAAGGCCTATTCTGTTGAAACTTGGTAGGTAGATGTATTCTGTGAACCGCAATATGAATTTCACACAAAAATAGAAAGAAAGCAATAAATTTTGGGGTTCCCCATAATTAGAACCTAAAGTCAATTTTTTTTTTTCATCCAATCCCTACGTGTGGGGTATCTGTAGGTAGGTCTTCAAAAATGCTATTGAGGATTCTAACACCATTTTTTTCTAATTTGAATAGTTTGCGCGAGAGACACTTCCAAACTTGTAAAATGTTCCGCCTCCCCCCCCCCCCCCTCTAACTTCTAAACTAAGAGAATGATAAATCTGAAAAAAAAATATATGATGTACATTGCCATGCAAGTTTTCAACGAAAATTGGTTTGAACGAGATCTAGTGAGTAGTTTTTTTTAATTCGTCATAAACAGCAATTATTGCCTCATCATTCAATTAACTCAAAAATAATACAAGAACTTTTATATTATGTTACTTGATGCTACGGAACCCTTCATGGGCGAGTCCGACTCGCACTTGGCTGGTTTTTAAATTTCTTTTTGGTTTATAAAAAAAAACTTAAGACCTAATGAGCATGAGTGAAGTAAAACGTCTTTAGCATCATCGTAACCAGAAAGAGAAAGAAAACATGTGTGCGTACCTCTCTCTTGTTTGAGATTAGGCGAGGCGAATACTGTTACGAAGACTGTGGTCGAATCGAAAAATTTCGTTCGGCTCGCCTGATCACAGTTTTCGTAACTGTACGAGCTACGCTCGACATAATTGCGAAACCATGTAAATGCTCGCATCATCATTTTTGTTAACTTCAAAGTTATGGTTATTTTGCAATGAATTCAGTTCGCATTCAGTTATCAACCATTCCGCGCGTTCTCATTATCATTCGTAATTTTAAATCCTTTATTCCAATATCTAAAGAGTATTATAATTTTTTACCATGGCACACACCAATGACTTTTCCATGCTTTTCGAAGTTATGTGTGTATTTATCGCAGGTTTATAAGTGCCCGGTTAATGGCAATAGGCTCGCCACCTGCTACATTGGGACCTAAACATAAACTGGCGAAATGTGGGTGCTAGCAGCTCTGCCTACCCCTTCGAGGAATACAGGCTGAGTTTATGTTATGTTATGTTTATAATTTTCCATCGTCTTATTAAGTGTATTAGCACAGTATAACGAGTGATCTTACAGTAGTTCATCGTGTTTGATGTTTGCGGAAGTGCCGCCTTTTGCAGTTTTGTCAGGGTTGTCACATCAGTTTTTATTTATAATTTATTTTTCTGTAATATTTTATATGTAACCCCTATTTGATCTCTTTGTTCTGTCAAGGCACATCAATTCACGCTAATATAAATTACTAGCTGATGCACGCGGCTCCGCTCGCATGTATGTCGGTTATTGCGACTTTTGGTTATATCTCCGGTTCTACTCGACCAATTATGATCAAGCAAACGTAATATTTTAAGTCTGAATTTTTGGATTTCAGTTTCGGTTTCGGTTTCGATTTTCGTTTCGACTTAATTTGAATATTGATTCGGGTTCGGGGTTGGATTCGGATTCGGATTCGAATTCGAGTTCGAATTTCGCTAATCGCCGGGATCGATAAACTGATGATATATTCTTAAGGAGCCTATCCACGATTAGTTCGCCTGCAGTTTCAGATCGTATCGGGCGGCCTGCAGTCCTAAGTTGACAGCACCCACACTTGAAAGCGATTTTGGCCTTCCGGCCATGCCCTGCTGTTAGTTTTGTGGCTACACACGATCATTGACGACCATTTTACCGACTATCAAAGATGGCAGACTTGAAATTAAAAAAATAAATCGAGGTTTTCGGGGTGACTAATTATGAATAATAAAATCCAGGTAGTGATCCAACATGGCGGACTTGAAATTTCCCACAAAGTCACATGAGCAACGTTTTCGAGGTTTTCGGGGTTGCTACTTACGAATATATCATCCATCCAGTCATCTTGGATTGCTACATGAATAATATATTCGATAATATATATAAATAGATAGAAAGAATAATATAAAACTGGCGAAATGTGGGTGCTAGCACCTCTGCCTACCCCTTCGGGAAATACAGGCGTGAGTTTGTTATGTTATGTTAATATATTCATAATCAGCAACCCCAAAAACCCCGAAAGCGATATCCATATTGATTTTGGTGAAAATTTCGAGTCCGCCATCTTGGATCACCAAATGGCTGTTATATTCGCAATCAGCGACCCCAAAAACCCTGAAAACGATACCCATATCGATTCTGGTGAAAATTTCGAGTCCACCATCTTGGATCACCAAATGGATTTTATATTCGCAATCAGCGACCCCAAAAACCCTGAAAGCGATACCCATATCGATTTTAGTGAAAATTTCGAGTCCACCATCTTGGATCACCAAATGGATGTTATATTCGCAATCAGCGCCCCCAAAAACCCAGAAAGCGATACCCATATCGATTTTGGTGAAAATTTCGAGTCAGCCATCTTGGATCACCAAATGGATGTTATATTTGCAATCAGCGACCCCAAAAACCCTGAAAGCTATATCCATATCGATTTTGGTGAAAATTTCGAGTCCGCCATCTTGGATCACCAAATGGATGTTATATTCGCAATCAGCGACCCCAAAAACCCTGAAAGCGATACCCATATCGATTTTGGTGAAAATTTTGAGTCGGCCATCTTGGATCACCAAATGGATGTTATATTCGCAATCAGCGACCCCAAAAACCCTGAAAGCGATATCCATACCGATTTTGGTGAAAATTTCGAGTCAGCCATCTTGGATCACCAAATGGATGTTATATTCGCAATCAGCGACCCCAAAAACCCTGAAAGCGATATCCATATCGATATTGGTGAAAATTTCCAGTCCGCCATCTTGGATCACCAAATGGATGTTATATTCGCAATCAGCGACCCCAAAAACCCTGAAAGCGATACCCATATCGATTTCGGTGAAAATTTTGAGTCAGCCATCTTGGATCACCAAATGGATGTTATATTCGCAATCAGCGACCCCAAAAACCCTGAAAACGATACCCATATCGATATTTGTGAAAATTTCGTGTCCGCCATCTTGGATCGCTAAATATATAAAACGATAAAGAAAACAATAAAATTTTAACAATCAAAGCGAGTCATAAAAAAAAAATTAATTAAAAACCTTTGATTATTTAAATGTCTAGATGGAATGTCAAATGCGTACAAGCGTCTCAAAAATTATCAGTGTCATCAAACTCATAGTACTTACGCGCTGCTCAGTCACGTTCGCGTCGGCTCGGTGTCACAACGTAATAATACCCGCGAAAAAGTTGTAGTTGAATAAAAACTGTCGAAATATGGCGACTAGCACTATCAAGTGGAACGGATTCGGCGGCTGGGTCTCGAGGTGGCTCTGCATAAAACCGAGGCCATGTTCTTTCATGGGCCTCGGCGCGTGCCACCGGAGGATTCCAGCCTCATAGTGGGAGACATTTCCATCGGCATCAAGGCCGAGATGAAATATCTGGGGCTCGTACTCGATGGTCGGTGGAACTTCGGGGAGCATCTCCGAAGACTGGCCCCCAAATTGAAGGACACAGCTGCCGCTTTGGGGCGGCTGCTGCCCAACATGAGGGGGCCGGATGACTCCTGCAGGAGACTCTACGCGGGAGTCGTGCGGTCCATGGCCCTATATGGGTGCCCAATATGGGCGGACACCCTGACGGTCCACAATGCGCGTCTGCTGCGTGGACCGCAGCGTGCAATGGCCAGCAGGGCCATTAGGGGGTACCGCACGATATCCTTCGAGGCGGCGAGTCTCCTTGCCGGATCCCTACCGTGGAACCTGGATGCGAGAGCCCTTTCGATGCTATATCGGTATCGTAAGGAGGCGCGGGAGCAGGGACGGGAACCCGAGCCCGAAGAAATTCGGGCCGTGAGGTCTCAGCTCCACAGGGACATGGTAGCGGAATGGGAGCTACGACTTGGGCGACCAAGCGCAGGGCACGCCGTAATAGCGGCGGTAAGACCCATCATGGAGGAGTGGCTAGAGAGGCCACACGGCAGCCTCTCGTACCGGCTGACGCAGGTGATTACCGGACACGGGTGTTTCGGGAGTTACCTGTGTCGGATCCGGAAGGAGCCAACGTCCGAGTGCCATCACTGTGATGCGAGCGAGGACACAGAGCTGCACACGCTGACCGAGTGCCCGGCGTGGGACACGCCGAGGCGGGTCCTAGTGGCGGCTCTAGGGGTGGGAGTCCTCACACTCGCCACATTGCTCACAGCGATGGTAAGATGCGCAAACGCTTGGGGTGCGGCCGCCTCCTTCTGCGAGCAAGTAATGCTCGAGAAGGAGGCGGCCGGTCGGGTCCGGACCAGACTCCGGGCCCGGGAAGCCCGTGCAGAGCGAAGGCGAACCGGACGTCGGAGGTCGCAGAACGACCTCCGTCCTCCATGAGCGCTGGCCTGGGGGTGACCGGTGGAGCCGCCTGTCACCCTAGCAGAAGCAGGCCGCGGCGGCGGCGCAAAGTGCGCCTCCCCGTAACCGGGGCTAGATGGGGACATTTTGGTCCCCACAACTCGAAGGGGGCCATCTCGAAAGAGATGGTCCTGGGTCTGCCGGGGTGCGAGAGATATGCTTTTGGCAATCTCACCTCCGGCAGCCAAGGACCCAAGACGGCGTGCGTTTTAGTCGGTTCGAGTCCGACATAACCGCCTCCACCGGCTCCGTGGGGGTGGTATCCGTGGGGATTTTTCGCACGATAAAAAAAAAAAAAAAAAAAAAAAGCACTATCAAAGCCTTTAGGCGGTCTGTGACAACTTCTTGTGACGTCCTCTTCTGGATATGACTAATTCTGTTTTTGACCACTTCTTGTTTCGTCCGGTTCTAGTAATGCCCATTTCTGTTTTGGACCATTTCGTGTTAAGACTATAAGGTACAGGTGTGAATAAAAAGGAACAAGAGATATCTGTACGTATATTTTTTTAATAATTATTAATATAACAAGTAATGTTTCAATATGTGTGACGCAACTTAATGTAGATAATTTTTTTTAGGAATTCGATTTCGGAAATCACGTTCTGCTGAAGTTTTTGCAAATTTTTTTTTAATTCTTTATCGAATTTTATATCAGTAGCCCTTCGATTTTTTTTTGGACTAATAAAGTAACTTCTTTTTATTACATGGTCGTAATGTTTTGCCTCCTTCTTCAAACTGGCCACAAATGCAAAGAATTCAGGTCTTCTTGGTATTCTTGCGTTTACTCGTTTGTGCCATCCTTCAAGTGCGTTTGTTGTGCGGTGTCGCTCATAAGCACAACTCAAGATTTTAGGATTCAGTTTTATTATCCATTGTTCTTCAAAATAATTTTTAAATCGATCAATTTCATCCGTTACGGGTGCAGAATTGACTATTGAAATCCATGCGCTTGAAATTCTTTTAAATGGCAACAGAGGCAATAAAGATGCCATTCTTACAAAATTTCAGCCATCAGAGTTGCCAGTCACATTTAAGGCTTTAGCTTTTTTCCATACATTTTTATTGAAATGATAAAAACATGTTGTTGTTTGGCAATTGGGATATATGATTTTTATTGCATTTATAACCGCAATTTCAAAGTCACATTTAAAGTGTTCTATCTCAACTCCTAATCTCGATTTAATTAGTGTAAATAATCTAACATAAGTTGCTTCCGTTTTATTCGGTAGCAAAGCATATATAGTGGGTACAATATTTGTGGTGTGCTGATCTGAAAATAAATCAACATGGAGTGCGTACAGCTGATAAAATTGGTGAGGGACACATTTGAACGTCCCATCACCGAAAAACAAAGTTTTTTCATTGGGTTTTTCAAAAGTCTTCTAGACTGTATGGAACAAAAAATAATGGTTTTATTGCCGGATCCATCTTCACATATAAGAAAAAATTTTCCTAAACCTTCTGGTACAGAAATTTCTTCAATCGATTTAAAATTTAGCCGATCACATTGTAAAAACATTTTTCTGCGTAAATAGATGGCATCTTTTACAGCGCCAAATGTTGGTATATAATCAATTTCATCAGATGAACATTCATTTTTTAGACTTTCAAAGTGTTTCTCAAAAATCTTTTGTACGGGTTCGAAGTTAAAACAGACCTCCTCTTTGCAAGCGTTCAATTTTAATAGCACTTCATTTTCAATTCTCCGTGAAGGGCAACTATGATTTGTGCTCCTTAGAATACGCTTCTCTTTATTAATTGTAATGGTAGCGCTACAAACCCCTCGCTGAACACACCGCCATCGAGAAGTACCATTTTTGTTATTGGCACTTAAATTATATCTATATTTTCCACTTATTAATGTTTCTTGGCCTTTTTTATTTTTGATAAACTCCATTTTATAGTGTAATAAGCTATGCAATTATTTACTATAAAATGCGCAATATATCAAATTGACAGGAAAACGTCAATTAATATTAAATGATTTTCTTAGTGGCCAGCATGACGACCAGAGATTGAATTACTATGTAGGTGTAATAACTAAATGATAAACTAAATTTCAATGAACATTTTTATTCTCGGTAGTACTTGTAATAGTCATAACACGAAATGGTCCAAAACAGAAATGGGCATTACTAGAACCGGACGAAACAAGAAGTGGTCATAAACAGAATTAGTCATATCCAGAAGAGGACGTCACAAGAAGTTGTCACAGACCGCCTAAAGGTATCAAAGTGTGCCGGAATTAGAAAGGACGCCTAAATAAGTAGTATTTACACACACATAACCTTTTATGAATAAAGTAGCCAAAATACAAGTTAAATTAATTATTTTTTTCATCACAACAATATGTCATTTATCACGCGCCATATTTGTAAGTGTTGCCAGTTTTTTAAATTCATGGTTTGGATCGATTGGGAGAACCTTGTACCGATTGGGGGAGCCAATGTCCCTCCTTTTTATTGATTTGGATTAGAACATTATTTACTGAATGAACCACTGAATGAAACCTTTGTTTTCCGAAATCCGAAATCGAAATCGAAAGGAATCGCGTGGAAAGTACCCAGACCTATGCAAATTAGTCATATGTACACAAATAAATATATGCACTAAGCGAGAATCGAACCCGTGCCCCTTGCATACCATTCTCATTTACTACTGTCACGCTACAGAGGCTGTCAAAAAAAACAATTTAATTATACCTAGGTGATTTTTTTGGGAAATTTTCTTTGTAGCTGGGTATCATATTTACGCACACAGAAGCACGAATGCAACGTGTAAAACACGGGCCGCACGCACACATGTTTGCACAGGTTGACTCTTTTTATTTCCGCTGACAGTAGAGCGAGGCTCCATCTAGACATTATATAATCAAAGTTAAAAACGTGATTACTGTGATTACAATGAGACAGCCCTGAATCCTTAGTACCGAGTAAAATGTATGGGCGTACCGAGTAATACCCCGTCCCCCACCACTCCCCTCCCCCCCGCACGATTGCTCTGTTTAGACGGCTTCGTTGACAGACTGTATTTAGTGTGAATCGTTAGACTGTGGTATTAGTAGCAAATGTAACGCTTTCATCACGCATTCACCAGCTTACTTCCCAAGTCATGCGGGAAGAAGAATTTTTCTTTATTTCGAAAATAGTTAGGGTAGGCAGCGTCCATGTGTATGTAAGCGTACTTACCGCGGTGTGGTCGTCAGGGCGGCGTGACGCTGGAGGTGGTGATAGCGAAGTACTGGGCGAACATCGGCGACATGGCGGTGGACTACGCCGTGGAGTTCCACGGCCTCAAGCCCGACTGCGGCCCGCGCCTCGTGCTGGGCGCCGGCGACGGCGTGCGCCCCGTGCTGCTGCGCGCGCTGCGCCTGCAGGACGTGCAGCCCGCCGCGCAGCTCAAGTACAGCGAGCCCGTGGTCCGGTGAGTGGCCGCCTGTATACACATACTGCAGTTCCACCCCCCGTGCTGCTGCGCGCGCTGCGCCTGCAGGACGTGCAGCCCGCCGCGCAGCTCAAGTACAGCGAGCCCGTGGTCCGGTGAGTGGCCGCCTGTATACACATACTGCAGTTCCACCCCCCGTGCTGCTGCGCGCGCTGCGCCTGCAGGACGTGCAGCCCGCCGCGCAGCTCAAGTACAGCGAGCCCGTGGTCCGGTGAGTGGCCGCCTGTATACACATACTGCAGTTCCACCCCCCGTGCTGCTGCGCGCGCTGCGCCTGCAGGACGTGCAGCCCGCCGCGCAGCTCAAGTACAGCGAGCCCGTGGTCCGGTGAGTGGCCGCCTGTATACACATACTGCAGTTCCACCCCCCGTGCTGCTGCGCCTGCAGGACGTGCAGCCCGCCGCGCAGCTCAAGTACAGCGAGCCCGTGGTCCGGTGAGTGGCCGCCTGTATACACATACTGCAGTTCCACCCCCCGTGCTGCTGCGCGCGCTGCGCCTGCAGGACGTGCAGCCCGCCGCGCAGCTCAAGTACAGCGAGCCCGTGGTCCGGTGAGTGGCCGCCTGTATACACATACTGCAGTTCCACCCCCCGTGCTGCTGCGCGCGCTGCGCCTGCAGGACGTGCAGCCCGCCGCGCAGCTCAAGTACAGCGAGCCCGTGGTCCGGTGAGTGGCCGCCTGTATACACATACTGCAGTTCCACCCCCCGTGCTGCTGCGCGCGCTGCGCCTGCAGGACGTGCAGCCCGCCGCGCAGCTCAAGTACAGCGAGCCCGTGGTCCGGTGAGTGGCCGCCTGTATACACATACTGCAGTTCCACCCCCCGTGCTGCTGCGCCTGCAGGACGTGCAGCCCGCCGCGCAGCTCAAGTACAGCGAGCCCGTGGTCCGGTGAGTGGCCGCCTGTATACACATACTGCAGTTCCACCCCCCGTGCTGCTGCGCGCGCTGCGCCTGCAGGACGTGCAGCCCGCCGCGCAGCTCAAGTACAGCGAGCCCGTGGTCCGGTGAGTGGCCGCCTGTATACACATACTGCAGTTCCACCCCCCGTGCTGCTGCGCGCGCTGCGCCTGCAGGACGTGCAGCCCGCCGCGCAGCTCAAGTACAGCGAGCCCGTGGTCCGGTGAGTGGCCGCCTGTATACACATACTGCAGTTCCACCCCCCGTGCTGCTGCGCGCGCTGCGCCTGCAGGACGTGCAGCCCGCCGCGCAGCTCAAGTACAGCGAGCCCGTGGTCCGGTGAGTGGCCGCCTGTATACACATACTGCAGTTCCACCCCCCGTGCTGCTGCGCGCGCTGCGCCTGCAGGACGTGCAGCCCGCCGCGCAGCTCAAGTACAGCGAGCCCGTGGTCCGGTGAGTGGCCGCCTGTATACACATACTGCAGTTCCACCCCCCGTGCTGCTGCGCGCGCTGCGCCTGCAGGACGTGCAGCCCGCCGCGCAGCTCAAGTACAGCGAGCCCGTGGTCCGGTGAGTGGCCGCCTGTATACACATACTGCAGTTCCACCCCCCGTGCTGCTGCGCGCGCTGCGCCTGCAGGACGTGCAGCCCGCCGCGCAGCTCAAGTACAGCGAGCCCGTGGTCCGGTGAGTGGCCGCCTGTATACACATACTGCAGTTCCACCCCCCGTGCTGCTGCGCGCGCTGCGCCTGCAGGACGTGCAGCCCGCCGCGCAGCTCAAGTACAGCGAGCCCGTGGTCCGGTGAGTGGCCGCCTGTATACACATACTGCAGTTCCACCCCCCGTGCTGCTGCGCCTGCAGGACGTGCAGCCCGCCGCGCAGCTCAAGTACAGCGAGCCCGTGGTCCGGTGAGTGGCCGCCTGTATACACATACTGCAGTTCCACCCCCCGTGCTGCTGCGCCTGCAGGACGTGCAGCCCGCCGCGCAGCTCAAGTACAGCGAGCCCGTGGTCCGGTGAGTGGCCGCCTGTATACACATACTGCAGTTCCACCCCCCGTGCTGCTGCGCCTGCAGGACGTGCAGCCCGCCGCGCAGCTCAAGTACAGCGAGCCCGTGGTCCGGTGAGTGGCCGCCTGTATACACATACTGCAGTTCCACCCCCCGTGCTGCTGCGCGCGCTGCGCCTGCAGGACGTGCAGCCCGCCGCGCAGCTCAAGTACAGCGAGCCCGTGGTCCGGTGAGTGGCCGCCTGTATACACATACTGCAGTTCCACCCCCCGTGCTGCTGCGCCTGCAGGACGTGCAGCCCGCCGCGCAGCTCAAGTACAGCGAGCCCGTGGTCCGGTGAGTGGCCGCCTGTATACACATACTGCAGTTCCACCCCCCGTGCTGCTGCGCCTGCAGGACGTGCAGCCCGCCGCGCAGCTCAAGTACAGCGAGCCCGTGGTCCGGTGAGTGGCCGCCTGTATACACATACTGCAGTTCCACCCCCCGTGCTGCTGCGCGCGCTGCGCCTGCAGGACGTGCAGCCCGCCGCGCAGCTCAAGTACAGCGAGCCCGTGGTCCGGTGAGTGGCCGCCTGTATACACATACTGCAGTTCCACCCCCCGTGCTGCTGCGCGCGCTGCGCCTGCAGGACGTGCAGCCCGCCGCGCAGCTCAAGTACAGCGAGCCCGTGGTCCGGTGAGTGGCCGCCTGTATACACATACTGCAGTTCCACCCCCCGTGCTGCTGCGCCTGCAGGACGTGCAGCCCGCCGCGCAGCTCAAGTACAGCGAGCCCGTGGTCCGGTGAGTGGCCGCCTGTATACACATACTGCAGTTCCACCCCCCGTGCTGCTGCGCCTGCAGGACGTGCAGCCCGCCGCGCAGCTCAAGTACAGCGAGCCCGTGGTCCGGTGAGTGGCCGCCTGTATACACATACTGCAGTTCCACCCCCCGTGCTGCTGCGCGCGCTGCGCCTGCAGGACGTGCAGCCCGCCGCGCAGCTCAAGTACAGCGAGCCCGTGGTCCGGTGAGTGGCCGCCTGTATACACATACTGCAGTTCCACCCCCCGTGCTGCTGCGCCTGCAGGACGTGCAGCCCGCCGCGCAGCTCAAGTACAGCGAGCCCGTGGTCCGGTGAGTGGCCGCCTGTATACACATACTGCAGTTCCACCCCCCGTGCTGCTGCGCGCGCTGCGCCTGCAGGACGTGCAGCCCGCCGCGCAGCTCAAGTACAGCGAGCCCGTGGTCCGGTGAGTGGCCGCCTGTATACACATACTGCAGTTCCACCCCCCGTGCTGCTGCGCCTGCAGGACGTGCAGCCCGCCGCGCAGCTCAAGTACAGCGAGCCCGTGGTCCGGTGAGTGGCCGCCTGTATACACATACTGCAGTTCCACCCCCCGTGCTGCTGCGCGCGCTGCGCCTGCAGGACGTGCAGCCCGCCGCGCAGCTCAAGTACAGCGAGCCCGTGGTCCGGTGAGTGGCCGCCTGTATACACATACTGCAGTTCCACCCCCCGTGCTGCTGCGCCTGCAGGACGTGCAGCCCGCCGCGCAGCTCAAGTACAGCGAGCCCGTGGTCCGGTGAGTGGCCGCCTGTATACACATACTGCAGTTCCACCCCCCGTGCTGCTGCGCGCGCTGCGCCTGCAGGACGTGCAGCCCGCCGCGCAGCTCAAGTACAGCGAGCCCGTGGTCCGGTGAGTGGCCGCCTGTATACACATACTGCAGTTCCACCCCCCGTGCTGCTGCGCGCGCTGCGCCTGCAGGACGTGCAGCCCGCCGCGCAGCTCAAGTACAGCGAGCCCGTGGTCCGGTGAGTGGCCGCCTGTATACACATACTGCAGTTCCACCCCCCGTGCTGCTGCGCGCGCTGCGCCTGCAGGACGTGCAGCCCGCCGCGCAGCTCAAGTACAGCGAGCCCGTGGTCCGGTGAGTGGCCGCCTGTATACACATACTGCAGTTCCACCCCCCGTGCTGCTGCGCGCGCTGCGCCTGCAGGACGTGCAGCCCGCCGCGCAGCTCAAGTACAGCGAGCCCGTGGTCCGGTGAGTGGCCGCCTGTATACACATACTGCAGTTCCACCCCCCGTGCTGCTGCGCCTGCAGGACGTGCAGCCCGCCGCGCAGCTCAAGTACAGCGAGCCCGTGGTCCGGTGAGTGGCCGCCTGTATACACATACTGCAGTTCCACCCCCCGTGCTGCTGCGCCTGCAGGACGTGCAGCCCGCCGCGCAGCTCAAGTACAGCGAGCCCGTGGTCCGGTGAGTGGCCGCCTGTATACACATACTGCAGTTCCACCCCCCGTGCTGCTGCGCGCGCTGCGCCTGCAGGACGTGCAGCCCGCCGCGCAGCTCAAGTACAGCGAGCCCGTGGTCCGGTGAGTGGCCGCCTGTATACACATACTGCAGTTCCACCCCCCGTGCTGCTGCGCGCGCTGCGCCTGCAGGACGTGCAGCCCGCCGCGCAGCTCAAGTACAGCGAGCCCGTGGTCCGGTGAGTGGCCGCCTGTATACACATACTGCAGTTCCACCCCCCGTGCTGCTGCGCGCGCTGCGCCTGCAGGACGTGCAGCCCGCCGCGCAGCTCAAGTACAGCGAGCCCGTGGTCCGGTGAGTGGCCGCCTGTATACACATACTGCAGTTCCACCCCCCGTGCTGCTGCGCCTGCAGGACGTGCAGCCCGCCGCGCAGCTCAAGTACAGCGAGCCCGTGGTCCGGTGAGTGGCCGCCTGTATACACATACTGCAGTTCCACCCCCCGTGCTGCTGCGCCTGCAGGACGTGCAGCCCGCCGCGCAGCTCAAGTACAGCGAGCCCGTGGTCCGGTGAGTGGCCGCCTGTATACACATACTGCAGTTCCACCCCCCGTGCTGCTGCGCCTGCAGGACGTGCAGCCCGCCGCGCAGCTCAAGTACAGCGAGCCCGTGGTCCGGTGAGTGGCCGCCTGTATACACATACTGCAGTTCCACCCCCCGTGCTGCTGCGCGCGCTGCGCCTGCAGGACGTGCAGCCCGCCGCGCAGCTCAAGTACAGCGAGCCCGTGGTCCGGTGAGTGGCCGCCTGTATACACATACTGCAGTTCCACCCCCCGTGCTGCTGCGCCTGCAGGACGTGCAGCCCGCCGCGCAGCTCAAGTACAGCGAGCCCGTGGTCCGGTGAGTGGCCGCCTGTATACACATACTGCAGTTCCACCCCCCGTGCTGCTGCGCGCGCTGCGCCTGCAGGACGTGCAGCCCGCCGCGCAGCTCAAGTACAGCGAGCCCGTGGTCCGGTGAGTGGCCGCCTGTATACACATACTGCAGTTCCACCCCCCGTGCTGCTGCGCCTGCAGGACGTGCAGCCCGCCGCGCAGCTCAAGTACAGCGAGCCCGTGGTCCGGTGAGTGGCCGCCTGTATACACATACTGCAGTTCCACCCCCCGTGCTGCTGCGCCTGCAGGACGTGCAGCCCGCCGCGCAGCTCAAGTACAGCGAGCCCGTGGTCCGGTGAGTGGCCGCCTGTATACACATACTGCAGTTCCACCCCCCGTGCTGCTGCGCGCGCTGCGCCTGCAGGACGTGCAGCCCGCCGCGCAGCTCAAGTACAGCGAGCCCGTGGTCCGGTGAGTGGCCGCCTGTATACACATACTGCAGTTCCACCCCCCGTGCTGCTGCGCCTGCAGGACGTGCAGCCCGCCGCGCAGCTCAAGTACAGCGAGCCCGTGGTCCGGTGAGTGGCCGCCTGTATACACATACTGCAGTTCCACCCCCCGTGCTGCTGCGCGCGCTGCGCCTGCAGGACGTGCAGCCCGCCGCGCAGCTCAAGTACAGCGAGCCCGTGGTCCGGTGAGTGGCCGCCTGTATACACATACTGCAGTTCCACCCCCCGTGCTGCTGCGCCTGCAGGACGTGCAGCCCGCCGCGCAGCTCAAGTACAGCGAGCCCGTGGTCCGGTGAGTGGCCGCCTGTATACACATACTGCAGTTCCACCCCCCGTGCTGCTGCGCCTGCAGGACGTGCAGCCCGCCGCGCAGCTCAAGTACAGCGAGCCCGTGGTCCGGTGAGTGGCCGCCTGTATACACATACTGCAGTTCCACCCCCCGTGCTGCTGCGCCTGCAGGACGTGCAGCCCGCCGCGCAGCTCAAGTACAGCGAGCCCGTGGTCCGGTGAGTGGCCGCCTGTATACACATACTGCAGTTCCACCCCCCGTGCTGCTGCGCCTGCAGGACGTGCAGCCCGCCGCGCAGCTCAAGTACAGCGAGCCCGTGGTCCGGTGAGTGGCCGCCTGTATACACATACTGCAGTTCCACCCCCCGTGCTGCTGCGCCTGCAGGACGTGCAGCCCGCCGCGCAGCTCAAGTACAGCGAGCCCGTGGTCCGGTGAGTGGCCGCCTGTATACACATACTGCAGTTCCACCCCCCGTGCTGCTGCGCCTGCAGGACGTGCAGCCCGCCGCGCAGCTCAAGTACAGCGAGCCCGTGGTCCGGTGAGTGGCCGCCTGTATACACATACTGCAGTTCCACCCCCCGTGCTGCTGCGCCTGCAGGACGTGCAGCCCGCCGCGCAGCTCAAGTACAGCGAGCCCGTGGTCCGGTGAGTGGCCGCCTGTATACACATACTGCAGTTCCACCCCCCGTGCTGCTGCGCGCGCTGCGCCTGCAGGACGTGCAGCCCGCCGCGCAGCTCAAGTACAGCGAGCCCGTGGTCCGGTGAGTGGCCGCCTGTATACACATACTGCAGTTCCACCCCCCGTGCTGCTGCGCGCGCTGCGCCTGCAGGACGTGCAGCCCGCCGCGCAGCTCAAGTACAGCGAGCCCGTGGTCCGGTGAGTGGCCGCCTGTATACACATACTGCAGTTCCACCCCCCGTGCTGCTGCGCGCGCTGCGCCTGCAGGACGTGCAGCCCGCCGCGCAGCTCAAGTACAGCGAGCCCGTGGTCCGGTGAGTGGCCGCCTGTATACACATACTGCAGTTCCACCCCCCGTGCTGCCCCATGCCCCGTGCCCGCCGCACAGCACGGTAAAGGCACCCTTAGCAGGGCCGAAATCACTTGTTCGAAATAGCGCGATAAATACGTTACGACTAGCATTTTTAACACAGCGACACAGCACATTACTCGGACGGTAAATCAAAATGTCACAACCGTCTTTTATTTACTATTTCCCGTGACTCCGCCCAAGTGAATGTCAGTTTTCGCGACTAAACAGCTTATGTCCTTGCTCAAGGTCTAACCTACCCAAATTTCATCAAAATCGGTTCAGTTGATTAAGCGTGTCAGCGTAGTAGACAGGCAGACAGAGTTACTTTCACATTTATAATGTTAGTATGGATTTTAATATTATCATTATCATCAACCTATGCGCTCGATAACACATTTACTTGTTCCTCGATTCTCGAGTCACAGATGGAAGGTATATTTCTGCTTGCAGCTATTACTGTTCAGAGAGTTACTATCGCTCTTGTATGGGAGTGATGTATCAGTTTATCATTCATTTCAAATACCCAACAAAAATTCAGTATTTGCCATCACAAAAATGTATAAACCGTGTTACAATGAAATTACTACAAATACAGTATTTGTAACTGTCATTTCATTTCAGGCCAGCGGAATCAAAACTAACACCGTTGACGTCTCGAGACGTGATCCCACCGAGCAGGCAGATCTACCAGCTCGTCAACACGTATAACTTCCACATCGCTAAGGCAACAGAGGTAGGAATTTTGTTTCATTATCCTGGTACAATGACCGGCAAACTATTTGACAAAATATACGAATGATTTTTAAGTTTCCTTGGTGCCGAGACAATCCAATCTACCATTTAATCCTTTCTTTCGTACAATAGCCCATGAAAAGAGGCTGAGTGCGAACAAAGAAGTCCCTATCCTTTACTATCAGTCCTTTCTGTTTTGATTGATCCAAAAAAAGTGCACATTCACGTACTTTCTTGAATTCGTTTTTATAGCATTTATTATACTAACTGTAAAGTTCGAAAAACATCGGGAAAATGAAACGCTCAAGTGGGACTTGAACCCATGACCTTGAAGACGGATATAAAGAGAAGGGAAAATTGAAGTGATTCAGGTGTGGCTCAATAGCTCAGTTGGAAGAGCATTCCCCCTGTAATAGAAAGATCGTGGATTCATGTCCCACTTGAGCATGTCATTTTCCCGATGTATTTCGTATTTCTAACGATTGTTCAAGAAGTTTGCCGGCACTTGTGTTTAAAAAAGTATTTATATCCGCAATGGCGACCCCCCCCCCCCCCCCCCCAAGTCAGTCATTCCTGAGACCTAATCTTTCAAACACTTCATTTAAAAAATATTTGAATAGCTACGTTACTTTGCAGGTGTCACCCATAATCTCGTTGCTGTGCGACATGCTGTACGAGTCGGAGTTCGAGTCCCAGATGTGGATGTTATACAACAGTTGTAAACAGCTTATGGCGGTCGGCGATGCGTACCCTTCCAAGGTATATAACTCACTGAAACATATTTAAATAGAACCTTGTTTTTTTTTGGTCGGTCTAAAGTAAAGCCAACGAGACGAGAGAAAAAGGTAAACAAAGTGACCATTACTGCGTTACGTTGCGATAGCTAAAGATTATATTCTCTGTCCTTGTCGCACATGTCACACATACGCGACAATGGCCGAGCGACAGCTGTCGTTGCGTGTTTCGTAGTACAGAAAAGCTGTCAGCACAGCGTTTCTAAACTGTCAGATCCGCCATCTTAGGAGCAATTTCATTTCTCTCTGAAAGGCGCTTGTAGTGATATGTAATCATTTTCAAATAAAAAAATTTGGAACCGCTGAAACATTGTTTACCTTTTTACTCTCGCTTCGTTAGCTTTACTTTACGGAGGTGTGGGAATGGTTTCCCCATTGAATCCCGGAGAGGGGGCCCGGGGGTTAAAGAGTCTGAAACGCGCAGCCACCTTAACTCATTTAATTGGTCACCCTGACTAACGGCCGTTCCCAATAACATACTTACAGTTAAAGATAAATCGCAACAGTCCAATTTGACGTGTCGGCTGTTTAAATTCAAAACATGGTTACTGATTTTTTTGCGGGAAAGCGCATCGCGGTATAATTTTATTTCCCCAAATTGGTGTGAAATGGGAGTTACTATGTTTTGAATTTAAACAACCGAGCTCTTTATCCCTAGATGCGATCTATCTTTAACTGTAAGTATGTTATTGAGAACGGCGGTTAGAGAAACATGAGTATCAATACTGTCAATACCATGTATGGTGGGTAACTCTACTAACTCTTGTATCACTTAAATGAATAAATGGCCTTGACAAACTAAATAGTTATTTTACTTCACTTTTCTGTTTGTGTGCAATTCTTTCAAACTATTAATATCTGCTTTCACAGTATTCAGTGAAACTAGAAAAGGGTGATTACACTCTCCGCCTGAACATCCGGCACGAGAGCAAGTCCCTGCTGGAGAAGCTGCAGGACCTGCCGGCCGTCATACAACAGAAGCTGCAGCAGCCCATCTCCTTGGACGTGTACTGCTCGCAGCCGCAGGTACGGCACTGTATAGCATTAGCTAGCTTGTTACATGACTCAACATAGTCATAGTCATTTATTTTTCAATATAGAACAATACAATTGTTTCATAATGACGTCAATTTTAATTCTACTTAATCTAAGTTTACCACCGCTTCCAAGGCGCTGGTGGAGAAGAAACGGCGCAACAAACTCCACTGCGGCATTTTTTGGACATCAATACAATATTTATTTTCTTAAAGCTAAATGTGGACTAATGTACATTTCGCGTCTGGTAAATCACAACAAGTATATAAAACACTTTATAATTAAGAATTAAACCAAAGTTACATAATGTAACAAATAAGTCACGTAACTAATACAGTACCATGTTGTAATTATAGCATTTTACGAGAGGCCTGCACCATGCTCATGCAACAACTATTTCATATTCTAAAAATGTTCATCTACTTGGTGGTGCTGGCTGCTAGGTCAGCCGGGGTGCGAGGGACATGTCGATGACAACCTCACCTCCGGCCTAGCACCACGACCCACAGTCGGCGTGCGATTTTTACCCGACTACGGCGAAGCCAAAAGGAGGGTTATGATTTTGACAGGCTATGTATGTATGTATGTATGTATGTATGTATGTATGTATGTATGTATGTATGTATGTATGTATGTATGTATGTTCATTTGTTCCCTCATAGCTCCTCAACTACTTATTAGAACTGGACAAATGAGGTATCGTTACAAGCGGCTTTATCGTCCCATGGTTATAGGCTATATGACGTGTCACTCAATCTTGTGTGGCGCCCTCTAGCGCTCATTAGATACTGTGTTAAAAAATAAATTTGAGATAAATATGCCGTGTTTGGTATCAAATGAAAGGGCTTAATAAGCACATTACAAATATCTATAAATTATTAGGTTTACCTCGGCCCAAAATAATATAAATAAAAAATAAAGTTTAAAACTAAAACCCGACTACCGAAAAGTAACAAACAAGAAAATATCAAGGATAGCCGTGGTCGTATGCCACTTACTCTAACAAAACAATATATTCTAGGGAAAAATGGCATACGACCACGGCTATCCTTGATATTTTCTTGTTTGTTACTTTTCGGTAGTCGGGTTTTAGTTTTAAACTTTATTTTTTTAGTCGGTTCGAGTCCGACATAATTTCTTCTGGCTCCAGTGGGGGAGGTATTCGTGGAGATTTCCAGACGAAAATATAAAAAGGTGTGCTGGCTGTACTTTAAAAGACTGGGAGATCAATGGAAGTCAAAGCATGTTCCTCGAACTTATCTTATGTAAACCTTAGAGCACATTATCTTGAACTTCACTAGCGAAACAAACGAGGCCCTGGCGTGCGTGGATGTTTTTTTAACTGCGCTCGCCTCAAAAGACACCAAAGAAATGTGTACTGCTTGTATTGAGCACATTTTAGGTTCAAGATATATATGTCCCGAGGTATATAAGAGTTGTATATTATAAAATTTTTGTGATATATGATTTGAGATTGACATGGTCATTCATATCGATAGTAAAACACTCGCCGGGATATTTACCATGTTTTTTAAAGTTTTTGATTATCCACCACGCCCATGATATCACGCCCACTATGTCAGTGCATATGACCGTAGTGGCATATTGTGCAGACCGTATCGGTCTACCCTCTTCCGCACTCGTTTATGACGCGCGTCGTCCCTACTATTGTCCAATGTATGTCATAAAATGTATAATCATAAAAATTAAATACCTGACTGTGGTACTTTATAAGTACTACCAATGATCTCGATGTATATATTACGTATTTTTAACCTCAAGTAATACGTTGTGATGGTTTCTTAACAAAATAATGTTGTACAGGCAATCACTGGAGGGAAGAAATTCAGCTCTGGGTCCTTGGCGAGTGGGTCGCTGCTGCCTCTGTACTTCACATCGGTACCTGCAGAGAAGTAAGTGTATATTGTAAATGTTTATTATTGTTATAATTTAAGTATTGTAGAAGTGAATGGATTATTAACTTGGAGTTGTGGAGTTATCTTCAAATGTGTTATAAACTCAAAAAAAAAAAATATAATTGTGATAACATAGTTACCATATAATAATATCAGTAGTTCATCGCGTTTGATGTTTCCGGAAATGCCGCCTTTGGCTGTTTTGTCAGGGTTGTCACTTTAGTTTTTATTTTTAATTTTTATTTCCATTTTTAATTAGTCTCTTTATTCTCTCAAGGCACACCAACTCACGCTAATATAAATAACTAGCTTATGTCCGCGTCTCCGCTCGCGTGGATGTCGGCTATTGCGACTTTTAATCATACCTCCATTTTTTAATCATACCTCCAATTCTACTCCTAACCAATTATGATCAAACGTAATAGTCTGACTTTTGAATTTGAATCTGAGAGCTGAGTCTGAATATGAATTAGAATTGAATTTGAAATTTCGAGTTTATTGACAATTTCGCGTCCGCCATCTTGGATCGCGAAATGGATAATATATTCGTAATCCGCAACCCCAAAAACCCTGAAAACGATGCTTATATAGATTTTAGTGAAAATGTCATGTCCGCCATCTTGGATCGCTAAATAGATGATTATCTGAAACCGCCACATATAGGGCTAAGTACTTCGGAAACACAGGTACGTTTCGGGAGATCACTAGCAGTGTGAATAGCTTACTGGCGTTCTTCAACGAGTTGGAGTAGATCTAATAGAATGCCTACTCTCACGCAAAAATCGCGCCTTGTCGTGTCTTGTCGCGGATAACAGCCACGATATTGGATTCGAAAAACATTGGCAAAATGAAATGCTCAAGTGAGACTTGAACTCACGACCTTTCCTTTACAGGGCGAATGCTCTTCTAACTGAGCTATTGAGCTACAGCTAAATCATTTCAAATTTTCCTTCTTTTTATATCCGTCTTTAAGGGTGACGGTGGAGCCATCTATCAACATTCTTACGAGCTGATGGAAACAATGAATGATTTTTCAACCATTGAATTTTTGATGACTCTGCCCAAATATTTTTTTATTATTGTGTGGTGTGGCTCAATAGCTCAGTTGGGAGAAAATTCCCCTTGTAAGGGAAAGGTCGCGAGTTCAAGTTTCACTTGCGCATTTCATTAAAAAAAAAAGTTAGCATAATCTAATATATAAAATTCTTGTGTCACAGTTTTCGTTGCCATACTCCTTCGAAACGTCTTGACCGATTCTCATGAAATTTTGTGAGCATATTGAGTAGGTCTGAGAATCGGCCAACATCTATTTTTCATCCCCCTAAATGGTGCAGCGGGAACGGGATCTGACGCCACGAGGGTAGGAAAAAATTGGCGGTACGAAGTTCGCTGGGACAGCTAGTAAATGCTATAAAAAAATGAATTGACACGCGATATTGGATCACGACGCAACCCTCTACTTCTCGCTTGCGTGTGTGTAGGATCAGTCGGTCCGCCCTGACGGTGGGGCAGACGCTGACGGGCGCGGTGACGTTCGCCAAGGACGAGCTGGGGCGGCGCGTGGACAGCTACGCGCTGTCGTATGTGGTGTGCGAGGCGCCGCGCCGCCCCGCGCCGCGCGACCGCGACAAGCCCGCCGCGCGCGCCGCCAGCAGCACCAGCAGCACCTCCACCTCCACCTCCAGCACGCCGCACGACGACTACATGGACGCGCTCAAGGACTTCACCACCAACTGGCTGGCGAAACTCGGTGAGTCACTCTTTCCGACACTTCTCTCTTCCCATTAGGCAAGTTGAAGTCCTCACTACCTTGAACGCCCAACATCGTGCGAAGTGGAGGAGGAAGAGCCGGAAGGCGGACCCTGAGCTCCGAGCTAACGTATTTATGTGGATGATAATGAGGCAAGTTGAAGTCCTTGTAAAAAAAAATATTCACACGCAGCACGAGTGTAACGCCCCTAGTGTTGTATACATTCATAGAACATGGTAACCCACGGCGGCGGTGCGCTAAAAAGCGCGCCTCCACATTCTGGGGGCGAGTTGGGGACATCGTTGTACTCCTCCCGAGGAGGGCAGACCGTAAGGTATGGCCCTGGGTCAGCCGTGGTGCGAGGAATATGTTGATGACAACCTCATCTCCGGCCTAGTACCAAGACCCTCAGTCAGCGTGCGGTTTTAGTCGTGTAGCGGTTATAAGCAGCTACATGTATCTATGATGTGACATACTAGATGCTAATGTTAGATGTAAGTATAGAGTCGGTCGATGTAAACTCACTCACTGTATAACCGTAGATACGAATAAACGCGTGAGTTAAACATAAATGTTTCTTCATTCCATCGCCCCCTCTCAACCCCAAGGACATCTACAGTCGGTTCGAGTCCGACATAACCTCGCCTTCCTGCTCCAGCAGGGGAGGTATCCGAGGAGATTTCCGCACGAAAAAAAAGACCACGGTAACCATACACCATTAGATGCATGGTGTGTTAACCTCGAACAATTTAATTCTTCGACCCGAATTTGATGCGACGAACTTTGATGAGAAAGGATAAATAATTCGATTACATCATCATCAACGTCATCAAAAAATAGGGGTAAATAACTTGACACAAATATCGTACATCTACTTTCAATACATTTTCAAATACGCTAAGTTCATACTGTGTTGCAGAGGGCGACAAGCTGGAGCAGGTGTACGAGGAGCTGCAGGAGAAGTTCCCCGGCTACCTGGGCGCGCACGTGGCCTACCTGCTCGCGCTCGACGCGCCCGCCGACGCCAAGAAGTGAGTGCGCATGCGCATGCAACTGTCTGCATGCATGCGCAAATGTATGTGGGGTGTCTGAAGTACGGTTCCCACGGCCCGTTTTATCACAGGCCGAACCGCGCCAGGCCGAGCCAACAGGTCGTGGGAACCGTCGCGTCCGTTGAGGCCCATTGTCGCCCGCCCGATCCATCAGGAGTAACAAATTTCTGTGAAAACGGGAAGCAAAATCGATAATGTTTATAGGCCATATCAAGCCAGCACAGGCCGTGGGAACGCTTAGGACTGTCCGACGTGGCCCGTCGCCATACAGGCCGTGGGACCGGTGCTTAAGGCCGCAACCACAAACTCAACGAAGAGCAATGCCATAGCACAAGCGGCAAGGCAAGCCAATAAGAGAGAAAAGGACCGTTCGCTGTTGAATTCTTGTTCTTATTGGCTTACCTTGCCGCTCGCGACCCAGGCCTAAGGCCTCGGTCACAAAGTTAGTGGTGGAGGGCGCTATGCAACAAAGATAAAAAATTGTACAGAGTGATTTTATAGTCGTTTGGGAAAAAAGAATTGGGGCACAGTATCGATAGCAGAAATAATCTCGAAGTATAAATTTGGTAAAAGAAAAAGAAATTTGCAACCCCCATTCCCTTTTAAAGTAAAGCCAACGAGACGAGTGAAAAAAGGTAAACAAAGCGACCATTACTGAGTTACGTTGCGATAACTAGCAATTATATTCTCTGTCCTTGTCGCACTTGTCACACGTATGGGCGAGCGACAGCTGTCGTTGCGTGTTTCGTAGTACAGGAAAACTGTCAGCACACCGGTTCTAAACTGTCAGATCCGCCATCTTATGAGCAATTTCAATCCTGTCTGGAACGATTTTCAAATAAAATGTTTGGAACCGCTGAAACATTGTTTACCTCTTTTCTCTCGCTTCGTTGGCTTTACTTTACCTGAACATTGTTCACATACATTATAAAAAAAATGCTTTAGCCAAATTAATACTTCCAGATGATTTTACTATCGAAACTACCCAAATTCTTTTTTTCCGAAACGACTATAAAATCGAATACATAGGGAAAAAGAATCTTCTCGGGCGGGACTCGAACCCGCAGTCTTTCCCTTACAGGGGGAATGCCTGACCAATTCGGCTACCGAGACACGCCCGATATGATTCAAATTTCCCATCTTATACGTCTTTGAGGCGACGTGGCGTCATCTACCGATTTTCTTACGAACTATCGGAATCAATGAATGATGTTACAATCATTTTTAAACATTGATTTTTGATAACTGCGCCCAAACAATTGAAGGAATTTTTACAGCGACTATAAAATCACCTTGTATAATCCCTCTTTTTCTCTCCCATTGTCTTACCGCGCCCCTGCCGCTAACTTTGTAACCAAGGTCTTCGAGGGCGCATTTGCGTTTGCGTATACGCACGCACGTGCACGTATATGTATTCTCTTATGTGGGTGTTCGTGCGTGCGTATGTTTGTTAGTGTTTGCGTCAGTTGTATGAACTTGCTATGTGGATGTTAAGACGACACACTGCTCTTTATTATTTTGCTTTGATACACGTCACAAGTGTTTGAATATTTATTTTCGCGTCTATTTCCAGATTGCCACATGTTAACGAGGAGCCTGACGTGACGATGGCCTGGTGTGAACAACTCATCACTACATCGGAAAAGGTATGAATGTATACAAATGTATCCATGTTTATCCGCAATCTAGAATCTATAACACAAATTAGTTGAGTTATGCTCGTTATGGTTCTAGATATCGTTATGTTGAATGTTGTAAAACTACTTTTATAAATGAATGAATTTTTTATAGCATTTATTATGCTAACTGTTAAGTTCGAAAAACATTGGAAAAAATGAAATGCTCAAGTGAGACTCGAACTCACGACCTTTCGCTTACAGGGCGATGCTCAATGGCTCAGTTGGCAGAGCAGTCGCCCTGTAAGCGAAAGGTCGTGAGTTCGAGTCTCACTTGAGCATTTCATTTTTTCCAATGTTTTTCGTACTTTTATAAAGATTCAAATTTTTTAAAATAAGTATGTACCTTTTATTTTTCTTTTTTTTTGTACTAGGTGATAAAAGCCATCGATCAGGACAAGTTGCTCGCGTACATCGGCATGAAAAATGATACTAGGAGTGACGCTAACAAGATCAAAGTGTAAGCATTCACAAATTACTTTCAATATATTCTGATTAGTTGCTGGACGAAAGAGACTTATAAACGCGCCTTAGCCAGCCTTTTTTTTTTTCGTGAGGAAATCCCCTCGGATACCCCCCCTGCCGGAGCCGGAAGGGGAGTCACTATATATTGTCACGATTATACGTGATTATGTGTCAAAAACAGATTATCGTGTCACCACCTCGTCCTATTCGAAGGGTGTCGTCCGTCGGAGGTCACAAAACGATCTCCGTACTCCGTGAGCGATAGCCTGGGAGTGACCGGTGGAGCCATGCCGTGATGCGCCTCCCCATACCCGGGGCTAGATGGAGGCAGTATGGTCTCCACAACCTGAAGGGTCCATCTCAAAAATAAAGGTTTTGGGTCTGCCGGGGTGCGAGAGATATGTTCCCTGCATTCTCACTTCCGGCAACCAAAGACCTAAGCATTTTAGTCGGTTCAAGTCCGACATAATCACCTCCACCGGCTCTGGTGGAGGTGGTTATCCGTATATAGTGGTGTTCGTGGGGATTTTTCGCACGATAAAAAATAACCCTCGACCTAACTTTAATTGCTTATGCTAGGAGTGGGTTCAGGAGTGTATCATTGGGAGAGGTCTATTTCCAGCAGTGAACTGCGATAGGCTACAAACTACAAGGGTTTCTCTTTCCCTTCCAGTGAGCAGGAGAAGCAACGCGGCTACCTGATCGACGCGCTGTGCCGAAAGGGCACGGCGCTGTGTCGCCTACGCGCTCTGGCGCAGAGCGCGGCCGCGCGGGAGAAGATCAGCGAGGCGCTCGGGAACAACATGGCCGACCTGCTCAAGTTCACCGACCTCACCGACACCAAGGTACCAACCACACCGCTATCACCACCACTTACCACCACTATACTTAGCTCCCAGTATTGCTCGAGCCATATATCATAGACTCAAATCTCGAGATATAAAAAGCCCTGACGCGAATGGACTGTTTTGTAATAATCTTGGTGAATTTGAGCACGTCCACCGCAGGAGCACCCTCCTAAAAGAAATCACGTGCAAATATTTGCCACGTACCTATAACATATGCATGCCACGTCGTGACCCGTGACGTATGGCTGACAGCCTGAATGACACTGACATTTAGATTTACTTGTCAGACTTCTTGTCAGCATACGTCTCCTAATCCTTTTAGTCTTTTTCTTTCTCTGTCTTAAATAGTTTTTTGTGTATTTTGTGTACGGCTTCTCAATAAATGAGTTTTCTATCTTTCTTATTTTTTCGTGTGGAAATCCCCTCGGATACCTTCCTTGTCGGAGCCGGAAGGGGAGGTTATGTCGGACTCGAACCAACCAAAACCACACACCGACTGAGTGTCGTGGTGCTAGGCCGGAGGTGAGATTGTCATCGACATATCCCTCGCACTCCGGCTGACCCAAGGCCATCCCTTACAGTCTGGCCCTCCTCGGGAGGCAAGATGAAGATCAAGAAACGTGTACTGCACGTATAGAGCATATTTAGAACACATTCAGAACACATTTTAGGTCTAAGATATATGCCTCGAGCAATTCCCTACCGCACTACCACCGCTCCCGTAACTCTTTACCTGCCAGCATCTAACTTAGCTCGTAGTAATAGATTGTATACAGAGAGAAAGCTGTCAGCCTATCAACGCTTATAGAAACCGGTCTACGCAGGTAGCCGATACAGGTTTTTATATGAACAAGCACCGAACATGCCCGATAAGTTCCGATAATCTTCGACACGCGCCGGTCAGCGTTAAGTAGGTACGACTTTTTACTCGCTCTGCTTCAATCCGCTTGCTTTATGTAATAGACATGTACCAGAATGGACTAGCGCCCATAACTGCTGGTAAATCGACACCGCATCGACACTTTCTTTCTGCATACGGCCATAGGTTACTACCATATTATCATGAAACATTAGTATGCAAAAGTTTGGAGATAGGTTTCCCTATTTAAATGATGTAGTTGTCGCCACCATCGTCGTGGATAGTCGGTTTGGGCGTTCCCGTTGGCCACTGAAGATTGATTGAATCAGGTCCCTTACTCCGTGCGGGCGGCCGGCATGGCCCATTACGGACGGATCGCAGCGCCGCCCTGGGCCACGAGCGGCCCGGAGCAGCCGGCCGGGGCCCGGCGGGGCCGCCTGCAGGCGGTACTGGCCCGCCAGGCGGCGTTCGGCCCGGGCCCGCTCTCGGTACTGCCCCCCGCGCCCCGGGGCGCACCCTGCCCGCGATTTGAATGTTTCTGTGCATGTAACGCCCGCTCGACCGCTCGACCGCTCCGTCGCACAGTATTTCGATTAGAACAAGCTAGCTGGACAAAAGTCATTGTCGAATTTCAAAAATCGAAATTAGAGTTTAAAAAATAATGTTAGTTATTGACGATTTTCTGAATTCTTTGGACTAGAAAGTAATTGTACCCTCTTATACCCTAAAAATATATAGAATAGAATAGAAGAAAAAGAAGAAGAACAAGTCATTTTAACCTGCGCGCTTGTCACTGAGTGCAACTTTGTCATTGTCATTTTCTACTAATATTAAATTCGTATATTGTTTCGTATATTCTCGACAAATATCGACTGTTTATAATGATTCAACACAAAATCATGATACATATATTTTCATAATCATGTCGATGTTTTTAATCGATGTTTTAAATTTTTATGCAATTACTACTTCCATCTGTCTAAAATACAAAAACACAATGGACGGGCTATAGAGTGTTTTGTGAATTATTACGTATTAATACATAACAAAGCCATCCGATGCAATAAGTATACCCCAATAAATAATTTTGTCTAGCTAGCTTGTTCTAATCGAAACACTGCGCGTCAACGACGGACCTCGTAAAGATCCGCGATCAAAACTATCTTCATGTGTAGGTAGCATAATAACATCGCGTACAATTATCTAAAAAATTGCTATAACTGATAGAAATCATACAAACGAGCATTCCATCATTCGTTCAGTCATGAGAAATGCCTCATTTGGCTAAGAAATGCCTATAACATACTTTGTATGTATGTGAATTAAATTTGTCATTCTGCGAATTTAGCGATGTGATATTATATGTCAATACCTATGATTTTGCATTTCTGATAGAATACTCTCAATGTGTAAATCAAGCATAGTGCCGCAGGGCATGTAATTAATACGTTGATACCGTAATAGTACCGTTGATAATGTAAGTTCGAGTTCGTTTCACGTTCGATACGTTTGCAACGCGGTCATAGTGCGCGCCGGGGTACGGGTAAACTCCAATAGGTTTAATGTCGTAGTTACCATGTAAAGTGACTCCTCGATAGGCTCGTTCTACCCGTGCATGGCTTTTGTTGAACCCATCTTTGTTTCAAAACTACACGTACTCTTTATTTAAAGATGATACTTTTTACAGGCGATCCACTATGGAGTATGGCACTGCTTTACCTTCAAGCAGTACGGTCGAGCCATCAAACTACTGAACAAGATTCAAGAGGAGCGTCCTTCGAAGGAAGTGGAAGAGAGACTTATCGAGGCGTACACGGCGCTGGGTTGGACGGCGCTAGCGAAGGCCGCCACTGGCGCGCTGCCGGCCAAGTACCCGCCCGCCTACCGGCCCTTCTGAGTGCCCCCTGGCGTCACGCGGCCCAGGTTGGAAATCTAACTAACTTATGCCTTGATCACACGCACCAAGCGCAGTGGCGACACAGTGCACGGCCGAGTGCTCGCTGTGTGTGAACATAGCACCGAGTATTTAGCACGTACGTCACACTCGGCCGACAGCATCGTCTCACCACTCCACTCGATGCATGTGATCAAGGCATTATTAATAAAAGAGGTGTTCTCACGACCCTCGGTAGGAAATCGTCCTTATTATGTTAGTTTATTAATTGAACATTGCAGTGGTTTTTTTTAATGCGAACTGTAATGGCCTGCGAGTGTATTTAATCTTAGTATTTACAGAAATAAAAGTACATTATATACAATTGAAGTATTTGTGTGAGCGTTTGAGATTGTACTGCGAGCGTTCGTTGTCGCTTGCCGATCATATTTTTGTATTCGAGATAATAGCTGAACGATTAACGATGTAACTGGAGCAGATTAGTAGCATGATACAGGGTGAACTGTTCAACATTCAGTACTCGTCAACTTTTGACTGTGAAATGAAGATACATCTTTACAATAATGTAATAATGACAACTTTATAGCATCTATAGATTCTTTGTTATTTGGTTGATAATGGTTTACCCTGAATGTATTATTATGATAAACTTAATATACACGTAAAAAATGTCGTCAAAAATGTACAAAGCGCAATTATAAGCAATAATGTATCAAAATAAAATATTGTTCTAACAACACCAAATAAATTGTTATATTGTCTCCTATTTAAACAAATCCTAATGAATTGTTGAATGAAATTTTGAAATTATTAGTATTCTAACCTTTTCTTTGAATTTTAATTGGATGAAGTCAATATTTTATAAGTCCACCGAACCAAACAGAAAACCAATATTTAAAAATTATTTTACCATATTGAATGGTTTCCGTGGGTGGGTGATGACAGAATATTCCCACTAGAAAGGAACTTTCCCCTTCTAATGGGATTATTCTGTTATCAGGCTGAAATTCCCATCATGTCAATCGATTTTTCCTATTAAAATTTATAGAAAAATATTTTTTAGTCCAACCAATATTTTTTACTAAATAATGAAATTAATAGTAAAGAAAAATATTATGTAGACATAAGTTAATAGCGATTATCAAATTGTGTGGTGTATCAAACTATATATCCGATCACTTATTGTACTGTGATTAGGACAGACAGACAGACACTTCTATATGAATGAAGCATTTACTTCCTTGCACTGCCAAACACAAACTGAATATCTTCAGACGGTAATGCCTTTCTTTGCCTGTCTAGAGAAATGACACCCTCACACTTCATATCCACGTTGTTTTCCTACCGTTTCTGCCGGTACTTATACAAATGTTCTCGTTTCGAGTGTTTCTAAGACATGTATCTTAAGTATCTTGCCATTACGCGCGTCATATGCTTTTTGCCTTACGGGAGTAGGCTCCTCCACTTTTTTCTAGGCCAATTGTTCCTTGCACTAATACCTAAAATGGTACTTGAAAATGACGCACAATTAGTTGCATAGTCACAATTTCACTTTTGGTAGTAAATATTTCCTCATAATGTAATATGGGGTTCCTCAAGAAGGGCATTAGAAGGTCTACAGGGTCGGCGGCATGAGAGTGAGGACCCTCGTGTTGTATACGTCTGTAGCCACGATAATCACTTTCCATCGGGTGGTCCGTTTGCTTGTCTGCCACCTAAGTGGTATAAAAAAGAAAGGAAAGCATTTTAGGTATTTAATTATTGCATTTTCTTGCTTCCATATAGCATCTTTACATGTTGCATCCCTTGCCTTATCATCAATAGGAAGATAAGTGAAATTTAGTTGGTAAGATGATGAGCCACTGTCAAAAACGTGCAGTTGCCGCACCACGCTCCTCTCCTTTACCTTCACACGAATATGAACTTTTTTTCCAGTAGATAAGGTTCAAAATGGTTTGTATGATTGACTTGAGACTTGAGCCTTATGTCACTGTATTGTAAACGAGTTTGGCGACACTAGTTTAAATTCAACTACGACGAAGTATAACAGCATTTTCTTATGATTTTATATTCCATCGTTGTTTAAAAAAGAGCCATTTTTTAGTTTTAGTGTGAAATATAACAAACAGGGTGCTTTTATGTTGTGTGCTCAAATAAAATGTCCATTGTGTGGACGCTTCTTGTACGAGATTTGTAGTGTGCGTTCAATTCATTGTAATGTATTTCGTTTGTGTTTTAA
The DNA here is from genome assembly GCA_914829495.1 of Eilema sororculum. Lineage (NCBI taxonomy): Eukaryota > Metazoa > Arthropoda > Insecta > Lepidoptera > Erebidae > Eilema > Eilema sororculum. The sequence goes on from OU618533.1 coordinate 1,645,376, forward strand.
ATGCGTGCATTTTAATCAAACTGAGGAGATTTCAATAAGTATTGGAATTCGCTCAGTTTCATTTTGTGTAATCAGCGTCATAAATATCTCAAAATGATCTTAAAACTCTCGTATTAAGAGCAAACTATTTTATTGATATAAATTGTATTACTGTTCAAACTAAAGGTGCATACCAAATATCAGAACAATTAGTCAAGTGGAAGGGGGTAAAAAACTAAATAAAGATCATTTTGAGTACTTTGTTCGTCATCATCTTTCTGATGCTGACTGTACCAGTAGATATGTATTTATTTGTTTGTGTAGCAAAGGGAAGTTGCCCTGTAGGCTTACTCTTGAAACCAATGTCAATATTAATACAAGTTCAATCCGATTCCAATCTCAATATGTGTCACTGTCAAAGTCCTACTCTCGACATCAATTTCGTCAACATTGTATTGAAATTAGAATTGTACAAGAATTAGATCCCAGTGTAATGAAGTTATTATTTTGATTCAAAGCCAATATAATCAAACAATACAAAACACAATATTGTGCTGTCAAAATGCGTCAAGAGTACCGTTTACAACATTTGATGTTCCAATACAATATCATTTAATGCATTTAAAATTCACACAATATTGAGCCAATATGGCGCTAGTGTGGTGTTCAAGAGTACAAAACGCTCAATTCCAATGTCAATAGATTGAAATTGGTTTCAAGAGTAAGCCCGCTGTACAATAGTGGGCTAACCCAGGCACTAAGTGTAACCAGTAGCGTGTCCTTGTACAGTCACGACAATAATCAGTTGCTGCACCATTTCATTTTAATTGTTTGGCAAGGTGCATAACACTAGTCGACTGTGTCGAACTTGTATTGAAGTTCCTTCTTCAATTAGCGTAATATTATATGTATCGTCAAGTTTACTTAAACATAAGTAAAACTGTAATGCTAGAATCACACTTCGTTATGTGTTATTTGCTATTAGACTACCTGCATTCACCCAAATATTTGTAACTAGCTTTTGGCCGCGGCCCCGCCCGCGTGGGTGTCGGTTATTGCGACTAAACATAGCGTATGTTCTTTCTCATGGTCTAATCTACCATTATACCAAATTTCATAAAAATCGGTTCAGTGGTTTAGACGTGAAAGCGTAACATACAGACTGACATACAGACAGACACAGACACAGACACAGAGTTACTTTCGCATTTACAATATTAGTATGGATATGAGCAAATAACAAACATACCATCATTTCATACCGACGCGACTTCATGCCAAAAATATATGCGTATTTGCTATGCGTGCTTATGCGTTATGTGTGCGAATAAGGCGAATACAGATGAATCAACAATAATCAAAAATCAACAAGTAACATATAAACACATACCGAAGCGTGTTTCCACGTTTAGATAGCTAATGATAAAAAATATACCGTGTTCAATCTAAACAATTTATGTTTGTTTTGGCCGTCAGTTTGCGAACGGTCGTGGCTTGTGACGATTAGGTCTGATCACAAACCGTCTAGGTTAGGTAGACAGGTTCGAATTAAGCGTATATAACTAATTAATATAGTACGTTGACCTCACTAGATTTAATATTGATAACGTGATCATACGGTACCTACATCCATTGTCATGAAGCGATTTTTAAGAGCAGTTGATGCCGACCATCGTTCAGGGCTTCGATTCTACCATTGTATGGCTAAACCACTGTCAGAGACATTGCAAAAATGCCATTTTTTAACCCCGCGGTCCATGACCACACTTGTACCCGTTCACGACACTCCGCCAATTGTCACATTGACACCATACCATCATAAACGTCATATACGTACCTGCGTCGACACGTGAGAGCAAATGCGGAGTACAGTACTGTTCTATAGGTTTTAAAACCTGCCACTCGCACGCGGCTCGTGACGGCCAGTGCGAGTGTGGTCATGTGCGGCGGGCCTTAGCCTAGTTGCATAGTTGTAAAGTTTAAAATTAAATGTCAATGCAATGTCCGTGAAATGACAGTCACTTTACTAGGGCATAAAGAGGCAGAATCGAGGTCCCGAAGTGTCTTCGTATTTTATAAAAATAGTCTCATTTGGTTTTAACATTTAAATTACAATTTAAATGCAATTCGATAGCAAAGAAATTAGTAGTATGGATGTATATACCTAGAACATGATCGCGTTTATTCTCGATGAAGTTATTAAATAAATGGACCCAGGGCAGAGACAGCATGGTGCTTACGATTGCTGTATTGTAGCTTATGTATAGGGGCTATAGGGCCTATAATATTTTAAACTAGACTGACAGTATTAGCACGGGTATTAGACTCGTATTCCAGAACAACGCTCAGTTGCGAATCGACTCTCGGAACTGTCATATTTGTCCTCAGATCTAGTGTTAAATAGAGATTCAGGATTGATAATTGTTCTGCAATACGGGTCTTAGTATATACTTGCTAGAGCTTGTCGGTAGCTTACTAGTTAAGGAGTCGGCCTAACGATCGAAAGGTCCCGGGTTCGAATCCTGGCCTTTACACTACCGAGGTGAACCCACTCCTGGCACAAGCAATTTATTTAGCTTAGCTGGAGGGGTTAGAGGAAATATTAGTAATTTCGGTTCTAATATTCTTTTTTTTTAAGAGCTCGCAAGGTTAGTACTGTTTACTGAAAAAAATAATAAGTTGACGCGTTATCGTCTATAGCAATACTATAACTGTACAGGTTTATATAGCTCTCCTCAAGTATTAAGGAGCAAGATAATGTGACTTGCCTAACATTTTAGATGTAAGATATTTTTGCACCTGTTCGTTACCCACTGTGATTAAAGTTACATGTCGGCCGAGTAATACCGGCTGGAATACTCTCATACTTATATTGAATTCACACATTTATACCGAAAATATGAAATGGAATGTTTTGAAAATTGTGAAATAATTTCATTAAAAATGTAATTCTTATACCTACATAAATATATTTACTAATTGGTAGGTGTGATGCGGTAGGTATATTTATTTATACAACTCACTTTGTTTTAGTCCGTTGGTACAATCGTTCGGTGTAATATAGACGCGCTTACTTGATCTGTATCTGTGCTTCGATACAGACGATATTTTTTAATGAATTTGTTAATAAGGATGGAGAAATAAAATATTATTTGATCATTTCATGTTTTATTGAAACCTGATTCCCGAATGAAATTCTGCTCCGAACAATACAGAACAAAATTGCAAATAAAGTAACCTAAGACTACGGGTTGTATCTATTGTGGTCAAAGAAAGCATAAATTATGAACATGTGGAGGAACGAGGTGTGATGTTCCCCCAACACAAAGGGAGGATCCTCCGACCAGGCAAGGTGATCACGCCTGGCGGGCCGCGGCCCAACGATTGTCGTTGGGATGTTGTACATATATTGTACCAGCGCGCGAACTTCACTTTCGCGATGCAGGACTCGTAGTGACGTAGTAGTGGCGTAGTAGTTCGGCTTGCTGTCGCTAGATGGCGCTGGGTACATGTGGTATCGCCACAAACAGATTAAAACATTTTCACAATAATTAGCAATATTGGCAATTTCCAGGACTTCTATAGCCTGAGCGCCGATTATATAGACACTATGCCTAGCGGTTTTTCTACTACGAGTTAACCGTTAATTCTTTTACTGATACTTAGGTAGGTATATACTGCCGTCTTATTGTAAAAAGGCATAACTAACAAAAACAAAAATGTAAGATAATCGAGTTTGAAAATTTTCAAGGTTTTTTTAGCAGAAAAAATCCTTCGTGTATTATTGGGAGAAACAAGTTATTAATTAAGGTACACAATCGAAATACCTATCCAACCATGCATAGGAATATATTTATTTATTTATTTTTTATACAGATAATCCCAATTTTCCCTTTCATCTTAACAAAATAATTACAAATAAAATATCTTTTTATCGTTTTAAAGGCACAACTAACCAGATAAGTCTTTTCTTTTTAAAAACAATTCAGTATTAAAATGAAAGGACACATAATTTATGTAATTATGTCTTTGTAACGTAATCATAAAGGTTCATTGCGAGTTTAAAAGAGTATAAATTTTACATAAAATTGTTACTTTTAAAATGATTGCCTTTTCACTTACTTTTTCATTATGAACATAGAACAAATAACAAAAAATTGGTAATTAAAACTCTTTATTTCAAATAATATGATAAATTTGACGTTACACTTTTTAAACCACCGTATTATCTCTGATTTTAGAACAAAATCTAATTCTATGGGGCCGGACTCACGCCCGAAGTGTTTCAGTTTAATGATCTAGCTATAACGGTTCATGAAATAATAGCAAAACCTGGTGAAAGACAGATAGCGAATCTTAGTAATATAGTCCCATTTTTACCCATTAGGTACGGCACGTTAATAATTCAAAGCAAACAAAAAATTGAAAATAAACTAATTAAAATGCTAAACAACTCCATTGTCAACAATTGTTTATTTCTTTGAGTTATAATTTTTTAATATAATGAGACTTTTCGTCCATTGCGTTCAAATAGATCTAGAAACACAACTTCAGATATCGGGCACAAAAACTAGAGACTTTAGCTTTAGTGACTGTTAAGTACTATTTACTTATAATATACGTCGTAAACGCGCGCCGGTAGGCACCTAACAGGCGTGCGTAGAAGGTAGGTTGAAAATATTACTCAATTTTCCAAAAACTGGATGACATATTTTAAAATATTAATATTTTTTTGTCAAGTTCATATTTTCAGCCTACCCTCTGTTCATATTACTGTTATATGTTTACCTATTTGAGTTATCAGAATGAATTGGAAAGTTATGATTATCTAAGCAAAAACATCTGATTACATAATCATAACTTAATTTAAGATTTTACAATGAAAGAAACAACATTGCTTACCAATAAATCAGCTTGCGTTTACTTTGAATTGAAAACATTGGCGCAATGATGAGCGCAAAGACACCCCCACATTCCTTACCTACCTTACTGGCGTCTTAAAGAAAAGGCACAACTCGTCACTTGTGACTTCTCTTTATAACACTTTCAAGTCATAAGTACGTATTTATGTTGTTTCTTCTTAATCGGTGTCAAATAAGCCTTTTCAATTTATTCAATAACAATTTAGCTGTTAGATGTGCCTTTCGGGCTTAATGTATTTCCGTAGATTCTAGAGATAAAATTACACAAAAAATTGGGTAGATGCACCTTTTTCTCCTGATTCCGAATATGTATATAACTCAATTTTGAAAAAAATGTTAGTTAAGCCTTTTCTCCGTAATACGGCAGTATAGTCACTTTCAGTAACTGTTGACGCGAGGAAGTCCCAAATGTTCATAAATATTAATTTAATAGTCCATAATATCCATTGATCAAATACATCAGGAAAAATGAATCTCGGGCGGGACTCGAACCCAAGATCTTTCTCTTACAGAGAGAATGCCTTAAACAACTTTTTCCTGTATATTCGATTGTTAAAAAAAAACATTCAAATGTTTGGGCGGAATAATCTAAAATCATATATTATAATATAAATAATCACGCCTTTATCCCCGGAGGGTTGGGCAGAGGTGAATTGACACCCACATTTCATCAATAATTGTAGTCGGTCCCACGTAATAATTCCGGGCATTATTTTTGACTCGAGGCTATATCTGAGGCTGAGACAGGGCTGTATATTATGTCTGATGTTAAACAGCCCTATCCCATCTAAAATCAATGTTTAAAAATGATTGTAAAGTCTTGGTTCCGATAGTTCGTAAGAACATCGGTGGATGGCCCTACCGTCTCGCCTTTAAAACGCATAAAAATATAGAAGAAAAATTTTAATCACATCGGCCGTGTCTCGGTGGCCTAGTTGGTCAAGGCATTCCACCTACCTATGAGGGTCAATCCCCACTGAAAGAGCAGTGGATTTTTGAGGAAAAATATAATAAGCTATTTTGAACCTTACCTACGCTAGAAAAAGATCAGTCATTTGAAGGCGAAGGGGAGGCTGCGCGTGGCATTACGGGAGCGCGGTCATTTCTAGTACAAATTCGGGACGCTGCGCGCTGCACCCCCGGCCGCTGCTCCTTCAGTGGGCATAGACCCTAAGGAAAGACCGTGAGTTTGAGTCCCGCCCGAGAGATTAATTTTCCTATATCCATTGATATAAGTAGAGGAAGTGCAGTGAATTTGGAATACCACTTTGTTTTTTGGTAATAAATTGAAAAGAAACCGAGTTACATAAATGAAAATACTAATTAATTATTAGAAATCTATTGACCTTTAGTAATATAAAATATGAAAGAGAACAAAAAACAGGAACTTTATAAAAATTAACAAAAATAAAAAAATCTCCAAACATGCCATTAGACTTGGGGTGAATATAATTTGGAATACAGTATTCCAAATTATATTCACCTATTTTATCATACATTTCTGGCTGCATTTTTCTTATAAAATCAATACTGAATCAATAACTAATATACTTTACTATACTTAATCAATACTTTGGAATCAGTCACAATTATCACATATTTAATATTTGGTTAAAACTTATACTTTCTATGTATATTAAATTTAAACTTTGCAGTAATCGCAAATATACACACCAGATTCATAACCACCACAAGCAGTATGAACCCACAATTCACACATTAAGCATTGTACCCATTCTTCTCCTTTTTTATCCTCACTATATTTTCCGTTACATAAAAAACATTCTGCATCTTCCTCTGTGGGGACTGTAGTCGATATATGTGTCGTTGCTACAGCAGCGTCAGATGAGTCTGTGTTATTACCAGACAGATCATGATTAGAATCTGATGATTCACTTTCTTTTCTAAATATTCTTTTCTTGTGTGTATTTTTCTTTACCCTTTTTACTTTCTTATTTTTTTGCCGTTTGTTTTCTTTCTCGGAATTTGCGGACCTCGCTACTTCAAGGCTATTTTTGTACGGAGAACTCGAAATGATGGATGATTTTGCTGGCTTACGGCCTCTGTTGCTCATTTTCTTCTTTATGGTGGGTACGGGGGAAACATGAAAGGGGCTAATAAGGGTGTCACTTTCTCTAGCAGAAAAATGAGAAGCTAATTTGGAATATTCCAAATTACCTTCAGCATCTGTATTCCAAATTAGCAACAAGACTTCCTAACCTAAAGATTCATGCCATATTTTTATTTTGCCAATCATCCACAAAATCAATACAAAATCATAAACTAGTAATGTTCCTTTATAATGTAAATAATTACAACGATGATTTTGCATAACACAACAAAAGATGATATAAGATTACTTACTTATACCAAAAAAGTTTTCAAAATGCTCGGTGTCTTCTCTTACGGCTGCCAACCGAAATGTCAAAATGGCGGAGTAATCATAATACTCATTCATTAGGTCTGCTATGTGACGTAATGGTGAGGGAATAAAAACACAGATGGCGTTTACATAAACTGAGATATCTACGTATTCCAAATTATATGCAGTATTTCAAATATGCTGCACTTCCTCTATATTGTTATTAAAGTAACAATTGCCTTTATCTATGTAGGTAAATAGAATAATGCTATTATAATGCCTAATCGATCGTCGCTTCAGCGTGTGGCCGGCGGAGTTTACAATCGATAAATCACCTAGCTCGGCCAGCTAAAGTTATAATTAATCGGTTCTGCGGTGCACCCACACCTTGCTATAGCGGCACAAGTAAGGCGAGAACGTCTCGAGAGTCCATGATAGTAATTCGCTGGGAAATACTCATCTAAAATACTCCATACGATTAGGTACACTAAAGGTAAACAATCTAGTTTTTTTTCGTGCGGAAATCCCCACGGATACCTCCCCCGCCGGAGCCGGAGGGGTTGGTTATGTGAGACTCGAACCTCCAAAACCGCACGCCGTCTGTGGGACGTAGTGTTTGGCCGGAGGTGAGGTTGTCTTCAACATATCCCTCGCACCCCGGCTGACCTAGGGCCATCCCTTACGATCTGGCTCTCCACAGGAAAGGGGGACAACGGTATCCCCAACTCTCCTCCGGTATGAGGACGCGTGCTTCTCAGCGCCCCGCCGCCTGCTTCTGCTGGGGCAATATCATCAGTGGCTGGGGTAACAGGCGGCTCCACCCGTCATTAAAACAATCTGGTGGTGACTTTTTATAAAACACATTAGGTAAACAAATAAACCAGGACATTAAAAATTTAAAAAACCCCCGTCACAAAAAACACCAAAAAGTTGAAAATAAATGAATAAATTTTAATTCAACGGTTGCCATGTCGGGGGACCGTAACTGGTTAAGTACTCCTTTATATCGTAAGGTCCCCCGACATGGCAACCGTTGAATTAAAATTTATTCATATATTTTCAACGTTTTGGTGTTTTTTGTGACGGGGGGTTTTTAAATTTTTAATTTAATTTTTATTTTATGCTTTTTAAATTGATCTACTAGTCAAGCTCTTTCATTTGATACCCATATTCTGGGAATTATAAAGAAATATGTATTCCAATATGTTGTGGCGGCGGCCATCTTGAACAGATTTTTTTCAAACATAGCTAAGAACACTCCCGACTAATATACCTTTCAAACAAAAAAAACTAAATCCAAATCGGTTCATCCGTTTGGGTGCTACGATGCCACACACAGACACGTCAAACTTATAACACCCCGTCGTTTTTGCGTCGGGGGTTAAAAATAAATATACTGGTACCTACGTATCTACTTACTCAGTCAGTATGTAATTATATTCATAAGCACCATAAACCAGTAGGTAAAAGGTACTGTATACATACGACGATAATATTAATAGTCTACTTCTAAATTACAATCCGTTAATCAATTCACAAATGTCGGAGCTCTCAATTTCCATCTACCCACATTAATGATGATTTTAAAGTAATCCTGATTAATGCGGGTAGATCGATGTGGAACACAGCAACTGACACTGCATGTTATCATGAACTAATACTTTCATACAGGCCATATACGCGGAATTAAAACTTTAGTAGGTAATTTATTTAACGTAGTATAAGGATAGATCCGTTTCGATAAGCTGTCATCTGTATTTACAAGTGCGAACATTCTAATCGAAATCCATATCCATACTTCCATACCTACTAATATTATAAATGCGAAAGTAACTCTGTCTGTCTGTCTGTATGTTACGCTTTCACGCCTAAACCACTGAACCGATTTTGATGAATTTTGGTATAAGGGTAGATTAGACCTTGAGAAAGGACATAGGCTATGTTTGGTTACGATAACCGACATCCACGCGGGCGGAGCCGCGGGCAAAAGCTGGTATTTTACAAATTCTATCCACAATTTGTGCAAAGACTCCCCTGGTGTTGTACGCACCCATGGGCCACGGTTGCCACTATTTAGTTATTTAATTGTCTGTAGGTACCTACCTATCTACTATTGCACAACTGTAATACATATAGTGGTGCATATTAGCTCAGTATCATTATTCTCTGATCTTTTTTCCAACTCACTTAGAATCGGCTTAATGGGCTGATTTTGTATTCAACAAAAACTATCGCTACATTGTAAGGTAGGTACACAGTTTCCATAAATTCTTACCCAAACGGACGTATTGACCATTTACTCTAAAAGCGAGCACTTTCCTTCTGAATGTATTACTTTCCAGCAATAAAATTCGGACGAAGGCATTCACAGCTGTATTCACATCTCTGAAATTGGAAGGCGTCATTTACACGGTACGAGGTTCTCGCACGTTCGAGTTGATAAAGTCGTATGTGATAATAATCGCCCTTTTAGTGTTTACACGCTCAATTCTCGCATACGATTTATCACAAGAGTTTCGCAAGTGACATTTCACCTTATGCCTTAATTTATTGCTTTAAAATTATTTTTAAACACTATCACTATCAATATTCAATTGCGAGGCGAATCTCGCCAGCCGAGGACGAGCGAACGACTATTGCTTCTGCGAGTGTTTAAACGATGCAATTTTTTTCTCTCCTTTCGAGAATCGTGTATTCGAGACGATAAACCTCCTTCGTCTAAACAAGCCTTAAGGCACGACTTAACAGAACGTTGCATATTAAACAGACGATCTCTGCATTATTGACACCTATGTCTTGGGAACACTTCAACGAAATTGAGTTTTTTTCGTTCCTGTTTTAGATTTGCGCCACTGAACGCCTGGCGTGAGACGTTATTATTTAATCTTCATGCACAATCAATAAATATTGAGGTAGGTAGGTATCTACTTACTAAAAAAAAAGCTTTAAGTAATCTATACTAATATTATAAATGCGAAAGTACTCTGTCTGTCTGGTATGTTACGCTTTCACGCCTAAACCACTGAACCGATTTGGATGAAATTTGGTAGATTTGACCCTGAGAAAGGACATAGGCTACAGTGGCGAAGGGTGGATTTTTTTAAAAGGGAAGCCGAACGTAAGTAAAACCTTACCATGGCCGATTGTAATGTGTATGTACTCCTTTGAAAAGCTGTGACTGAATATTATTATAACAGTGTCTTTCAAGTGTAATGAAAGTGGATTTGAAAAAATAAGTCGTCAGCAGTTCGACTACCACTAACGTCGTAAAATCCTAGAAATCGTTCTTCAATGCCAGTTTCAGTTAAATATATAAATATTACAGTTAGTTGCTCCCTATGGCTTACGTCAGGTGTTTCGTCAATCATAACCGATACAAATTGAGCTTTATCTATCTCTAATCTAATACGATCTCTTAAAACGGATGCAATGCTATGTATTAAATCGTTTTGAATGTCGCTAGAAAGACCAGAAAATACGGGATTTTGCATTGAAGAACATTGCATTGAAGTCCATTACTGAATCGTATTTACTTAAATATAATAAGGTTTCGATATAATTCCCGCGGTTATCAGAACCTGAACTTTCATCGTGACCGCGAAAAGCTAACTCTTGTTTACCTAAAAAAATACTGTAGGTATCTATAAACCGTTTCATTAGATTTCTATTACGATCTACTTTTCGATTATGTACTTCATAGGTATTCGTGAAAAATGTTTCGATTCTAGTTGTCCCGAACTCATGTAAAACTATACAACTACGGATATGTTTCTCAGTTTGAACATGTTTTTTTGATGAATTCGATAAATTGTTTATGTCACTATATCCTAAATGACTCCATATACTCTTAGAATCTGAGAATAAAACAATACATTCTATTTAATTTACAACTGCCTGTGAGCCACTTATATTTATCGTAATGAGATATATTAAAATCCATCGCGCCGTTTATATTCTATATTCATGACCGGGCGGGCTCGGCCTAACTGAACTACATGTTTCTTATTTTCATAATTTAATTTCGAGAAAGATGTTTTCTCACACAACAAATAATCAGTCAGACAACAATCTAATGCTATTAACGCAGCCATTATAACAGCAAAATACACTACAAATGCATATAATACAACGACTACTTACCAAAATATTACGTAGATACTACGACAGTATAATGTCAATCAATGCACAACAGTCAATACACTACACAAGTCAACACAAGCACAAATTATACTTAGTAATAACTACTTTACACAAAAAAGCGAATTCTAACTTATTTATAACATAATAATTATTGATGAAATCAAAAATGAATGTCAAAATTGTGGTGAGCAATTGAATTTGAATACATTCAGTGTATGTAAACAAAACAAACTTCACATTAGTGCTCTCTCGCTCTCGCAAATTCTTATCGTATATTCTCTCTCTGTCATAACTCGTTGAACAGCGGCTTAATGTCTCTACATATTTCTACGAACACTGCTAAAAAAAATTGCGCATGTGTGCGTGCGACTGCGTATTAAGGCCCTCTATTCCTGCAAAGTAGGCATTTATAGCGATCCCGGCTGCTCATAAAATATTACGCGCGAACGCAGTGACGGTGAACTCGGCGATGACCCCCCCAGCGTCACAGTATAGAAATATGCAGTAGGAAAACTTGATTTGACTTAGAAAATTAAATGCAGTTTTTTTAACTTTATTTAGTTATATGATTATATATATAAATTTATATATATATATAAATAAATACGAAATTTAAAAAACTGTATGAGTTTGAGAACTGTTTGTTCTATGTGTTTAGTTGCTTGGGCGAAAAAAACTTACATTATAATAATAATAATGCTTGTAATTTTACAAACATTTGTTTGAATTGATGCTAACGGTTACTTTATATAATCGCACCGTTCGTCGTCGACAGGGCAGTTAAATACCTAAAGTTAACGAGATTAACAACTTTTTTCGTGCGGGAATCCCCTCGGATACCCCCCTGCCGGAGCCGGAAGGGGAGGTTATGTCGGACTCGAACCGACTTTTTAGTCGGTTCGAGTCCGACTGTGGGCACGCCGACTGTGGGTCGTGGTGCTAGTTTTTATGAAGTATTTATACCTATAAATTTACACTGTACCTTCTTTTTTTCGTGCGGAAATCCCCTCGAATACCTCCCCTGCCGGAGCCGGAAGGGGAGGTTATGTCGGACTCGAACCGACTTTTTAGTCGGTTCGAGTCCGACTTTGGGCACGCCGACTGTGGGTCGTGGTGCTAGTTTTTATGAAGTATTTATATAAATTTACACTGTACCTTCTTTTTTTCGTGCGGAAATCCCCTCGAATACCTCCCCTGCCGGAGCCGGAAGGGGAGGTTATGTCGGACTCGAACCGACTTTTTAGTCGGTTCGAGTCCGACTGTGGGCACGCCGACTGTGGGTCGTGGTGCTAGGCCTGAGGTGAGGTTGTCATCGAAATATCCCTCGCACCCCGGCTGCCCCAAGGCCCGTAATTCTCCTGGGTCTGCTGGGGTGCGAGAGATATGCTTTCGGCAATCTCACTTCCGGCAACCAAGGACCCAAGACGGCGTGCGTTTTAGTCGGTTTGAGTCCGACATAACCGCCTCCACCGGCTCCGTGGGGGTGGTATCCACGAGGATTTTGCGCACGATAAAAGGTCAATAATTAAACTAACCTACCTAAATATTAAAATTATTCTATCCTAAACTAAAACTAAATTTATATTTATTTACACACACACAAATTATATACAATGTATGAATATTGTAGGTACTAGGTACCCCTGTACTGATATAGATAAAATATGAATTATAGAAAATCATAAGTAGCATCTTCAGTAGTAATACTGATATTCTTATACTATGGCGCTATGAGCGTAATATTTAGGTATGATAATTTTTTAAATTACCAATCGGAGTTAGAAATTTAGTTTATGGCTTTGCACGACTTCTTTAGCTTGCGTTGTTTATTGCCCATATTGAATGACTTGCAACAATTTATTATAAATACGTAAAACCGATTGATTGGTGCACGAAACTGTCGCGCAAAAACTGACACAGGTCCTACTTCGGTAAGCGCCAGCGCGCGACTTGCGAAACTTTTCGGGCCTCAGCGGCGCGAGCACTCGCGAATTTAGTAGGTATTTAAATATAACTTTAAAAATTATTTCATAATATAGTCAAAATCTGCGAAAATGTCTAGACATATGTAGTGGCTTTAGTTTAGTACAAAAATTTTATAGAAAGCATAAGTAATTTAGTCATAATATTCAAAAAAAAATAACGAAAAGGGGTAACTTTGGGATTTTTTTCTATCGAGTGAAGTCTGGTAACTGAATGCGAATTTGACTAGACTGGATCCTTAACTAATATATATCTTTTTTTCGAAATTTAAAACACTTTTTCCTATGATTCAAATGCTTTTAAAAAACTCAAAATGCGGCCTACCTGGCCTTAAACAAGAGTTACAGATTCCGATTTTGGCAGCCGGCTTACGCGCGCGTTCAGACAGAATCATACAAGAGGTTTCCTTCCTTAATTGAGAACTAGATGGCGTTATGAGAAATATGTGTAATATGTATTGTATGTAAATAATTATTATAATTGCGATTTACGTAACAGAATACTCTGTTTTATATTTTTGTGTAATGAATAGATGTGGTTTCATTGATTTATAATTTATTAATAGACAATGCTTAGGGGTTTTTGCAAAGGTAAGCCGGTAGGAATCGGGTTATATGGAAACTTCGCCACTGATAGGCTATGTTTAGGCGTGGTAACCGATATCCACACGGGCGAAGCCTAAAATCTAGTCTCTCATAAAGAAATAACAGTAGAGACGCAGAGAATTAACTGGATATTGAACACATTTATTTTGATTTGCACCAAACCTTGATATAAAATTTGTTCAGATGCTTTTAGCTTCAGGTACCTAATCAAGAAGACGAGTAAAGTAAGAGAGCTTAGAAGACAAGTTCGTTGTTTCGTCCTATAAAGATTCGGCCCAATAGGACGAATCACAGAAATTAAAAATAATTAAAATTATCCTTCGCTGATTCGTCCCATTGATTTTTTTTCTTCATTTTATACAAAATTTGTATGAAGTAGTAACGTCAGCAAGGAAAATGCTTAAAATAATATTGCGGAGGGGTAATAAGATTAGTATTATTTGAAAGAAGACTGGTGTCGCAATTTCAAAGTGCGATATAAGTCTTCTGTGTTGTAATACACCATAATGTTTATATATATTCTTATAAGTATCAATGTAGATCAACAGACGATACTTGGGCTATCAAATTTAAATTTTAAAATTATTATAATATTAGGTCGGCAGTGCACGTGTGACTCCCCTGGTGTTATACACGTACCTACATAGGCCACGGTAACCACTTTCCGTCGTGTATAATTTCAATAAAGACTCTTCCCATCCGTCGCAGGGGTATTAAGGGAGAACGCGCGTGGAATGTGCCCAGCTGACTGGCAGTGACCTCCACACCATAAGGCTCATATCGAAGCATTTCAGCTAGGCCAGTTGTTGCTTCCAAATACCCTTAACGACTGTCATAGATGTTCGTATGGCTACCGGGACCGTCAGCTTAACGTGCTCTCTGAGGCACGAACAGACCAATGCAAGTATCCATATTCATGCATACAAATATTTGCACTAAGCGAGGATCGAACCCGCGCCACCTGCGTAGCGGCTGCGTTCACCACCGCTACGCCACGGAGGATCTTGCTACTCAAATGGATCATTGTACGCGTCGATACGGGGCGAGAGGGACTCTGTAGCGCTAGCGCTTGCTGCGTGAGGACATGTCAAAGTTTATTTGGGGTGGTCACGACACCCCGCGAGCGCTCGTGTTATACTTTGTTTTTTTTTTTTTTTTATACAGGACACGTCAATTTGATTTCGCGGAGGTTATTTTATCAGCAAGGTATCTGATTTCAATTATTTTATGAAAGTAATTTTTTTTATTGTGCATTTACTATAATAAACATATATTGATGTATTTATAAGCATATATTTAATAGCTTTTATTTTCACAAACTTTTATTCAGGTACCTTTTTGTGTTCGTATCTAACATTTTTTTCTCAAACTTTTTGTTTTCAAATGTGTTGGGACGAAGAAGTTATATCTGATAATGAAGACGATGTTGCAATGGATAGTGATGCCAGCTTGGATGAAGATTTTTAGTGGACACGGCCGACCAAATGTGTGGCAACTACAGTACTTGTTAAAATGATATGTTCATGTTGGCCATTATGATTTTTCTTTCATATACTGGATACTTCTGGCATCAATGGCAATGTTATCTACAGTTGGAATATGGCGCAATCGCAATGTAACAATAAAAGGCCTTTGAAATCATTGAGTTTGAGCATGCTTCAAGGTCACCTTGGAAAAATATCTTCTCAACCAGGGTTACTGAACTCAAGAGGATGTTGAATGCTCCTGGACCGAGCAGGAAAGGAATGTCACCAACAAATAGCAGCGCTGCATAGTTGGTCCAAGCTCTAAAGAGTATAAAACCTCGAGTCACTGCATTTTTTGCAAACAAACCATATGTCAAAAGCACATGAAGTTAATTTATAGTTATTGTAGCGAGACATAAGAATTTTTATTTAATTTTGTTATGTAATAATTGTATATACATTTTTAAGAAAGTTCATGTTAAAAAAGAAGAAGTATTTGTTTTTTTGGTTCTTTGAGGAGAAATGTCAATATTATGAATGAAAAGCCTGATCATTATAATGTCTTGTAGATCAGTAAATAAAGTTGGTTATAAAATGTAGCTTTTTTATTTACATACGTTATACAACACATAATAATAAAATGCTGGTGTAATTCCATTAACTGCTATTATATATACATAAATCCACTTTGAGTATGTAGGGTGGCCACAAAACCCTGCGAGTGCTCACGAGGCTAAAAACCGCGCGAGTGATCGAGGGTTAACAGCAAATCAAACTGTTTTATAGATTCAAATTATATTATCTTCCAAACTAATCATGTCTACCAAATATCTGAACAATCGGTCAACAGGAAGAGGGGAAAATCAAGGCTTTAAGATCATTTTAAGTAATTTGACCACGGGTGCCGTATCGCACAAAGTAAGTGGAAGAAAAAGAAAAATTATCGCGTGAAGTCCCAAATAAGCATAAATAACCATGAGTTTACACCGCAATAGCTTAAAAATAAAACTATGTATGCAACCCATGCCCCGGGTACGCCACGATTGTATGTCTATACTGGACATGGCTGTTTCAGTAAGTATCTGCATCGTATAAGCCGATAGCCGATAGGTACCCGAGTGCCACCACTGCCGGGGCTGCTCCACAGAAACGTCACTTCACACGCTGGTAGGACGTCCAGAGAAGATAGAGCTGTGCCACGTCCTCCAAGTAGCCGTTAAAGCGGAAAGCCCCACGCTGCAAACCCTGGTACTGGCAATGGTCGGCAGCGTGATTGTGTGAAATGCCGCCGTTTTCTTTTGTGTGGTGGTGAATATCGCAAAACTATCTCCATCCTCGATGAGCTAGGACCTGGGAGTTATAATTGGGCTTCTTATATTCGTACGCGCCTCTCTATAGGAGATGTACATTTCGATCCCCAACAACACCTCGAGGTTAGTAGTCACTAAGGTCGGCGGTGTCTGGGATATCCTTAACAGAACGTATTAGATTCTCCAGCCACAGCGACGGAACAACATGCGGTTATAGTCGGTGTGAGTGTGACATATCCACCTAACTATTAGGTTTCCGTGAGTTCCGTTCACAAATATATTTATCTTGAAGACTATTGTAGTACAGTCAGCATCACATCGATCTTGACGAACAAAGTAGGTACTCAAAATGATCTTAAAGCCCTGATTTTCCCCTCTTCCTGTTGACCGATTGTTCAGATATTTGGAAAACATCATTAGTTTGGAAGATAATATAATTTGAATCAATAAAACAGTTTGATTTTCTTTTAACTGACACTGACTGTACATCTTTTCAGTAAAATCGTCGAATCATCACAATAGTTCCCTTATCTCTCATGAATGAAAGGAAGTAATTTCCAAAAAGTCTTCAAAAGTAAATGGTACATTACTGGATTGCTACTACGTATACCGTCGTCGACCATCGGCCTATCCCACCATGGAACCGCAGCAGGGGCGGATCCAGCTTTCCAGCCAGGGGGGGGTCATAGTCGAGGTCAAAACTCGAACTCATTTAGGTACAATATGTACCTACTTATATTTAAAAAAAAATAGCTAAAGTTCTATAATTAATATTCTGAAACGATACTTTTATAAAAAAAATAACGTATTTATTAGTTATATGTACAAGCAACATGCGGCCTGGGACCCGACTTCGCCCGGAATACATTCGTAAAGGGACTATAGGACTCTTTATAACAGCGCCATCTACCGACGCTGAACCTGAGCTAAGAACCATATCTCACCTCTCAACTAGGTTATTTCAAGATTTGGGCACAATAAACACCATCAAACATGCGGCAAATTTTAAGGTCTGTCTAATAAAAAAACTACTATATTAGCCATTACCTCCCTTTTCTCGAAGATAATGGAGTCCATTATCACCTGCCAGCTCCTTCGGTATTTTGAGGGCTATCAGCTGCTCAGTGACCAGCAGTACGGTTTCCGTAGGGGTCGGTAAGCTGACAAATCATTGGGCACAGGCGATCGAGACCAAGGGAGAAGCCATGGCGGTTCGTTTGGACATAGCGAAGGCCTTTGATCGGGTCTGGCACAAAGCACTTTTATCAAAGAGCTTCCTTCCTATGGGCTATGGGCTTCCCCAGAAGTTGTGCGAATGGATTGCTAGCTTTTTAACAGACAGAAGCATACAAGTCGTAGTCGACGGTAAATGCTCTGGCTCTATATCTGTTAATGCTGGTGTTCCTTCAAGGTTGTATGCTATCGCCTACTCTGTTTCTCCTGCATGTCAATGACATGCTGCAAATTAGCAGCATTCATTGTTATTCGGATGACAGTACGAGCAATGCCCTGTATACGAGCTTGCTCTGCACGAGTTGGGGGGCCAAAGTTTCCGTTCTTCGACCTTCAGCAATAGCTCTCATGTACTCTGTGGCATTATACTGCGCGCCAGTGTGGCACCGAAGCGTGCAAACCCACAAAATTGACAACCAATTACATGAAGCCATGCGCACCATAACAGAGATAATTAAATCTTCCCACTACCATGGCTTCCTGTTCTGGCGCACATCCCGCCTCCAGAACTACGAAGTTATCAAGCTACGGTCAACGATTAGATAAAATGCTGGCAGGTGACCAACGGAGAGCCGATGCCAACACAAAGGACAATTGACAACCTGCTGCGCGACCGCCGGATCACCACCAACAACTTTATAAGGCGCAAGTATGGCCACATATGGAATATTGTTCTCATCTCTGGGCAGGAGCACCTCAGTGCCAACTTCTACCTCTGGACCGCATCCAACGGAGAGCGACTCGAATCGTCAGCTGCCAGGATTTTTCAAATCGGCTAGACTCTTTGGCGATACTATGGGAGATGCTCGAGGAATTGTTCGGATTGATCCCCGCCGCCTCTTTCCACCATCGTTCCACGCGACAGCAGTTCCACACTCACCATCTGGACGGTTGGCAGTCCACATCTGTGCGTTTCTCGAGAAACTTTCTGACTCGCACAACTAAACTGTGGAGTGAACTGTCGCCAACGGTATTTCCGAACCAATACGACCCTCAAACCTTCCAAGAAAAGAGCGCGCTCTCTTTTGAAAGGAAGGTAACGCACTTGTGACTCCTCTGGAGTTGCGAGTGTCCATGGGCGGGGGTGATCACTTACCATCAGGCGATCCGTCTGCTCGTTTGCCTCCCTACTCCATAATGAGGAGCAATGCAATGATCGGCTCGAAGGCCGGCCGGGGCCGCCGGGGACCGGGGTTTTTTTTTTTTTTGTCGTGCGAAAAATACCCACGGATACCACCCCCACGGAGCCGGTGGAGGCGGTTATGTCGGACTCGAACCGACTAAAACGCACGCCGTCTTGGGTCCTTGGTTGCCGGAGGTGAGATTGCCAAAAGCATATCTCTCGCACCCCGGCATACCCAGGACCATCTCTTTCGAGATAGCCCCCTTCGGGTTGTGGGGACCACAGTGTCCCCATCTAGCCCCGGTTACGGGGAGGTGCATTTGGCGCCGCCACCGCGGCCTGCTTCTGCTAGGGTGACAGGCGGCTCCACCGGTCACCCCCAGGCCAGCGCTCATGGAGGACGGAGGTCGTTCTGCGACCTCCGACGTCCGGTTCGACTTCGCTCTGCGCGGGCTTCCCGGGCCCGGAGTCTAGTCCGGACCCGACCGGCCGCCTCCTTCTCGAGCATTACTTGCTCGCAGAAGGAGACAGCCGCACCCCAAGCGTTCGCGCATCTTACCGTCGCTGTGAGCAACGTGGCGAGTGTGAGGACTCCCACCCCCAGAGCCGCCACTAGGACCCGCCTCGGCGTGTCCCACACCGGGCACTCGGTCAGCGTGTGCAGCTCTGTGTCCTCGCTCGCATCACAGTGATGGCACTCGGACGTTGGCTCCTTCCGGATCCGACACAGGTAACTCCCGAAACACCCGTGTCCGGTAATCACCTGCGTCAGCCGGTACGAGAGGCTGCCGTGTGGCCTCTCTAGCCACTCCTCCATGATGGGTCTTACCGCCGCTATTACGGCGTGCCCTGCGCTTGGTCGCCCAAGTCGTAGCTCCCATTCCGCTACCATGTCCCTGTGGAGCTGAGACCTCACGGCCCGAATTTCATCAGGCTCGGGTTCCCGTCCCTGCTCCCGCGCCTCCTTTCGATACCGATATAGCATCGAAAGGGCTCTCGCATCCAGGTTCCACGGTAGGGATCCGGCAAGGAGACTCGCCGCCTCCAGAGATATCGTGCGGTAACCCCTAATGGCCCTGCTGGCCATTGCACGCTGCGGCCCGCGCAGCTGACGCGCATTGTGGACCGTCAGGGTGTCCGCCCATATTGGGCACCCATATAGGGTCATGGACCGCACGACTCCCGCGTAGAGTCTCCTGCAGGAGTCATCCGGCCCCCTCATGTTGGGCAGCAGCCGCCCCAAGGCGGCAGCTGTGTCATTCAATTTAGGGGCCAGTCTTCGGAGATGCTCCCCGAAGCCCCACCGGCCGTCGAGCACGAGCCCCAGATATTTCATCTGGGTCTTGATGCCGATGGAAATGTCTCCCACTATGAGGCTGGAATCCTCCGGTGGCACGCGCCGAGGCCCATGAAAGAACATGGCCTCGGTTTTATGCAGAGCCACCTCGAGACCCAGCCGCCGGATCCGCTCCACGACTTGGGCAACCGCGGTCGTGGCCTTCAGGGTCGCTTCGCGGTATGTAGACCCGCACGCCGTCACCAGCGTGTCGTCCGCATAACACGTGACGGCGGCACCATCCGCGAGCTCACCGCGAAGCACCCAGTCGTAACCGATGTTCCACAGTAGCGGTCCCAGGACCGATCCCTGTGGAACACCGCACGACATCTCTCGCCGACCGAGCCCGGTCGCACTTGGGTAGACGACTGCTCTCTCCGATAAATACGCCCGGACTATGCGGCGAAGGTAGAGAGGCACTTCGTGATACACGAGCGCCTCCCTAATGCAGCTCCAGGGCAGGGTGTTAAAGGCGTTGGCGGTGTCCAGTGACACCGCCAACACCACCTCGCCCCGAGTGACGGCGTCCTTCGCCAGAGTCCCCACGCGCATGATGGCATCCACGGTGGAGCGCCTCCGGCGGAAGCCATACTGGCCATCCGCCAGGTCAGGCCCCACCCTGGATAGGTGCTCGACGAGGCGCTTTGCAATAACTCTTTCTAAGAGCTTGCAAACCTCGTCGAGCAACACTATGGGCCTGTAGGCGGACGGGGAGTCCGCCGGGCGCCCCGCCTTTCGGATGAGGACCAGTTTCTCCGTCTTCCACATCTTCGGAAACTGGCCTCGCTCCAAACATGCGCTGAGGAACCCTCTCAGTCGGGGCTCGAGAGCGTCTTCTTCGCCTAGAGCTAGGACCCACGCTCGGCCTGGAATGCCGTCTGGTCCCGGGGCGGTGTTCTTGGCCTTAAGCCTTAACACCGCCAGCTCTAGCTCTACCCAAATGACCTCGGGCACGTCGTCGTCATCCACGTTGGGCGCCATAGGCGACCTAGGCGGAGTCATCTGCGGTGGAACATGTTCCACCGCCCGCGCTGGGAACAGGGAGCCAACGACTCCTCCGAGCAGCTCCGGCTGGAGACACCGGGTCAATGGCGGGGCCCGGGGGAGGCGGGGCCCGGGGGGGGGGACCGGGGTTGGTCGTTCGGGTGCGTTTCGCGGGTAGGTATTTCGTTCATTTTTTGAACAGAGTGAGCGGCCAATTCGCGCGAGTGGCGCGGGCTGGATATGTGGGGAGTGAGATAGTCATGAGTAGGTAGGCATATGCATGACTTACCTATATGGGATTAAGAAAATAATCAGACGATCTGCCCAGGGGGGGGTCATGACCCCCATGACCCCCCCCCTGGATCCGCGCCTGGCAGTAAGGGCAGTAGCGATAAGGACCGATCATGAAAGATTCACTAGACAGGCCACACGAAACGGCTGATACAGATAATCACTGAGAATGGGTGGGTGACGCTGAGATAGTTCCTTGTGGTGGCACTCTCTAGGCTAGGAGTGGGAGCTCTCTCAATCTTGCTTACAAGAATGGAGCAGTGTGCGAGCGCGTGGGCTACCGCCTCCTGCGAGCAAGTGAGGATCGGGTGGAGCTCGATCCAAAGAGTTCGTGTTGTGCAGTTGGAATGACTCGGACGTTGGAGGTCGCTCAATGACCTCCTGCGTCCATGAGCTCGGACCTAGGGATGATAGATTGAACCTTCGGTCACTTTAGCAGAAGCAGGCCGGGGCGCACCTCTCCTTATCCGGGAGCACCGTGGTTCCCATACTCGAGGGTGGCATCTCGAAACTCTAGATGACCCTGGGTTAGCCAGTTAGTCTTACCTCCGACAGCTGATGTCCCAAGACCACCCTCCACAAAACCACCCTCGCCGACTTCTGGGTTGGTTTTCAAGCTTTCTGCCTTTCTGCTCCACACTTCATTTATTTTTTTTACCTTTCCCTCGATGTTAATTTTAGTCTGACCCTGGCAACACTGTATTGTCCTATCATTGCTGGCTATAAAGCTGGCTGCTCGACGAGGCGCTTTGCAATAACTCTTTCTAAGAGCTTGCAAACCTCGTCGAGCAACACTATGGGCCTGTAGGCGGACGGGGAGTCCGCCGGGCGCCCCGCCTTTCGGATGAGGACCAGTTTCTCCGTCTTCCACATCTTCGGAAACTGGCCTCGCTCCAAACATGCGTTGAGGAACCCTCTCAGTCGGGGCTCGAGAGCGTCTTCTTCGCCTAGAGCTAGGACCCACGCTCGGCCTGGAATGCCGTCTGGTCCCGGGGCGGTGTTCTTGGCCTTAAGCCTTAACACCGCCAGCTCTAGCTCTACCCAAATGACCTCGGGCACGTCGTCGTCATCCACGTTGGGCGCCATAGGCGACCTAGGCGGAGTCATCTGCGGTGGAACATGTTCCACCGCCCGCGCTGGGAACAGGGAGCCAACGACTCCTCCGAGCAGCTCCGGCTGGAGACACCGGGTCAATGGCGGGGCCCGGGGGAGGCGGGGCCCGGGGGGGGGACCGGGGTTGGTCGTTCGGGTGCGTTTCGCGGGTAGGTATTTCGTTCATTTTTTGAACAGAGTGAGCGGCCAATTCGCGCGAGTGGCGCGGGCTGGATATGTGGGGAGTGAGATAGTCATGAGTAGGTAGGCATATGCATGACTTACCTATATGGGATTAAGAAAATAATCAGACGATCTGCCCAGGGGGGGGTCATGACCCCCATGACCCCCCCCCTGGATCCGCGCCTGAACCGCAGGTGCATCTATGGGGTTCACACACTTATAGTGACAATGCAAACAGCTGCTACGGCGTCCTGCAGGGCAGCACCCTTGCAGCCACACTGTTTCTAATCTATATTAACGACCTATGTAGTGTGGTCATGCCCGGTCTTGATATCTTCATGTACGCTGATGATACGGTCCTGTTGTTCCACGGTGACACCTGGGACCACGTGTTTGACCTGGCTGAGATGGGCTTGGCGACCGACGGGGTGGTTGGAGACTAGTCTTCTGTCGCTTAATACTGTCAAAACCAAATATATCTGTTTCAGTATATTGGACAGGACCAATGCTGAGGCAGGTAGGATCCTACGAATCCACACACACCCGTGCAACCGTGGGAGTGATCGGTCGGATTGCAGGTGCACGTCCCTTCACCGTGTAACTGAAATTAAATACCTAGGTGTTATATTGGACGAGAATCTTACGTGGGAAATCCAAGTACATAGGCTGGTGGGAAGGATAAGCAAAATTATGTACATATTTAAAAACTGACGCATGATAGCAAACCAACATCTTCTTATCCAAACCTATAGGGCACTGTGTGAGTGTTTGATTAGATACTGCATATGTGCCTGGGGGGGAGCCGAGAAAACAATTCTGGTCAGTGCGGAGAGGGCCCAACGTGCAGTACTAAAAGTCCTTATGTCTTTACCTATTAGACATCCAACGACCATGGTATATGAAAGGGCTGAAGTGCTTTCGGTTAGAAAGATGTATATCTACGAAATGTTGAAAAGATACCATAAATCGAAAGGACCCTCGCATCCAGGTTCCACGGTAGGGATCCGGCAAGGAGACTCGCCGCCTCCAGGGATATCGTGCGGTACCCCCTGAAGGCCCTGCTGGCCATTGCACGCTGCGGACCATGCAGCAGACGTGCATTATGGACCGTCAGGGTCTCCGCCCATATTGGGCACCCATATAGGGCCATGGACCGCACGACTCCCGCGTAGAGTCTCCTACAGGAGTCATCCGGCCCCCTCATGTTGGGCAGCAGCCGCCCCAGAGCGGCAGCTGTGTCCTTCAATTTGGGGGCCAATCTTCGGAGATGCTCCCCGAAGTTCCACGGGCCGTCGAGCACGAGCCCCAGATATTTCATCTGGGGCTTGATGCCGATGGAAATGTCTCCCACTATGAGGCTGGAATCCTCCGGTGGCACGCGCCGAGGCCCATGAAAGAACATGGCCTCGGTTTTATGCAGAGCCACCTCGAGACCCAGCCGCCGGATCCGCTCCACGACTTGGGCAACCGCGGTCGTGGCCTTCAGGGTCGCTTCGCGGTATGTAGCCCCGCACGCCGTCACCAGCGTGTCGTCCGCATAACACGTGACGGCGGACTGTCCGTAGTGTTGCCAAATCTGCGCCCGTTGCACTCTTCACCTACTAATCTCTACAGCTGTCCGCAATGCTTTCATCCTGCGAGCAAACCACGATGACTCAACATCGAATGCAAAGGGCACGGTCACCTTGCCACCATTATTGAGGAGAAAATCCTCGCTTAGTGCAAATATTTGTATGCATGAATATGGATACTTGCATTGGTCTGTTCGTGCCTCAGAGAGCACGTTAAGCTGACGGTCCCGGTAGCCATACGAACATCTATGACAGTCGTTAAGGGTATTTGGAAGCAACAACTGGCCTAGCTGAAATGCTTCGATATGAGCCTTATGGTGTGGAGGTCACTGCCAGTCAGCTGGGCACATTCCGCGCGCGTTCTACCTTAATATCCCCGCGACGGATGGGAAGAGTCTTTATTGAAATTATTTACGATGAAAAGTGATTACCGTGGCCTATGTACGTGTATAACACCAGGGGAGTCACACGTGCACTGCCGACCTAATATTATAATAATTTTAAAATTTAAATTTGATAGCCCAAGTATCGTCTGTTGATCTGCATTGATACTTATAAGAATATATATAAACATTATGGTGTATTACAACACAGAAGACTTATATCGCACTTTGAAATTGCGACACCAGTCTTCTTTCAAATAATACTAATCTTATTACCCCTCCGCAATATTATTTTAAGCATTTTCCTTGCTGACGTTACTACTTCATACAAATTTTGTATAAAATGAAGAAAAAAAATCAATGGGACGAATCAGTGAACGATAATTTTAATTATTTTTAATTTCGGTGATTCGTCCCATTGGGCCGAATCTTTATAGGACGAAACAACGAACTACCCGCTTAGAATCTTGATGGAAATTGCAATAAGTGCTATTCAAATTCAACCCTAATATTATCTATTCTGTGCCCTAAGTAAGTACGTTGGGAAAGTAAACAATGAATTCTTAGTAGCCAAAACCATCGCACCGGTTACTAGGTAGGAAGTGTTAGTTCCAACTGAATACACTTGATAAATGTTTCAAACAAACTAAAGGATGTAAGATCTGAGTGCAGTTTAAATAGTCTGCATTCAAGAAAATGTGCCACCATTTCCTGTAATAGAGAATTTATGCGACTATGATTTATAGAATTGAGCTGTCATATAATTTATGCTACGGGAGATATGGTTTGGAAGGCAAATCCTGACAGATTTGATAGTGGTAGTTAAGCTAGGTAGGTACGGTTATTCTTTATCGCTACGCCAGCCACTGAGGTCGTCTGCTATTATAAGGTGGCGTAGTTAGATAGGTAATCTAATTGAAACCATGCTTATAATGCGCATGCACACACAAAATATGAATGAAATAGGCTCACCCCTTATTACGTGGGACTAAATTACAATGATGTGGGTGTTAATTCACCTCTGCCTATTCCTCCGAGGATAACGGCGTGATTTTATGTATGTGTGTAAAGACATCTCATTTGCCTGACTCATCATATTGAACCTGTATTTTCTGTATATTGTCAATTTCTTTATTTATTATTCATACCTAGTGTAGTAAAAGTTTCCGGATATTGTAATTATTTTATGGTAGGTACGAGATATGAATCAGCAAAATTAAAAATATCCTGTGGTTAAACTACTGCTTGGACTGGAAATGGCACACTGCACACGTGTTCTAGGGAACGGGAACGCCCCTACGGTGTATAAACCCCATATATTTATTAGGTATTCGCGTTATCAACAATGTCTTTATCCCCATTGTTATGAGAAGGGTGTCGGCCCCGGGTGTCGTCAGCTAGATGCAAATACTACCGAAGGACACTTCCATTAATTAATTCTGTTTGATTTAGGCTTGAAGCTTGTGTGGGAACCGCCAGGTGCCGGCTAATTGCATTGTCGGAGTGCGCACCTGGCGTGTGTTATTTCATTCATAAGTGCATTTAATTATGAATATACTTTTTTTTTTTTTTTTTTTTTTTTTTCTCTTCCTCTCAGTATCTGCAATCGACCAATCCAGTCATAATCAGATTTTCTCATAGTGTCACGTTAAAAATGACCAATGCTCCATCAAGCATGGTCAAAAGTTATTAGGACCGTCAAGGTCTTTGGTCAATCTCCAGGATATTGCACCTTCGCAGGCGTGGTCTTTGGTGGCTACCATTAATGAGGGCCCTTGCTAGGGGATTCCGGTGTTTGTTCAGCCTTTTTTTATACGTGGTGCAACAGCTCTTAGCTTCATCCTTCACCGTAGGTATTTGGAGGTGCTCATGTATTTCAGAGTTGCGACTGAACCAGGGTGCTTTGGAAAAAGTTCTGAGGGCTTTATTCTGGAATCTCTGTAGAACTTCCAGGTTTGAGTTGCTTGCAGAGCCCCACAGTTCAATGCCGTATGACCATATCGGCTTTATTATACACTTGTACACTAGAAGTTTATTGTCCAGTGACAGCGAGGATTGCTGCCCAATGAGCCAGTGTAGTTTCTTGAACTGTATATTGGCTTCATCTCTCTTTGCCTTGATATGTTGACCCCAAGTGAGCCGTCTATCCAGGTGTAGTCCCAGGTATTTCACGCTGGTCTTATGCGGTAATATTTCTCCACCCAGTGTAACAGACTTGCAATTGTCTTTTCGCAGGGTGAAAGTTATGTGCGTTGACTTTGAGACACTTGTCTTGATCCGCCATTTTTCCAGCCATTCGTCCACTTTGTTCAAATGCTGCTGTAATTTAGCAGATGCTTGTTCAGGATTTCTATCACTGGCAAGGTATGCTGTATCATCAGCATATGTAGCTGTTTCTACTCCAGGAGTTATAGGTAAGTCAGCGGTATATAGGGAATATAATACCGGTCCTAGGACTGAACCTTGTGGCACTGAAGCTTCGATGTTGTAGAGCGAAGACAACTCCTCCTCAAACTTCACCTGGAATTTTCGGTCCTCAAGGTATGATTTGAATACCATGAATAATGTATTCGGCAGGAGAGTCTTCAATTTGTATAAGAGTCCCTTATGCCAGACTTTGTCAAAGGCCTGTTGTATATCGAGGAACACTGCAGAACAGTACTCCTTTTGTTCAAAGGCTCTCCTGATATTGTCTACGACCCGATGACCCTGTTCTATAGTTGAGTGCAATGGGCGGAACCCGAACTGGTGGTCTGGGATCAACTTGTTGTCTTCAAGAACTGGTCTAAGTCTACTCAGCAGTATCCTCTCAAAGACCTTTGACATGATCGGTAGGAGGCTTATTGGTCTGTACGAGCTCGGTTGCGATGGAGGTTTTCCAGGTTTCGCTATCATTTTTATCTGTGATACTTTCCATAGTTTTGGGTAGTGGTGTACTCTTAATATGGCATTAAATAACACAGTAAGATAGATTATCACTTTTCTGGGTAGGCGCTTTAAAATCTCTGCTGTGATGAGATCAAAACCAGGTGCTTTGTTGTTTATCAAACTACCAATAGTCTTCAGTACTTCCCTAGGGGTTGCTGGCTTGAGAGGAGGAGACAGTTGTTGGTCACTATTTATCACTCTGTCTACTTCACTCTCAAATTCAACCATGGAGGATGCGTTTGGAGTAAACACTTGCTTGAGATATTGGGCAAAAGTATTTGCTTTTTCACAAGGTTTTCGGGCCCATGTTCCATCAGTTAGCCTCAATGGCGGTATATGCTCCGTGGGTCTCTTAAGTTGTTTTGTAATTTTCCATAATGAGTAATTATTTTGTTTTGTTGCAGACAGTTTGGATAGTTTGTCTTGCAGAGTTTCATTTTCCACGCTGACAATTAATTCTTTGAGCTCTTTTGCTACTCTATTGAATGAGGTTTTGTCCTCAGGCAGCCTACTGAGTTGCCATCTGCGTCTTAGTTTTCTTTTTTCTTTTAGTTTGGCTCGTATTTCAAGAGGAATGACGGTTCTCTGTACTGTTGAGTCAACGGCTGGTGTAGCACGCCATGCCGCTTCTTGTATTTTGTTTGTAATATAGAATGTAGCCTCATCGATATCGTCAGCCGTTTTCAATTTAACCTTTAGGCTAACTTCCCGCTCTAACAAGTCGTCAAACGAATCCCAGTCAGTATTTCTATTACACAGTGTAAGTGGTCTTCTCCTTTCAATAAGGTAGTTACTAAATGTGCCTATGACGGCTGAGTGGTCAGAAGAAGTATCATAGCATGAGTCTATTGCGACATAATGTTGTCCTATTCCTTTCGTTATAAAGAAGTCCAGCAGGTCCGGTACTCTGGCACGATCAGTGGGCCAGTATGTTGGCGTCCCTGTTGATAAGGTTTTTAATTTCATGGTATCTATGCACTTCTTGAGTTCTCGTCCTCGAGTAGTTGTGAGTCTGGACCCCCAATACATGTGTTTGCAATTCCAATCACCCCCACTTATGAATCTATTGCCAAGGGTGCGAAAATAATTGGCAAACAATTCCTCATTTGGGTTGTGAGGAGGTGGGCAGTATACTGCGCTAATATTTATGTCGCCTTGTGGGTCTTCTACTGTAATGGTGACGGCTTGCAGATAACTTTGATTAAACTCTGTACACATATGGTGCTTAATATTGTTCTTTATTATTACTGCTGCTCCCCCATGGGAGGTTCCATCAGGATGGTTTGAGCAGTAGACATCATAGCCTCTTAGTATAAGTTTTTTACTATCGGTCATATGGGTTTCAGAAAGGAGGACAATGTCAATTTTGTTTATCATTATTATAATTTCCAGGTCATGTTTATTTGGTAAGAGTCCATTGATGTTCCATATTAGGATTCTGAGGTCACGGAATTTTGTTTAAAAGCACAGTGATTATATGCATTAAACTGCTCATTTGTTCTAGTAGTTTGTCAATTTTTTCTGTTTGCAAAGTAATTAGTAGTTCTAAATTATTTTTGTCTTTGACTTGCGTGTCATAGGCTCTTTCATCAGTACTTGGACTGTGATGTGATCTCTGTGACAAAAGTATGTCACTTTCTCTGTTGATTTGTGGTTTCTGTTTTAAATTTCTTGCCGTTATTTCACTGTATGTCATTGTTTTATTACATGGTGAAGCATGGGTTTCGTGAGTTCTTGTTTTTCTCACTGGCGCAGTTTGACTTATGTTAATTACAGGCTTTGTTGTTACCGGCACCACTCGCTGTTTATGGTGCTTCTCCGTTTTTCTGGCCATTATCTCTTTGTATACAAGGCAACCCTTGTAGCTAGCCGGGTGGTTACCTGAGCACAGGGAACATACTGCTGGTGTATTTCTGTCCAGCTGGCATAATGTGGTCTTGTGGGGTCCTGCACATTTTACACACCTGTAAGGTCTCATGCAGTTGTTCTTAGTGTGCCCATATTGTTGGCAGCGAGTGCACTGAGGTATGGTGTTACTCTTCTTTGGATCTTCTATTACCACTGGCTGGTGGAAGATGTATTTTATTTCCTTTATTCTTTTATTGTTTTCATGTGGCAATACATTGACAAAGAATATATTTCCGGGCTCTTTGGTCCCCTGCTTGCGTATTGTAACAATTTCGCCCTTAACTTCGTTACCTGTTTCTTCAATGGCTTTAATAATCTCATCTTTAGGAGTTGTATGGTGTAATTTTTTGATTACATAGCGTGGGCACCTTTGATCTTTACGTGTAAAAGTATGTCCAATCAGTCCCTTGCTTCTGATGTGCTCGATCATTGCTTTGTATTTATCAACACACTTGGTGGATATGATGAGTTGGTTTTTAGACACAACCTTGTATGTATAGTCACTTTTATGTATAACTTCTTCCAGAAGTTGTGACAGCTGCACAATATCTTCTATACCATACAGCACTATTGGTGGAGGTTTAGATATTTTCTTGCTTTTTATAGTGCCTATTTTGTCATTTTGCACCCCAGGATCCACATTTAGGAGCGAGAAGCTGTTTGATGTCTCTAAATCTGTGTTAATTATTGTTGTGGCAGTCGATAGTTGCTGGTTGGACAGTTGGTTTTTAGGCACTTTCGAAGGTTTCTGTTTATCAGGTGTTCTCTGTCTTTTATTTGCCATTGGGACTCGCTGCCATGGTACATTTGAGCTGGTTTTTTCGCATGACAGGTTTTCTTTTGGGATTTGGCTTTCCTTGTTAGTACTTGGTCGATCACCAACAGAGTTGCTTCGTTCTCTTATCACAAACATGCTTTTATGGAACCTTTGTTGGTAATATTGTGGTTGATTCCCAGTGGTAGTATTTCCAGTACTAGATGTTAAGTCTATTATTGCTTCCTTTTGGTTTTTTGTTCCTTCCCTTCCAGTATCTTCATTATCCATCACAGAGAGCGAAATTTTGCCCCCCCCAGATACGGTGGGACAGCCTGAGATAGTCTCAGGGAGGGATTCTCCAGTGTCACTGGTACCCTCCTGGGGTAATTTCGTTTTAAGTCTCGCTTCCATAATGAGTATAGGCACTGTCTCAGTGCACTGAAGTCTCTCTTTTTGGGGATACCTAGATCCCAAGGCTTGAGATAGCCTGGTTGATAACGCCAGAATATTCGGTTAGTTGTCATTTTGCAGTCCTAATCCGCCAAGGACCGAGGCAAACCAGCACCATGGAGTCGTCAGTCTCCACGGAAATAGCAAGCCCCGGCCCCCACCAGAGCGGGAACTGCAAATGACACAAGGCGCCGAAGACTCGCCTTTGCACGTCATACTTGGCTGTTGTGGCCACGAGGTAGGTGGAAAAGGGTGCGAGCTCGTTATTGACCACAACAGTGCCCAGGGAGGACGACCTACATAGGTGGAGTATGCAGGCCCACCACTAGTCTGCGTCGGCATACTAGTGATGGCGTGGACGTGTATAACGCACTTGTCGGTGCGTGCCTGATAGCCTAGCTTCGCACTCCTAGGCGTGCACAACTGGCATAACTTAGCATTTTATAGGGGCGAGTTCCCTGGCGAAAGAATATTTAATAGTATAAACTAAAGGTTTAAATGTTCTTTTAAAAAGGTCTCGGATGGAAAATCATCTGATAGGGCTGTCAACAACTATTGTAATAATAAATAAATATTCCTCAACATTCTACACAACGCTATCTAGACCCAAGGTGTATCTCCAAGGCTCATCCTCATTCTCGAGACTTCCCCATTATACCATATTGCGATGTGATGTGACGTAAGCCAGGTGTCGATTCGCACGCCAGTAAATTAACTTCGTGCGAATCGCCTACAAAAAAATAATATATTTCTAAAGGAGTCGATTCGCACGTTTCGAGCGAGTTCAATTCGTGCGAATCGTCCAATAAGCCAAAATCGACATAAGTCAGGTAATAAAAAGAGTTATCTGTATCAATAAATTATTTCGTTATGCACTTATTATAGCCGAAAGTTATGGCTAAGTTATGACACTATAGAGCTTTACCGGTAGCTATGTAGAAATGAACGGTGTAACAAAACATCTTCCTCTTTTAGCTTTATCGTTTCAAATTCGCTTCTGAACATTCTGAAGTACAGATAAACGAAAAATATAATAACCATAACCGGATGCTCGCAAACGGACAACAAAGAAAATAAGATTGTATTAGACGCTTCACAGCGGGCGGCCACGACTCGCTCGGCGCCGCGACTGGCGTGGGGATTCAGCTGGATTTCAGTCTAGCTTTTCTCTGAAAATATGGATGAAACACGTTTGAGTGTTGACGGAGGCGCGAACACAGAAATGCTTTAAAAGCGAGCTGTCTGTCATGTACGTGTCGTCGTCATTGGTATGATTCTTATGTCTGGGGTTTCGTTGTTACGCCTCTTGAGTAGAGCAGTTATACATATTAAGAAATATGCAGTTTTGCTAGCTTCGAATGATTTTATTTCTTGATAGATAGATGCTGCCCACGGAGGACAGATTTCCTTCTCCATGATGCTGCCTTTGTGGCGGATTCGATCCCCGCTCAATGCAAATATTTGTATGCGTGATTTGGTCTGATCGTGCCTCGGAGAACACTTTAAGCCGTCGTCGGTCCCGGTTGCCATACGAACATCGATGACAGTCGTTACGGATTTGGAGCCATAAAATGTCCAACGCCTGGTCTAACTGAAAGTTAGACTGGTAAAACAGACCCCAGACTAGCTTCGAATGCGACTGGGATTAACGCCAGGACGGAGAACAGATGATGCTGCTGTAATTACTTACTTCTCTCTTTTTAGTATTTATCTATTTCAGTGCATGTGCATAAGTACTATTTGGTGTTATTTTATCATGTTTTGTAAGTAATCCATACTTCCATACTAATATTATAAATGCGAAAGTAACTCTGTCTGTCTGTCTGTCTGTCTATCTGTCTGTCTGTATGTTACGCTTTCACGCCTAAACCACTGAACCGATTTTGATGAAA
This sequence comes from Eilema sororculum, assembly GCA_914829495.1. Classification (NCBI taxonomy): domain Eukaryota; kingdom Metazoa; phylum Arthropoda; class Insecta; order Lepidoptera; family Erebidae; genus Eilema; species Eilema sororculum. The sequence continues at coordinate 1,678,274 of OU618533.1, forward strand.
TTTGGTATAGCGGTAGACTAGACCACGAGAAAGGACATAGGCTATGTTTGGTCGCGATAACCGACATCCACGCGGGCGAAGCCGCGGGCAAAGGCTAGTATTGTATAAAGCTAGCGTTCGAAGCCAGTGCCTTTTTTTCATACATGCACGTCGTTTTCGGGTACTTACTCTTAATATTCACGAGCAAATGTTAAAAAGTCGAAGCTTTTCTAAAATACAGAACCAAGTAGGTACAACCCAAGAAGCAGCAGATGTAAGCCTTAATTATTATAAGGTGTATACTGTATATAATATTAGCCGTGTGTAATGAAGTCCAAGTTGCGGCTCGAGTGAGCGCGAATAAATAAATAAGTATATTTTGATTATAGATATTGTAGCAGACTATCTACTGATGATAACCTCAAAATTGTGACACCGCGTGTACCTAAGCTAACCTAGCGATTTCCCGTTGAGTATTGAGTCCAATATTTGCTTTTTGGAGCCTAAAGTCTGCTTATTGTTTTTGATTAGTATTCAGGTTTTCCAGGAGCAACTGCCATATGACCTCCCGACCCCAGATAAAACCTGCCCTCTAGGCCTCGTACCGATTCTTAGGTGAGGTTAGCCATTGAATCTCGTGAATATATACAAAAAGGACATGATTAGAAGGGATGGTTCTTCGCTGGTCGATGACTTACAGTCGATTCATAACAGCCTCTGTGGCATTCAGGAGGCGCGGGTTCGATCCCCGCTCAGTGCAAATATTTGTATGCATGAATATGGCTATTAGCGTTGGTCTGGGTGTTTCTATGTATAATATGTATGTAATTACAAAAAAAGTACCTATCTAAGTATGTTTATCCGTATTCTAGATTCCATAACACAAGCTAATTAAGCTTACTATGGGTCTTAGATAGCGTTATGTAGAATGTTGTGGAATATTTATTTATCACTACATATTATAAAACAAAGTCACTGTCGCTGTCTGTCTGTCCCTATGTATGCTTAAATCTTCAAAAGTACGCAACGGATTTTGAAGCGGTTTTTTTTAATAGATAGAGTGATTCAAGAGGAAGGTTTATATGTATAATACATGCATAATATTGTAGAGCAACACTGCTAAATTTAGAGGTTTCTAATGTCATGTCGTAAAAAAGCACATTTTTTTGCGCTTACATTGCAAACGCTGGCTGAACCCCAAGAGATAAATCAAAATGATGTACTATAGTATTGTACACCTCAAAAAGGCCTACATAAAAGTCCGCGATAGCATATGTATATCTATTATGGGTAGCCCACAGTAACCATTTTTATCTTTTACAAATTATAATTTTTTTATGTGTCATTTTGGAAGCTATTTTTAACAATATATTGTTATTCCTTATCCAATTAAATACTTTAGATACGTTGTACATTTAATGTAGATCAAAATTGCCATTCACACTATATAATTATAATGCATACTTTGGAAGCTATCGCAATATACAATTAACGCACGGCAAAATAAATTCAAGCAGAAATCCCGATTGACATTAGAAACCTCTAAAGTTGCTCTACAATATTATGCATGTATTATACATATAAACCTTCCTCTTGAATCACTCTATCTATTAAAAAAACCGCTTCAAAATCCGTTGCGTACTTTTGAAGATTTCAGCATACATAGGGACAGACAGCGACAGCGACTTATGATGAAGTGATCCAGCAGTGGTCTGCAATAGGCTCGCTGTCTGTTCGTCCCTATGTATGCCTAAATCTTTAAAACTACGCAACGGATTTTGAAGCGGGTTCTTTTAATAGATAGAGTAATTCAAGGAGAAGGAGAAGGTTCACGCCCCGCTTAAAGGACCCGGGACTGTAGGAAGAAGGAAACACGTGAGCTGGCAGGGAATTCCAGGTCTCAGTGGTGCGGCATAGGAATGAATCACTGAAACGCTTGGTTCTAGCAGGTATACTCTGCACCGTAAATGGATGACATCTTAGCCCTGCACGTGTCGTCCTGTGAAGGAAAGGGGAGGGTGGGTGCTTAATATAGTAGAGGGTGTAGCGGGTACAGGATCTGATGCCACGCGGGCGGATAAAAATTGGCGGTACGAAGTTCGCCGGGTCAGCTAGTTATTTATAATCGCGTACAATACAACATTATATTCGTCGAAGGCAGGGGAAGCAATTAGGGACTGAATTAAGACAGTACAATACTTCGACATGTAGCCAACTTATGGTGAAGACAGCATCACTTCATCTGATTTTTCCCTTCTCATTTGAGGACCGTTTTTATACCACTTTCTGCGGTTTTTTTACGCATTTTCGCCAAGTGGTAACCGTAGCCTACGGACGGCCCACACGCACTAGAGTCCATCACACTGGCGCTACCGATTTTGTAAGAACCTTCCATACCCTCCTTGAACAACCTCACTGAATTTTCATCGTCTACTAATCCATACTAATATTATCAATGTGAAAGTAACTCTGTCTTACTGTCTGTCTTTCATAGGGACTGGGGAGTCAACATGAACAATTATTGTTCAACGGCTAGAATGTGCAGGGGTAAAAATGACAATACGGACCGGCAGTCTATTTGACAATGTATGTTACGCTTTCACGCCTAAGCCACTGAACCGATTTTGATCAAATTTGGTATAGGGGTAGACTAGTTGCGCGATTAGGTGGCAATAACCGACATCCATGCGGGCGGAGCCGCGGGCAAAAGCTAGTAGTCTATATACGCGACTGCTTCCATCATCATCACTAACACTGAGACCACACTCCAGCTGCGTAAACAGTGCCGTATTACTATGCATAAGACACAACGACGCAAGATTTAATTAATTATTAGATTACTGTCGCTGCTTTGGCTCCAGATAACAAAATGCTCTCGTATAATACTGAATTCAGGTAATCGTGGAGAAACGACGTGGCGGGCCTCTCTAAGCACGATTCCTTAAGCTACAGATTTGAGAGAGTAAAATGTAGAATGGAAAACGTAAGGGAGGATTATGGTGGGATATACCAGAGGGAGGATAATAGGACCGAGAAAAAAATATACAGTGACACCTCTGTGGTGTGGCGTGGCGGTAGTGAACGCGACTGCAGTTTAGCGGGTTTGATTCCCGTTCTGTGCAAATATTCTAGCAACCGGACTACTGAGAGTAAAGGCAGTAATCCGGTCAACCAGACTAGCAACCGGACTACTGAGTCTAAAGGCAGTAGTCAGGTCAACCAGACTAGCAACCGGACTACTGAGACTAAAGGCAGTAGTCCGGTCAACCAGACTAGCAACCGGACTACTGAGACTAAAGGCAGTAGTCAGGTCAACCAGACTAGCAACCGGACTACTGAGACTAAAGGCAGTAGTCAGGTCAACCAGACTAGCAACCGGACTACTGAGACTAAAGGTAGTAGTCAGGTCAACCGGACTAGCAACCGGACTACTGAGTCTAAAGGCAGTAGTCAGGTCAACCAGACTAGCAACCGGACTACTGAGACTAAAGGCAGTAATCCGGTCAACCAGACTAGCAACCGGACTACTGAGACTAAAGGCAGTAGTCCGGTCAACCAGACTAGCAACCGGACTACTGAGACTAAAGGCAGTAGTCAGGTCAACCAGACTAGCAACCGGACTACTGAGGCTAAAGGCAGTAGTCAGGTCAACCAGACTAGCAACCGGACTACTGAGGCTAAAGGCAGTAGTCCGGTCAACCAGACTAGCAACCGGACTACTGAGACTAAAGGTTTGTATGCATGAATATCTATTTGCATTGATCTGAATATATCCTTGCCTCGGAAATATCGGTTTAGCCGTTGGTTCCGGTAACATCTATGGTAGACTAACTACAGACTTTTGATAACGCTACTTAATTAGTTGTAGAGGCAAGATGGCAGTCGCTTTACAAAAAACTATAGGAAGTTAGACTGGGAAGCAACACAGTTCAAGTAAAAACTCTGAGAGAATAATGACTGAGCTATTTTCTTTCACGTAAATTCATCGTTAGTTTTAAAGCAATTCTTAGGATCTAACTCTATTCCGTGAGACCGAATATTTCTAAAGGATCTTTATAAAGGAAGGTCTATTATTTGTAGATAGAATACATATTTTTTTTATTTCAGAGCCTTTATCCCCGGAGGGTTAGGCAGAGGTGACTTAACGCCAACATTTAACAAGTCATTTTATTAGGTCCCACGTAACAGGGGGTGAGTCTATTGCCGTATTCCGGGCACCTGCATTTGAAGCTGCGTCTGATATCTTGATGTTTTAAAAACCCTATCCCTTAGTCGCCTTCTACAACACCGCTGGGAAAGAGATCGGGTGGTCCAAATTCTATTCTGCCGGGAAGTAAAGTAAAGTAAAGTAAAGTTTATCGCACAGTGGCAATCTCTTTTAGGCAACTTTTGTATAGAGAAAGAGATAGAAGCCTTGTTTGGGTAGTATGGTGCACAAAGTCCCAATATTGGTGCTACCACGTGGTGGCAACCACGCGACTAGATAGAATACAATGGAAAATAATAACTTATTATGAAAAAAATAAAGTTTTAAACTAAAACCCGACTACCGAAAAATCACGCTTTAAAAAGTAACAAACAAGAAAATATCAAGGATAGCCGTGGTCGTATGCCACTTTTCCCTAGAATATATTGTTTTGTTAGAGTAAGTGGCATACGACCACGGCTATCCTTGATATTTTCTTGTTTGTTACTTTTTAAAGCGTGATTTTTCGGTAGTCGGGTTTTAGTTTTAAACTTTATTTTTTATTTAAATTATTTTGAGGCAAGATAAAGCTAATAATTTATACATATTTGAAATGTGCTCATTAAGCACTTTAATTTGATACCGAATAAGGCATATTTATCTCAAATTTATTTCTTAACATAGTCCGTTATGAGCGCTAGAGGGCGCCACACAAGATTGAGTGACACGTCATATAGCCTATAACCATCGGACGATCAAGCCGCTTGTAACGATACTTCATTTGTCCAGTTCTAATAAGTAGTTGAGGAGCTATGAGGGAACAAATGAACATACATACATACATACATACATACATACATAGCCTGTCAAAATCATAACCCTCCTTTTGGCTTCGCCGTAGTCGGGTAAAAATAATATTTTCGCAGTTTGTTTTTTTTTCAGTAGGCGACTTTTGACCGTGTACCTAAGCCTTACGAACAATATCTATGCAGATTTCTATATTTGTTTATAGTGTCTAATATTAAAAAGTCACTTTTTTAGGGTTCGGTACCTCAAGAGGAAACAACGGAACCCTTTTTTTTTTTTTATCGTGCGAAAAATCCCCGCGGATACCACCCCCACGGAGCCGGTGGAGGCGGTTATGTCGGACTCGAACCGACTAAAACGCACGCCGTCTTGGGTCCTTGGTTGCCGGAGGTGAGATTGCCAAAAGCATATCTCTCGCACCCCGGCAGACCCAGGACCATCTCTATCGAGATGGCCCCCTTCGGGTTGTGGGGACCACAGTGTCCCCATCTAGCCCCGGTTACGGGGAGGCGCATTTTGCGCCGCAACAACGGAACCCTTATAGGATCACTCCGTTGTCCGTCTGTCTGTCTGTTTCTCCGTCTCGTTCTGTCAAGACATTTTTCTCAGGAATGTGTGGCCAATCAAGTTGAAATTCATACCAAATACTCAGGTCTATAACGTCTTGAAACTGTGCAAAACTCAAATTTCTAAGTCAACGCCATGACAATTTATTGTGGTTGAACCCTCGGATCGCGAGTCTGACTTGCACTTGACCAGCTTTTTTAAATAGATCCCATTCCATTTAATCCAACAGATTTTTATAAATATGTTTTCTTTCAGTTTCAACAACTTCTAGTCAAAGTCACAATATCTTAATTTAATTTCACAAGCAGCAAGTTAACCTACCATTACGAATGTTCCCGAGAAAGTCAACCAACATTATTCAATTATTAACTCCTATTTCGTGTTCCAGAGAACAACTTCGCAGGCACAGCCCATTAAATTATCATAGTACAATTAAAGTGAGCGAAATTGGCTCCCGAAGGACACGAGTTGTAACGAGAGCCACGACCACAGCCACGAATCAGGTGTGGTCGGTTACATTCTGCGAGATGGAATATTTTTAATTAAATATTTACAGTGCCATCTAGCGGTATATGTAATTAGTTTAGTGGTGCAAAGGGATAAGAGGTGGATGTTCTAAGTACGATTTTGATAGAACTTAAATTAAGTGTTTATTATGTTAAGTTTTATGTTTTTATTGTAATGGTCTACGGATTCGTAACATACGTTGAATTTCTAAATAAAATTATTAGCGGGCCCGTTAGCCTTATTAACATCTGCAGCATTCGTTATGGGTACCTGGAGTCCTAAAAGGGCTAGTATTCTGGTCTGGTTGAAGGAGTACGACGGTATTTCCCTCCCAATTGAGCAGTCCGACTGGGGAAGTACCTCCTCCCTACAGAATACCGCGGCCATAATAACCTCGCGTTGTGTTCCCGACGGTGAGTAGGGTAGCCAGAGCACACTGAGAGTTTTTGTGCTGTCAGTTGGAGAGTCAAAGGCTTGTCCTGCTTTGTTTTCTGCACTGACGGCACAGACACTCTCTGTTCTTACAGGGTCAGCAGCACGAGAGTGACTCTATGTTGCACACGTCCATAGCGTCCATAGGCCACGGTAAACACATTCCATCAGGTGGGCCGTGTGCCTGTCTGCCACTCAAGTGGTATATAAAAAAAACTTGGATATTACCACTGGCTTCTAGCCATCACAAGGGAGTACCTTCAAGGAAAATATCGGATAATATAGTTCAGCTGTGCAATTCACTAAGCGAGCACAACGATGCGAGTCGCAACGTTGTGCTCGATAGAGATTGTCATTGGTCGGATTGTATCACGTCACTGGAGATCGACCAATGATAATCTCTATCGAGCACAACGTTGCGACTCGCATCGTTGTGCTCGCTTAGTGAATTGCACAGCAGTTTATTAGAAGGAAAGAGAAAATCATTACAAGCTTTATGGTGCGGCAATTGATGTACTATTACCAAATCAGTAGCACGAGTGTTATTTCCCTAGTGTTGCACGTCTATAGGCCACGCTAACCACTTTCCATCAGGTGGGCCGTGTGCTTGTCTGCCACCTAAGTGGATTAAAAAAAACTCAATAGGTGCAAGTAGTCCCCTCTGCAGGGGGTTTTTCGGCGCCGAGGAAACGGCCGCCCACGTAATACTGGACTGCGAGGCAGTGGCCAATCAACGATCCCAAATCCTCGGCACAGTGAGGTCGCTTCGCGAAGCCTGCGAAGCCCCCAGTAAGCTTCTGCGCTTCTGGGCGGAGCTAGGTTGGCTGATCTAGCCAGTGCTCTTCGAGTACAATAGCCCAAGAAGAGAGGCGAAGTGCCGAAAAAAGGAGTCCCCTATGCTATCCTAGGTGGAAGTAAGGAAACGAGGTAGCTTCATGAAGTTAAGCATGCCACTCAGTACGCTCTAGCTCCTGACTTGTGCCACACCACGACGCGGCGACTCGACAGTCAGATGGCCACTCTAAAATTTAATTAAACTATTTAATTAAATCCCACACGGCTCTGCGAAGCTTCCATTTTATTTCTCTCTTTTCCCAGTTAATGATTCGGAAACAAAAATATTTTTATAAGTTCGTGAATGGATACTGTCTCATTTATACAAGCATTGCTTTGACTGTAATTGTTACTGCTTATCTACCTATGAACCATATGCTAGGTTTTAAAAAAGTCAATTATAGATCAAATAGGTACCTACTTGAATGAATTTTTTATAGCATTTATTATGCTAACTTTTAAGTTCGAAAACATCGGAAAAAATGAAATGCTCAAGTGAGACTTGAACTCACGATTGTTGACAATAGTAGCTATACAATATTTACATTTAGATTAGCCAAAAAATACTTATTAGGTAGGTTTCATCTGAACTCTTCCGTGCTTCGTAGGAATGTCGTGCTGTCTATAATCTTTAGATCAAAACGGAAATATAGAGTCCCGTCTTCACAACTTGAACAGCTAATACTAACCACAGCTCAGACTATAGATAACTATTAGGTAATCTATGCTAAAGATAAAGAACAAGACACCGACCGCAAGGGTAATGATGATGATAATTAAGATAGGTACATTTTCAATCTTGACAACGCAAAAATAATATTATTATTACTATATTTTTTTATTTATCTTTTTATAAAAGGACACGTCAATTTGGCTTCACCTCGCCTGTTGGTAAGCTCAAGGCAAAGTCTCGGAAAGAGGGTCACCATCGTAAACGAGTACCATGTTAACAATGGTGGCGCTCGGCTTGACGGCATCATCACATGTCTTTTCACGCCTCGCTTAAAGGACCCGGGACTGTAGGAAGAAGGAAACACGTAAGCTGGCAGGGAGTTCCAGGTCTTAGTGGTGCGGCATAGGAATGATTCACCAAACCGCTTGGTTCTAGAAGGTACAATATGCACTGTGTGCGGGTGACATCTTAGACCTGCACGCGTTGTCCTATGGAGGAAAGGAGAGGGTGGGACTAATTGGAAGAGCACATTTTTTTTTATACATGACACGTCAATTTGACTTCAGCTCGCCTGATGTTAAGCTAAAGGCAAAGTCTCGGAAAGAGGGTCACCATCGTAAACATTTACCATGTTAACAGTGGTGGCACTCAGCTTGACGGCCTCATTAGATGCCTTTTCACGCCCCGCTTAAAGGACCCGGGACTGTAGGAAGAAGGAAACACGTGAGCTGGCAGGGAATTCCAGTCTTAGTGGTGCGGCATAGGAATGAATCACAGAAACGCTTGGTTCTAGCAGGTATACTCTGCACCGTAAATGGATGGCATCTTAGCCCTGCACGTGTCGTCCTGTGAAGGAAAGGGGAGGGTGGGACTAATTGGAAGAACTCGTCAGAACATTCACCATGTTAGAGACGGTAGAAAACTGCCAAAGACGCAACATCTCTACGCATGTGCAAAGGCTCGAGGGTGTTCGTGACCTCAGGATTCCCAATAATGCGGACCGCACGTCGCTGCAACCTGTCGAGAGCATCTAATAAGTACTTTGCGGAGCCGTCCCAGAGATGTGAGCAGTATTCCACGCAGGAACGAATTTGGGTCTTGTATAGAAGACACCGCTGCTCCGGCGTGAACATTCTGTTCAGGACTCCGAGCTTACGCGAGGCTGATTTGATGATACTCTCGATATAGTTTTTGTTATTCAGTTTGCAGCGAACATCCATACCGAGGATAGTGAGGTGATCCTGCAGTGGCAGTGGTGTGCTCTGAAGAGTGGGACGGGGAAGGAAAGGAGATACCTTTGCTGTAAACGCACATGCCTGGGTCTTCTTGGCATTGAACTCGACCAGGTTCCATTCAATTAGAACATTAACCATGGTAGAGACGGTAAAATACTGCCAAAGACGCAACATCTCTACGCAGGGGCAAAGGCTCGAGGGTGTTCGTGACCTCGGGATTCCCAATAATGCGGACCGCACGTCGCTGCAACCTGCCGAGAGCATCTAGTAAGTACTTTGCGGAGATATTTTTTATGATCTACTATTTTATAAATATTTTAAGAACTAAACTATTATAGCTTTTATGGTTTGCTGTACCTCATTTATTTTTGTAGCAAAAACACGACTCGAATAAAATCTGTTAGTTAGGAGACTGAACTGTTAGTTAGAGATAAAACTCTAACTGCCTTACTTATTCCAAACCATGGAATAACAGAAACCCTGTTTAAATTATAGAACTTGTCATTGTTTTAGGATGGTTTAAACTCTTATTTATAAGGTAAAACGAGCCTAAACTTATGACTATTCACCTAACATAACTCATTGGCGCTTATGAATTGTATGAAACGGACTATACTTTTGCTTTACTAAAATAACATCGAACGAATATCATTGTACCTACTTACTACACATAATTTTTGAAAGCCAAAAAAAACTTATAATATACTCTCAGAGTTGGGGGCAGGGTATCTCATATAAAAAGAAATAGGACAAATAAATATAACTCCATCACGTCTGATGATAAGAAACTGTAAGAGAAGTCGAAAGAAAGAGCATATACTTAGATGCCAACAATTTATTAATGTTAAAATGGTAGTTTAAAGTTAAAGTCTCTCGAGCTTCTGACTTCATCTTTGAACAATAGAATTCAGAGGCTCGATGTTAACGGTACATGTTCAGCAGGATCTGTGGTTTCGTTGGGCGTTCCGCAGGGTTCGATACTTGGACCATTTTTATTTCTAATTTACATAAATGACCTTCCCTACTATGTAAGGGACAATAATAGTATTATTTTATTTGCTGACGATACTTCGTTAATTTTCAAAATTAAAAGGCAACACGATAATTATGACGAAGTTAATGGTGCAATCAAAAGAGTGGTCCATTGGTTTAATATTAATAATCTTTGCCTTAATGAGAACAAAACGAAATGTATTAAATTTACTCTGCCTAATGTTGCACAGGTAGAAACCAATGTACAACTCAATGGACAATTGTTTGGTTTGAGTATTGACGCTAAACTTCAGTGGGGTTCACATAAAGACAAAATAGCTAGTAGATTAAGCTCAGCTTCCTATGCTGTAAAAAGATTAGGACTTTAACAGATGTGGATACGGCTAGAATAGTTTATTTCAGTTATTTTCATAGTATTATGAGCTACGGAATTCTCCTTTGGGGTAATTCCGCAGATTTAAACACAATATTTGTCTTGCAAAAGCGCGCTGTGCGAGCTATTTATATATATTTTTTTATTTATTTATTAATTAATTATTACAACATTCATCATACAAATTCAGTTATCCTGTAAACCCAGATAGGGTTTGTGTAGAATAACTTATTTTAAATTGATTATACATTATTACATTATTATATTACATTATTGTCTATCTTACTTACATATTTGATAAAATTTATACATACATTACTAGTATAATTTATTATAAAAATTAAAAGGTAGGTAGTTACGCATTTTAAAAGAAGCAGGCCGCGCAGTGCTCAGCTGTGATGCAGACGCACAGCCCCACCATCACGCGGCACGCCCCTGTGCTATACGAGATGCTCCAGTTCATGCAGTCGCCGAATGTAATATTTTTATGAGTTTGTTTTAATATTACGCGCTGTTATTTCTTTTTTTATTTGTTGTGGCAGTTTGTTTATGAGATTGGGTATTATGTACTCAGAGGTTCTCTTGCCGTAGAAATTTCTATACCTGGGTGTTGTAAGAATTTGGTTGGAGATGCTTCTTGTAACTATGGCCGAGTTATTTGTTTTGGGAATCTGTATTTCCGTTCTAAAGTACTGTTCCGTCAGTAGACTATATTCTACTTATTGATGTATTGGTAGTACCTCACAATACTTAAAAAGTCCTAGTGGATTATCTTTATATTTTTCTTTAATTTTGAGTGGTACTATCAATTTGAGTAACCGGTACTGCAAGTTTTGGGCCCAAGAGTCTCCCTCCGAGATAAGTTTAAAGAGATAAATATTCTAACTGTAGTGTCACAATACATTTTCGAAAACTTAATGTATGTCAGGAAAAATATTGCAAAATTTCCAAGACTTTGTGACAGGCACAATATAAATACCAGAAATAAAAGCAATCTTGTAGTTTGTCATAGCAGACTCCATAAAATAAGTAATTCTTTCCAGGGCAACTGAATACGCTTTTTTAACGAGTTTCCTAATGAAATCAGAGATTTACCTGTTAATAAATTTAAAAATACAGTAAAGAGCAAACTGTGCCAGAAAGGCTATTATAAAATCCAAGAATATTTTTACGATAAACAAGCTTGGAAATGAGCTGTTCGCTCAGCTATGCTACTCAAGCAAAACATTGTATCTAGACCATAAGTTTTAGGCTAAGTAAGTAAATGTTTTGTGAATACACCAAAAAAAAAATGCCCGCTGAGTTTCTTGCCGGAGAGAGTTTCTTTCTTCTTCTTCTTCTCAGGTCTGGGCCGCGTTTCGAACCGGTGGTCCATTTACTAGTATTAGTTAGTATTTAATATTTAATTTATGTTGACGTTTTGTAAGTGTCGATTTAATGGTCTCTGCAAAATAAAGTATTTTTGAATTTTGAATTAGAATTTTTGAATTTTTGAACTTCACACTCAGTTGACAATCGCCTTTGACAAAAAGTAGCGATATAATCTGAAGCGCTTCATATAGATTTGCCGCAGACAGCTATAAAATACCGTCTTGAATAATAAAGTTCCAGAATTCTTCATAAATTGATATTATTACGCGACCACCGCCGGTTTTACGGCCGCTTGTAAAATTATTGAACATTTTGCACACAGGAATACTACCTTTTTATGTACAGTGGCGTGGAGACGCTGAGCGCCTCTCAGCAAGTGTAACATGACTCATAGTGGTCTGTTTATAACTTTATTGTCAGGTAACATTAGCTATAATATAGGTTATGTTGGTGGTACAGAGTCGTAGCAACACCTTTGAAACCCAAGCCAATCTCATTTGCTTCAGTACACTTAGGCGACTGGCACACTGCAACGCATGACGCTGCGCGGCGCGTTGATGCATGGTGTCGCGTTGCCTCTACGGAGCTCTTTTTGTATAAAAAAAACGCGGGATCGCACACACCTAAGACGCAATCACGCTCGGTGTGGCAGTATATGCGCGGACACGCTGTACGCATGTTGCAGCGTCGTGCGTTGCAGTTTGCCTATAGCCAGTATCAACGGACGAGGTTCCAATGCAGACCCTTTTCTAGAGTTAGGCGGTTAAAGGGCAGTTACTTCCAAAAAACTGATATAAACTAAGAGTGAAAAAAAAAATCATTGGCGCCTGAACTTTCCATCAATTGTCACGGGACTTTTTTCAAATTAGTTAGTAACTGAGACTTACAAGTATCTCTCTTACCCATCCAGTTAAGCTATTAACTTTATCAGGAGAAACCACTAACTTGGACCTCCAAGTTAGTGGTTTCGCTCTTCAGATCGACTCGTTCACCAATTAGGTACCTACCGACGCTACCATGGATGTATACGTATCATGGTAAGCTTACCTGTTCTTCTCCATAGGTTTTTATCTACAAAACGACTTTTATACAATTTAGTCGAATAGTTTTTACATTATAACACTATTTAACATAGTACATCACTCATGTAAAGTTTAATGGTGTAGAAAGACCCAACTGAATAGTTCTATTGACTTAGGCGGGAAGCTATTTATTCAATTCTAATTTTGTTTAATTAGGCAGCATAGGATTTCGCGTCTAGTTCGACCCAATATACTTCAGGATAATGAGGGTTGAAGGAGAAATTGGATTCCACAGTATGTAATGTAAATAATGTATCGATTTGGTTGGTGAGGCAGCACGCTGGATTAATTGACAGCCTCTGTGGCGTGGCGGTAGTGCACGCGACTGCCACGCAGGATCACGCGGGTTCGATTCGCGCTCAGTGCTAATATTTGTATGCATGAATATGGCTATTTGCATTGGTCTGTATAATATGTATAATATGTATGTATTTACAAAAAAAAAGTATATAAGTATGTTTATGCGCATTCTAGATTCCATAACACTAGCTATAAAAGCGGCTACTATGGGTCTAGATAGCTTTCTGTAGAATGTTGTGAAAAAAAAAAACATTTTTGTGAGCATTATATTTTACAAGCGTTTTGTTAACTTACAATGTAGATTGGATATGTGCCTATGTAATTTCTTCGGGTCAGATCTTGCAACTCGATTTTGAAGGAGATAACCTCATCATCACCATCATCATCATCATCATCCACATAAAGACGTTAGTCCTGATTGCATCCGAGGCCACGGTGCCCTCGGAGCTCAGGGTCCGCCTTCCGGCTCTTCCTCCTCCACTTCACACGATCTTGGGCGTCCAAGGTAGTGAGACCGTTTTCACGCATGTCACCCTCCACGACGCCAAGCCAGCACTTCTTGGGCCTACCCCTTCTACCTGGACCGGGTGTGGGCGCCATTGCAAGGCATTTGTTACCCTCGTAGCTGGGCGGTTTCCGCAAGATGTGGCCGCACCAGCGGAGGCGGCTCTCTTGCATTTTATCTGCGATGTCACGGACTTGAAGGCTGCCGCGGATGCGCGAGTTCCTCACGCGATCTTTACGCGTGACTCCACACATCCACCGCAGCATTTTCATCTCCGTGACACGCAGCATCTGCTTGTGTCGCTCCAACAGCGGCCACGCCTCACAGCCGTGTAAGAGGACAGGTCTAATGATCGTTTTATAGACCTGCCCCTTCAGCCTGACTGGCATTTTAGTGTCGCAAGTGACGCCAGTCATTTCCCGCCACTTAGCCCACGCGGCGGCAATACGTGCCTTGACGTCGTAGTCGATGTCACCAGAAACGTGAAGTACAGATCCCAGGTACTTAACCTGATCCGTGCATTCGACCATGTCATCGCCTATGCGAACGGGTGTGGGATCTGTTGAGTTTAACGCCAAGTACTCTGTCTTCGCCACATTTAGCTTCAGACCGCCGTTCTCAAGCGCCTCCTTCCACAATTTCACACGTCGCACCAATCTGTTCCTGTCTGCGTCCATCAGCGCAATGTCATCAGCATACATAAGCAACCATGGAGGCTGCTCATGTGAGTCTCTGATACTGTCCGACAAAACGTCTAACACCAAGCTGAACAGGTAGGGACTAAGTACGGATCCTTGGTGTACCCCGACGGTGATGGGGAAGGTTTTCGTGTCGCCAACAGCGGTCCGAACCACGGAACCGGAATCTTGGTACATGTCTCGGATGGTGTCGATGTAAGCCTCTGGGACTCCTTTGGACCGCAGTGCCCACCAGATCATCGCGCGAGGCACACAGTCGAAGGCCTTCTGCATGTCTAGGAATAGACAGTACAGGGGCGTGTTCCTCGCCCTGTATCTCTCCGCGACGATCCTTAGGGCGAACGCCGGATCCATAGTCCCGTGTCCGGGGCGGAACCCATACTGACACTCCGAGAGGGTACTCTCCTGTCGGATCCGGGAATCGATTATCCGCTCGTAAAGCTTCATGGTGTGGGACATTATCTTTATACCTCGGTAACTACTACACTCTTGCACCGATCCCTTGCCCTTGAAGACTGGCGTAATAACACTCAGCCTCCACTGGTTTGGGATTTTACCGGTGAGGAGGATACGGTTATAAAGATTTGCGAGGATGCCCACACCATGGGCACCCATTGCCTTCCAAGCCTCGATGGGGACTTCGTCGGGTCCGACAGCTTTCCGGTTCTTCATGCGACGAATGGCAGTCTGAACTTCAGCAGGCGTTATCGGTGGCACTAGTCCTTGATTGGCTGCACCTCTTTATGCTGCTTATTCAGCAGATCGTGAAAGTATGAGCGCTATCTCTCCTTCACCGCGACTTCCTCGTACAACAGGTTTCCTCCAGGGTCTTTGATGCAGCGGCACTTGGTTATAGCCTGCACCGCTTTGGCCCTGGAGCGCGCCAACTTGTAGATGAGCTTTTGCCCCTCAGACGATTCCAACTTGTTGTATAGCGGTTGCAAGTGGTCTCGTCTGGCCCTGGCTACGGCTCTCCTAGTGGCGCGTTTAGCCTGTTTGTACTCGTCGTGGTCTTCGGGGGATTTGGACGCTTGCCACTTTTTAAAGAGGGCTTTCTTCACCCTGATCTCCTTCTGGACTGTGTCGTTCCACCACCAGGTGTCCTTGTCACACTTGCGTCCACCCTTAGACGTGCCGAGCACTGCCTTCCCCGCCTCAAGGATAGCTGCCTGAATCTTGTCCCAGCAATCTTGCACTGGTTCGTCTACAGAATTAGTGCACTTATCACCGATAGCTGAGACGAAACTCTGGGACTTGGCTTCATCAAGCAGCCACCACTTGATTCTGCGTGGGTCGCGCTCAACTCGTTTGCCTTTGAGTTTTACGCGGAGGTCCATGACAAGGAGACGGTGTTGCGCAGTGAGACTCTCCCCGGGTATAACCTTGCAGTTGGCTACCCTACTGATGCTGTGCCTCCTAGTGAGCAGGAAATCGATCTGGGTAGCGCGCCCCCCACTCTTGTAGGTGATAAGATGTTCGGGCTTCTTTTTGAAGTACGTGTTCACGATGGCAAGATCAGCAGCCGCACACGTTCTGAGGATATGCTCACCCTCTGGGTTACGGCTACCGTATCCATAACCACCGTGGACACGCCCAAACTCCTCACATCCACCACCCACGTGACCGTTCAGGTTCATAACCTCATCATCACCATTTTGTATAAATACCATGGATATATATACGTATAAGTACCATGGAGCTGGTTTCATATGGAGTAGCAAGGTGGCCATAACAACTCCTAAACTAAACAAACCAAACATAAAAATAGAGTATAAAAAAATCCAAAATGTAATCTAAAAACAGAATCCAAAAATCTAAAATCTAATCTAAAAATAGAACCTAAAAATCTAAAATCTTATCTAAAAATGGAAATTAAAAAAGAGTATTCTTTAGATCGTGTACTGAAAGTTCGCACCAGGTACAATCAGCACAAACTGAGTCATTACTCCTCTAGAACCGTTCAAATATTTCACAATATGCTGCAGATGGCAATATCCGGCCTGTTAGACTTTCACTCCACTGAGCAATGGATTCAATTTCCTACCTCGATTTATTAAACTGTCGTTATTGCTCCGAATATAATTCCTGCATTTTGTAACAGGGATAATTGGGACTGGGACAATGTTAATCCAGAATATGCATTGTTTTACATTACATAACTATAAATAAATATTTCAATACTTTTTTCGATGTGCCTCGAAGTTATGTGTGTATTTATCGCAAGTTTATAAGTGCCCGGTTAATGGCAATAGGCTCGTCACCTATAACATTGGGACCTAAACATAAACTGGCGAAATGTGGGTGCTAACTTCGGGGAATACAGGTGTGAGTTTATGTTATGTTATGTCCTGGCAATACTTTTTAAAGAGCACAGTCTACATTAGAAAGATGTTGAAGTACAAAGTACTCAAAATGATCTTAATTTCGTTTTGATACTTGGTACACACCTAATACCATTTAAATCAATAAAACAGTTGATTTGCTCTTAATACGCGAGTTTTAAGATAATTTTGGGACTTCATCGTCAAGATATTATGACGCTGACTGTACATACTGTACACGGGCTACTTTACGAGATTCAGTGAATATGTTAAAAATAAGGGTCTGAATACGAGCCCTTAAACTGAATAGTCTTTTGATGTACATATTTCAGTCGTATCGAGAAGCTGTCGGCACTCGACTTCATAACGTAAGTGATACAATATCCTTTCGTCGTAAAACTTTGTCGAGTGTTCCAGAGAGCAAGTGTAGTGTGAGTTATGGGTAGCTGGTATATGTGAGGCATTGAATATTTTAATCTGAATATAATAAAATAGTCTACGATATTCTACACAACGCTTTATAGACGCAAAGTAAGCAAAGCTTAATTTATTTGTGATAATGAGGTCCAGAATTCGAATATTTATACGTAGATACATTTTTTTGCTAAATAAGTAGGTACATATTTGACTGAATTTTTTATAGCATTTTTAATGCTAACTTTAAAGTTCGAAAAACATCGGAAAAAATGAAACGCTCAAGTGAGACTTGAACTCATGACCTTTCCCTTAAAGGAGGAATGCTCTTCCAACTGAGCTATTGAGCCACACCTGATTCATTTCAAAATTTCCTTCTCTTTATATCCATCTTCAAGGGCGACGGTGGTGCCATCTTCCAACATTCTTACGAACTGTTGGAAACAATGAAAGGGAAAGGTCGTGAGTTCAAGTCTTACTTGAGCGTTTCATTTTATCCGATGTTTTTCGAGCTTTAGGTACAGTAGCGTTCATAAGTCCAGTAGCAATCTGACGAAACTATCGCGCGTCGACACTAGTCGTACTTATGACCTTATTCTTTGAAGACAATTCACACACACACACACACGCACACACATAACATAACATTGTTCACTCGTTGATTGATATTGTTAATTTCAATATCATACGTAAGCCGCTCCGTGGCTTAGTGGTTTAAGGTGCGGGCTGGCGGAAGATAATGGTCGGTTGGATGGTTCGAACCTGATATTCCAAACTTTATAGCTTTTTGTGTTTTATATTTAAAAGTTATGATTTACAAAAATGTCGATACGAATTTAAACAATTATTATACTCCGCACGCCGAATGATGATCCCTATGACGTTTCAACTGACAGTTGTATTAGTTATGCGAAACAATTTCGATAAAATACTGTTTTTCAGGCAAATGTCATGTCATTCAGCCAGGTCATTCAACATAATAAGCAATATTTATTTATTTTGAAAAAAAAGACTACGCGCATTGATGGATATAAAACACTAGATAAAAAAGTAACAGCCTTATTATATTTTATTTTACTATACTTTAATTTTTATTCAAATTGCATAATTTAAAGAATTTAAAATTCTTTTTGAATTGAATTTTAAAGAATTCATAATTAGCTGGCAATTATGGATTACATGGAAAAGTATTTAAATGGAGGCCATAGACCTACCGTATTTTTTTAATTCAGTCATGTCATGTCTTGTCAGTCTGTTTTGTCTTCTTGTCACACCGCATCACATCGCGTCATACGAGTGCTCTAACGCCTTGTATGCGCCACGTCTTTCTTTGTTAGCTGAGTTTTGTTTCTGTTTTCGCTGTTTTGTGTTATTTGTTGATTTTCTGTTACCTGTTTGTTGATTTTCGGTTTTGCAAAATGCCGAAAAGACAGCGGAAAACTGTTCTCAACAGTGAAGTTCGGGAGTTTGTAGTTCGTTTGCGAGACTATTTTGCTCGTGAACAACAAAATGGCGGACCCTTGTTACCGCTTGACAATGTTCGCGATCGTGTAGCCGATGCTCTAGGAATCGGAAAGGCTACTGTTTCTCGAATAACAAAGGAAAAATTTGGGGAGTCGTCCATGGAGGACAATAAACTATTAACACCAAAGAAAAAGAAAAGGTTATGTCATATAACAGAACCTGATGAATTTGATTTAGATGCTATACGCAATCATATTTATGGTTACTACCTACGAGGTGAACTACCGACCTGCCAGAAGTTATTATCTTCATTAAAAGCTGCAGAACTCTTCAAAGGCGGTGCTACTTCTCTTAGAATTGTTTTGAAAAAATGTGAATTCCGCTATAAAAAATGTGACAAGAGAAAAATATTAATGGAGCGTACTGACATAGCTTTACTACGATGCGATTTTCTTCGCAAAATCAAACAAATTGATAACTGGGAGAAGGTAGTATACCTTGATGAGACATGGCTGAACCCTAATCATACTGTAGGTAAGGCATGGACGGATGACACAGCGAAATCCAGCACAAAAACTCCTGAAGGAAAGGGCCAGCGCTTAATCATTTGCCACGCTGGCACAGCTACAGGTTTTGTGCCGAATTGCCTGTGGGCTTTTAAGTCAGTGAAAACAACGGAGTACCACGAGGAAATGAATTTCGAAAACTTTAAGACATGGTTTATAAAACTATTAGAAAATTTGAATGAGCCTCACTATATTTTAATGGACAATGCTTCATATCACTCAGTTCAAATTAACAAACCCTGATTGATTTTCTGTTACCTGTTTGTTGATTTTCGGTTTTGCAAAATGCCGAAAAGACAGCGGAAAACTGTTCTCAACAGTGAAGTTCGGGAGTTTGTAGTTCGTTTGCGAGACTATTTTGCTCGTGAACAACAAAATGGCGGACCCTTGTTACCGCTTGACAATGTTCGCGATCGTGTAGCCGATGCTCTAGGAATCGGAAAGGCTACTGTTTCTCGAATAACAAAGGAAAAATTTGGGGAGTCGTCCATGGAGGATAATAAACTATTAACACCAAAGAAAAAGAAAAGGTTATGTCATATAACAGAACCTGATGAATTTGATTTAGATGCTATACGCAATCATATTTATGGTTACTACCTACGAGGTGAACTACCGACCTGCCAGAAGTTATTATCTTCATTAAAAGCTGCAGAACTCTTTAAAGGCGGTGCTACTTCTCTTAGAATTGTTTTGAAAAAATGTGGATTCCGCTATAAAAAATGTGACAAGAGAAAAATATTAATGGAGCGTACTGACATAGCTTTACTACGATGCGATTTTCTTCGCAAAATCAAACAAATTGATAACTGGGAGAAGGTAGTATACCTTGATGAGACATGGCTGAACCCTAATCATACTGTAGGTAAGGCATGGACGGATGACACAGCGAAATCCAGCACAAAAACTCCTGAAGGAAAGGGCCAGCGCTTAATCATTTGCCACGCTGGCACAGCTACAGGTTTTGTGCCGAATTGCCTGTGGGCTTTTAAGTCAGTGAAAACAACGGAGTACCACGAGGAAATGAATTTCGAAAACTTTAAGACATGGTTTATAAAACTATTAGAAAATTTGAATGAGCCTCACTATATTTTAATGGACAATGCTTCATATCACTCAGTTCAAATTAACAAACCCTGATTGATTTTCTGTTACCTGTTTGTTGATTTTCGGTTTTGCAAAATGCCGAAAAGACAGCGGAAAACTGTTCTCAACAGTGAAGTTCGGGAGTTTGTAGTTCGTTTGCGAGACTATTTTGCTCGTGAACAACAAAATGGCGGACCCTTGTTACCGCTTGACAATGTTCGCGATCGTGTAGCCGATGCTCTAGGAATCGGAAAGGCTACTGTTTCTCGAATAACAAAGGAAAAATTTGGGGAGTCGTCCATGGAGGACAATAAACTATTAACACCAAAGAAAAAGAAAAGGTTATGTCATATAACAGAACCTGATGAATTTGACTTAGATGCTATACGCAATCATATTTATGGTTACTACCTACGAGGTGAACTACCGACCTGCCAGAAGTTATTATCTTCATTAAAAGCTGCAGAACTCTTTAAAGGCGGTGCTACTTCTCTTAGAATTGTTTTGAAAAAATGTGGATTCCGCTATAAAAAATGTGACAAGAGAAAAATATTAATGGAGCGTACTGACATAGCTTTACTACGATGCGATTTTCTTCGCAAAATCAAACAAATTGATAACTGGGAGAAGGTAGTATACCTTGATGAGACATGGCTGAACCCTAATCATACTGTAGGTAAGGCATGGACGGATGACACAGCGAAATCCAGCACAAAAACTCCTGAAGGAAAGGGCCAGCGCTTAATCATTTGCCACGCTGGCACAGCTACAGGTTTTGTGCCGAATTGCCTGTGGGCTTTTAAGTCAGTGAAAACAACGGAGTACCACGAGGAAATGAATTTCGAAAACTTTAAGACATGGTTTATAAAACTATTAGAAAATTTGAATGAGCCTCACTATATTTTAATGGACAATGCTTCATATCACTCAGTTCAAATTAACAAACCCCCCAGCAGCAATAACAAAAAAGCTGAAATTATAGAGTGGTTACACGGCAATGGTGTGGAAACTGACAGTCAGATGTTAAAAAAAGAGTTGGTTAGGCTGTTGAACTTTCACAAACAACAGACGCACCCATCATATTTTTTGGATGAATTGGCCAAATCAAATGGACACACGGTAATTCGGTTACCGCCCTATCACTGCCAATATAATGCAAACGAGTTGATATGGGCGCAGATCAAAGGTATCTATATTTTTTATTTATATAATATTATGTATATGCATATATTTCTAAAAATAATTACTGAATGTACAAATATTTTCAGGTCATGCATCTAGGCATAACACAACTCCGCCATTCACGGCAAATAAAATGATGGTTTTATTGGAAGAAGCTTGCGCTCAAGTGACAGCTGACGATTGGCGAAAAGTGGTCGAAAGAACGAAGAAAATTTGCTTACAAGACTGGGATCGAGATGTACAATACGACAATATCATTGACCAACCGTTAATAATAAACGTCACGGATAGCTGCAGTTCAGACTCAGATTTTGAAGATCCGATTGACCCTGTATCAGATTCAGATTGATATAAATAAAATACAAACTCAAAGCATTTGTTTTATATTTCCAACAAATTATCGATATTTTGTTTATCGATGTGTCCATTCTTAGTCGAGAACAGCTTGACGACGTAACTTTTGCAGCACGTACCATGTACATTTGCATTGAGTTTTTTCTATTATTTCCGAACATTACGTAATAATTTCTTAATATTCATTTTTATAATTTACAATTGTACACAATTATGATTTTTTCGTCTTTTTAATGGACCTCTAAAGGATTTGATGTGATAGGACGTCAGTACAATGTTAAGCGCTAACGAACTGTCATAGGGATCATCATTCGGCGTGCGGATTATATTTATTAGATTATTATATATTATAATATTATTTATATATTATTTATTATTTATAATAATTATAATATTATTTATTAGAATATTATAATTATTAATTATAAAAGTATATTTTTTGAATGAAAATATTATAACCACAAATTAACATTGGATGATTCTTTTAATTTCCAAATATAAATAAACATTTTTTGAAAACTTTTGTTTTATTTATAATCTATTGTAAATTAAGTATAACATTTTTTCTATTTGTAAATAATTATTTCTAATTCCGTTAACTTGTTCCTAAAATTTAATGAAAACAAAACAAAAAGTGGATATAACTAAGATCCGAACCCACAACATCCAATTTCAACGCCATCTGTAGTAGCCTCGTTACCGACCTTGCTACGCACTGCCTTACGTAGAATCACAAATTTTTGCATCAATCTAAATAGATTCAACGCAGTGCATGCAAGGCGAGCAAAATGTTATCTTTGTTTCGCATCACACACATATATATTTTCTCATATTGATACTGTATGACGTATAAATGTATGCGTTGAAACATGACATACACATAGATACGCGTTTAACCGGACAAGTCATTATAAACATTACGGTGCTAACGCACTTCTGAACGTTGACTGTACATATTAAAAAATAAATAAATAAATATTCCACAACATTCTACACAACGCCATCTAGATTCATGGTAAGCTTAACTAGCTTGTGTTATGGAATCTAGAGTGTGAATAAACATACTTAGATACTTTTTTAGCCATATCCATGCATAAAAATATTTGCGCTGAGCGGGGTTCGAACCCGCGCCTCCTGCGTGACTGCTACGCAGGAGGCGCACTACTTCCATGCCATTCACGGAGACTGTCAAAATTTATTGTGTCTAGACCAATGCAAATATACTTTATTTTTCTATTTATTTATTTATTTAAGGATTTCAAAGAAAAAAAGAAGATTGTTCAAAATTAGCATTATGGTTATCAAGATACATTTAAATTAACAATACGGATTCATGTAAATATTTACACTGAGCGGGAGTCGAATCTGCACCCCTGCGTAGCACTCGGACGCTCTACAGCTACGCGGCTACGGCACAAAAACAAACTATTGATTATTATTGTATTAATTTAATTTTTTTGGTTACAATAGTATACCCATAATTAAATACGCGCATGGGTTCTGGAGCAGACAAGAGCTCACATTTTTTATACCACTTTATGGAAAATGGTTACCGTGGCAATGGACGAGTGCAACGACAGGGTCATCGCACTCGTTCTGCCAAACCCTATAAGAACCTTCTACTGCCTTTCTTGAAGAATGAAAGTTGATATAAAAATAGGTATTAATACATTTTTCAATCACATTTAGCTCGTGGGACTATAACCACTAATTCCCATCCATTAGCCATTCATAATTTTTCAAGAAGTCACAACCTGTAGGTACAAAGAATTACTCTACTTATTAAGACCAGCCATCAATCCACGCTATATCTCTTACCTTTAACACATTAAGATCAGCCATTTTTAATAACAAAGTAAGCACGTGATTGTGAAGTTTCGCTCGTAAGTCATCATACTCAAGAAATTCCCTGTTATCTCGTGGCGTTGAACGCTCCTCGTAAAGCAGCCAGGTTTACTGCCCACGCTAGATAAACGCGAAGCAGGCAATATGTCTCTTCATACACCGACTTTGATATTACGTGAAGCATAATTTTATGTACTATGTAATAGTTTACACTACTTTGTAAAAGTGTAAAATCTAAAGCTACAGTTTGTTAATTTTTAATACGTTGAAACTTCTGGCACAGAATAGATAAAGTACGTTCCGAAAAGTTTTTGGGTTATTCCCTCTTACAAAAACTCATACCAATTTCAAAAATGACTAACTCATTCTGCACTGCATTTTAATTAATTTTTTTATTAAGTCATGCCATCTTTTTATGTTAATACACTAATGTTAATTCCTACCAGCTCCTTTTTCCTAGAACATATTTTACAACTAAAGTACGGTTTACAGATGAAGTAATTCATATAATTGAATGTTGAAAACAAATGTATTTAACATACTTTAATCAGTACAACAAAAGGTATTGGATTTTTAGAGTTCCTTACATATTATTTTGATGTTGCAAATTAGAAATTAGAAAAGAGCATTTGAAATCTATAAAATCAACAATTTCATTACTCCCAGAACACTTTCCAAGCAATAATGGCAAATGACTGAACTGGAAATAGACAATCAGTGTTCAAAATGAATATTTCAATTAAATTCTGGAATAGAAACACCAGGTACATAGGCCGGAACTGTGAGCAGGTAGATTGTGAACATTGTTTCTTTGCTACATTACGACTTTCATCATTAAATCTTGCTTCTCGACTCCAGTTATCCAAAATTCATTAAGCTTTGTCCAGTTAGCTGGCTAATTACCTTTACAATTAATTTTACGTAGCAAAGACTTCAATATAATAACAATTTCAATTTACCCTTCCAGTTTTTGACACTGTAATTAAGTCTGTATTCGCGTAGTTACGAAATGTATATTTTTAACAAGCCAGATTAATTAAACTTAAGAAATAGCAAAATACAACAGCTTAATGTCACAGTGAGTTTATTTTGCGTAAATAGTAGGTATCCAACACCAACAATTCGTCTAAATTCGGGTACTTTGAGATAACTTACAGTTCAAACTATATGACATCTACGAGTACTATCTTTCGTCACCCTGCAACCATGTCTGCCGAAAAGTAGTTGAAACGTCGGGTTAAATCTAAATAATACCAAAAAAATTGCGATAGAATTTATTAAGAAGTGGTTTTATTTCAATCAGCCAATATTTTACGAGATACAATATAATAGCAAGATTGAAAACTTACAAATGAGAATTATTATGACAATCCCAACATTCCCAACCAAGTACAGAGGCAAACTCTCGTTGTACTTCAATTTAACTGTCTCAATTTACTTTCCCTCCTCTATGGTTAAATCCGAGACCTCTGGTAGTAAAACAATGAAATTTTATTTCTGTCCTAATTTATTTTCGACGGGCAGCGGCTGCCAAAGTTGCTTATATACCCCAAATCCCCCCGTTTCCGTCTAATGATTGTGCCTATGGCCGCGTGCTGGGGATTACAAATGCTCATAAAACCGATACAACAAATAATTAATCGGGACAGAGTTTCTCAAACTAATTTCTTCAAGAGAGTTTTGGTAAATGTCATATAAGTGTACAATTTTTAGAGGTACATAATATATTCACACCTATCGACCTCCGGGGTAGGTAGAAGTAATAGTCTGCAATTTTCATCTGTCCTTACACACCTCATACTTCTGTTACTGTTATTAAACCCTTTACAAAAGTGTGTAGCTTCTGGTGCTGATGATCTGTTATCTCTTATCCATTGATTTATTACTCTATTACATCCAATGAAATCAATTTCATCGGTGGATAGTATTTGAGGTTGACCCTAAATCACTTAGCTTATCAGTTGACACAGAAAGCTAATAGGTATCAATCTATATTATTTCGAGCTTTAATCTTATAACACTATAGCAAAAAGGGTTAATAATCAATTTTGACTTACGCCTGAATCTACTAACAAAAGACTAGGCAAAACTTCAATGAAGAAGAAAACTTAGCAAAGTATCGAATAACTCTACGCTGAGGGTTGAAAAACGTAATGTTGAGAACCACTGCCCCCGGGGACGTTACTAGGACGTTATCGGAAACTCACGGGCGTAATGTTATACTTTATTGGGCTCGGATTACGGCGGGCAATTTTGTTATAATAATGGCACCGATTTGTTTCGTTCAGTAATCTCGAGTAATGAACTACGGACTACCATGCGATGTATGATAGAGTGGTTTTTAAAGCTGTTTGGCTATAGGTATTAGAAAATGGTCATGGCATGGCTGAACACCTCTGTGGCGTGGCGGTAGAGAACGCGGCCGCTACGCAGGAGGAGGCGCGGGCTCGGTATTTACATTGGTCTGGGTGTTTTCTATGTATGTATTTAAAAAAATAGTATATAAGTATGTTTATCCGCATTCTAGATTCCATAACACAAGCTAGTTAAGCTTACCATGGGTCTAGATTATCGTTGTATAGAATGTTGTGGATTATTTATTTATTATTATTATGAGGAGTGGTTGGAATATCTCTCTTTTCTTTTTTTTAGGGATTTTAAATATGTTTTCCAAATGTTGGAAATGGTTTTAAAACTACCCACATGTAAAATATTGTTAAATAATATTGTAAACTTAGTCTAAATCTTACAAACAATAACTTTTTTTTTAAATCTAAACTTTATATCATACCTTTGAGAATGCCGTAAGGCGAATCCGGTCAGGTGAAACATAAAATATAGTGGAAAAGTGCAAAGTGTCATTTTAATATGTCATAAACGTCAATTCCTCGATAGTACATATTTCATAAATATAGGTACCGATTAAATTTCTTTAAATTCTATGTTCTTCACCCCTCAATAAAGTGAAAAACAAAGCAAAGCACTATGGATATCGCATCGGGCCTTTACAGTCCCCTATAACAGATTGATACAGCGATTGAATAAATTTCACACGTCCCGTGCATTATTCTAGACCGTAGGGCTGTCCTACGATCGGGTGGGTTTTTTTACCTTAGAAACTGAACACTTAGTGACTGTCACGGGGGTGCAACAGTGCAACTAAGAATCTGAATAAAGTTGTCAACTGTGTTTGGGCAAATTGTTTGTGAATTTTTCTGTTATTTAGTTTTAGGAGGATAACGGCGGCGGCGTCAAGTCAACATCACTCTTATGGCTCATATCCTGTTAAAAAAAATGGAAAGAAGTTAACGTACCCCTTTAAAGATATAAGTGGCGGTGACTATAATAGCTAAATCATTATCAAAATCGAGCCGTTGTTGCCGTCAACAGGGCACTTTTTCATAAGCTTCATGTTTTTTTAAATAATAATATTAGCAACCGAAATTACTAATATTCCCTCTAACCCTTCCAACTAAGCTAAATTGACCTGGATTCGAACCCGAGACCTCTCGATCGTCAGGCTGACTCCTTAAACACTAGCGACGCTACTGATGTTTACTGTCGGATGTAGCGAAGTTCTATTCTTTGACATTTTTCTACAATTCCACGAGAAAAGAAGAGTGGCTCCGAACTGAAATCACAACACTCCGAGCCCTATCAAAAACAAAAATCTATTCACAATTAAACCTCTGCTTATGTACATATAGTTCCGAAAATCTCAATAGCGCGATTTAAATAAACGAATTTAAACGCCATCTATTGACAACTGGCAGAACTAAAATTACAAAATACGAACAACAAGACACTCTAGAAAAAGTACCGTAGAAACAACAAACATAGTATACAAGGAGAGATCCGGTTCTTAGCATTCCATGGATTCACCGTGCGGTCGCCGGGTCCATGGTGTGGTACAGAGAGGAACACTGTGACGCGCCTGGGACTTGCGACCCAGGTGTTGTTGCGACCAGGTTTAGAGTGGCCACCTTGTGATGCATCAGCGCTCACCTCCACCGTCAGTCGTGTACCACCCTCTACCTATCCAAATTTGGTAAGATCCTATCAACGCCGTTTTAGATATTCGTTTGAGTAAAGAGCTTAATGAAGCTCTTGGCAATCCGAAGTCTTTAAATGAGTTATACAGGGATTTAGCTGGAATCCCCCTTGCTCCTACTTCCACGGCGTAGAGTTTAACCACATAGCCATTTTTGGTTAACTCGTTGGTCAGGTCAAAGTATTTGTTTATTTTTATAGTGTGGTCTTTAGGTATGTTAGTTTCCCACGGTACTGTGAGTTCTACTAGTACTGCACGCTTTTGCTGTTTTGAAAATAGGAATATATCGGGTCTGGATGACGAGGCACAAACATCCTCCGGTATTTTATAGTGTTTCTCATACGAATCTGCGAGTAATGTCCAATAAGCGGCTGATATCAAAATTGAGTACGGCTTTTGATTTGTCTTTTTTGAGCAGCCTTCCTTTACAAACGCGACGTCATTTCTTTGGTTTGTGGTTAAACCCTTTTTCGCTCTAGCTACTGCCAAACTTACCGCCTCACGTACGATTTCTAATACCCTATCATGTCGGCGCGAGTAATGACCCCGGTCTAATAGCGTCCTACAACCCACCAGTAGGTACCTAGCAGTACCAATTGCTTCACCACATGAGTTACATGTTTTATCTGTGGCTTTTCCCCATCTGACAAGATTGCTTTGGTCGGGGAGGGTCAACTGGAATGCATTGAGATAGAATTTAAGGAGAGCCGGTGACCAGTCGTATATTAAGGTACGCCATTTTAAGGCTATGGGAATACAAAATTCACCTTAAGTGTTAACCATTCGTTTTGAATTTCTAGGTTCATTGCGTGCACTTTGTAGCTATTATTTTCATCTACTTGAAGAAAAGATTTTGTTATGTCTTTGTCTGTGTCTGACTGCCTCCTAGTATTACCCAAACCTACCCTACCAGTCTGCGAGCCTATCATGATTTTTTTATGGAATTGGAGGCGCGACTCGAGCTCTTTAGTACTTTGGTCTTTTGGAAGAGCTTGCACGATTTCGTCTTTTGATTTCGCTAGGACGTGCATTTTGGTTACTCTTAGATGTTTATAGAGTTCCGATGGTTTCTTGAACGTCATTCCAAAGTTATTTGAGGCTCTATATAATGTCGATGGGTCTGCCGACTGAGCTAGCCCCAGCCACGACTTCAATGTCTTCGTAACATTCGCATCTAGTTTTTTGAGGAGGCTCTGGCTTATATCATAAACAAGAAACGGCCAGTTAAGACGCGAGGTTAAATTGTTGTCGTAAATCCACGCTTTTTTTAACATTACTTAGTGGCTGTTGATCTACCTTTTTAATATCGATAATGAAGTTATTAATTACTTCTTCTAAAGCTGGAGTGCAACCTCTGTTATCTATTATTCTTCCGAGAAATTTAAAAGGCACGGTTTCGGATATAGTCGAAACGTTTTCCCCGCCTATACTAAGCCCTGGATCATATGAGGTATATCTGGTACCCCGCCTACCCAGACATAGACAGTAGCATTTGCTAGGTTTTGTTTTCATTCCATCTGTCCATGTACAGAATTCATCCACTTTACGCAACAGGTCTTGGCACTGCTTTGGGCTGCGAGTAAGTATTGCGAGATCATCTGCAAATACGAGGATGGATTCCGTGTATTTCCCGTTTAGTTTAAACCGATAGCCCCACTTTCTCTCATGTGTGGTAATACTATCTATTAAAATATTTATTACTATATTGAAAAGTATAGGTGACAGACAGCAACCTTGGAACAGACCTACATTATAATTTAAAGGTTGCGTGTGGCCATCCTTGGTGTTTATAACAAATTTTAATTTATCGTAATAAGAGGCTATTATTTGGCGGATGCTCGACGGAAAGTTATACCATTTTAATGCAAACAACATAACCTGGTGGTGTACTGAGCCAAAGGCGTTTTCTAAATCTATCAAACAAACAGTTATTTGCCTTTCATTTAATCTGGCATCTTTGAGGCTTTCCGCCAGCAGCGAATTGTGTTCCAGGCATCCAGAAATTCCGGGTAGGAACCCTTTCTGGTGATTTGGCCGGAAATAGTTGTTATTGATCATGGAATTAGTCATTTTGAATTGAAGCCATGAGAAGAAGATTATTGAGAT
Source organism: Eilema sororculum (assembly GCA_914829495.1). Classification (NCBI taxonomy): domain Eukaryota; kingdom Metazoa; phylum Arthropoda; class Insecta; order Lepidoptera; family Erebidae; genus Eilema; species Eilema sororculum. Next base: position 1,708,205 of record OU618533.1, read on the forward strand.
TGTGTTAGTTAATGCTATCGGTCTAGCGTCTTTAGGATTAGTTACTATTTCTTTCTTTGGAATGAGCACAAAGTTAGCCCTGCCGAAGGCTGCTGGAATTTCTTTACTCGACCAGATCCTATTGATATGAATAGTAATAATAAAATTCCGACGTGACAACCCTAAATACAAGACTCGGTGGGATAATCGTGGGTCTACTAAATATGAATGATGGCGGCCTGTGTCCACATCCAGGTAAATGGCCACTATGGCCAGCGTAAACTGGTCTCTCACGCTTTAGTTTGCTATATTGTTTTATTACTGCACTTGATTTATTTTTGTATATTTAAGCTTTGCGTAATCGGCTGCCTCGGAGCCGGAAGTTAGATTACCGGTCTGATAAAGTGCTATAGGAATTTTCCTTTTGGATTATCAGTAGCAGTTTCGTAGAATGTCGTACTAGGTTAGCTTTGGAAGTATCCAGACGTGAGTATCAAAAAGTAAATGTTGCGAGATCAGGCAAAGGAAATACTTATTTTCTGTGTATCAATACGTTCATATTTTGTTATTATCCACCAAACTCATCAACTCATATAATTTTTTTTGTAGGTACACCATCGTAAGTGTATTTGATATTTTTTTTTTATTAAGGACACGTCAATTTGATTTCAACTCGCCTGATGGTATGCTAAAGGCAAAGTCTCCGAAAGAGGGTCACCATCGTAAACATGTACCATGTTAACAGTGGTGGCACTCAGCTTGACGGCCTCATCAGATACCTGAAGAAGGGTTAAACGTTTTATGTAGGTACGTCAACGATAACGAAATTCTACGCCGAAAACGTCCAAAAAAAGTTATACTTATTTTATCAATAAATTCAAATTCATATCCGCGGTAGTGAACGCGACTGCTACGCAGGAGGCGCGGGTTCGATTCCCGCTCAGTGCAAATATTTGTATGCATGAATATGGCTATTTGCATTGATCTGGGTGTTTCTATGTATAGTATGTATGTATTTACAAAAAAAAAGTATCTAAGTATGTTTATCCGCATTCTAGATTCCATAACACAAGCTAGTTAAGCTATGCTTACCATGGGTCTTGATAGCGTCTTGTGGAAAAAAATAATTAATTTACGTTTTAAATAAATAAATATACACTCATAACGGCTCGAAACTGTTGATATTGGTTCTATGTTTGTTTTACACTGAATATTTTGGATCATTCTTAATAGTTCCACTAACAATTAGTTCCATGGAACTAGTAAGAATTTTTTTTCTAATGGGACAAATAGCCATTGTGGTGAGACCCTGCGTTACCGCCATTCAATTTTCAAATATTCACTGGTTGCAAGAAGGAGCCTCCCCGCGGCGCAACTGGAAGCATAACATAACATAACATAAACTCACGCCCGTATTCCCCGAAGGGGTAGGCAGAGGTGCTAGCACCCACATTTCGCCAGTTTATGTTTAGGTCCCAATGTGTGGCGAGCCTATTGCCATTAACCGGGCACTTTTAAACCTGCGATAAATACACACATAACTTCGAAAAGCATCGAAAAGTCATTGGTGTGTGCCATGGTAAACCTGGGATCGAACCCGAGACCTCGTCTCAGCAGTCCATTACCCATACCACTAGGCTAACCGGAAGCAACCACTTAATATTTAGAATATGGAATGTTTGAATTCTGCGCCAACATTTTTTCTTTGTAAATATGTAAATACTGGCAGTAGTTAATTGAAAAGCTTTGAAGAGTATTCCGTCGTAACAAAATAGCTTTGAAAGTATACACCACCTACAGTAGCAAGTGGGTTTGATAAGCGTCTGTTTGCAAAACTTTTTTTATTTTCCCAATCAGCCGGTGTTTTGACTTAAGTAATGTTGGTTGGTGTATAATCGGATGCACTCTGCAACAGGATATTGATGAAATAACATTTGAGTATGAACTTCAAGTGAACTTTCATCTCCTTATATAGGGTGTCTCAGTAAGAGTGCACTTTTTAAAATTGGAAGTTTTTTTTCATCCAAGTGGTAAATCTGAAATTTTACAGTTGGCACCTCAGTTTATTCCGATTATTAAAAATGGAGCGCTTTTCGAAAGAACAACCCGTTACAAGTGTAAAAACTCATTACAAAACAATCGATTTATTGAAGCAACGATTTTCAGAACACATTATCTCACGAAATTTTGATGTCAACTTGCCACCAAGATCGTACGATTTAACGCCGAGCAATTTTTTTCTTTGGGGATTTGTGAAATTTCGGGTTTGTGCGAATAAACCCGAAATAATTCCTGAGCTCGAGTCGAAAATTCAACGCGTCATCGGTGAGATACAGCCACATCTCTGTGCAAAAGTCATGGAAAATTTCATGAAAATGCCGGATATTTTATTAATTAATCGGAACATGTCTTCTTTAAAATACAATAAAAATATCACAACTCTGTCATAAAATACTTGCTTTTATTTTAAAATTAAAAAGTGCACTCTTATTGAGACACCCTATATATTATAAGGTGCCAAATGTATTAATTTTTTCTCCCCTGATGGAAAACCGTTTCCTTAGATATACATCTGTTTATAGGGGTGTTTCGTTTAACCAATATTATAGGTACGTATTTGATATAAGGTTTGGTCATTTCACCTTTTCGTTTGAAACTATTAGGCGCATTTGTTTGGATTTTTATGTATTTTTAGTATTACCGACGCTTGAAAGAAACTAGCCAGTTCCGTTAGAAGTTTTACTTTCCAGGTTCAGAATAACAGCGAGCGTGTTTGATGACACTAGTGTATGACAGGATTGTACAGTCAGCGTCATAAATATCTTGACGAGGAAGTCTCAAAATGATCTTTAAACTCTCGTATTAAAACCAGATCATACCGTTTCATTGACTTACTAGCTTTTGCCCGCGGCTCTGCCCGCGTGGATGTCGGTTATCGCGACCAAGCATATCTTATGTCCTTTCTCAAGGTGTACTCTACCCTTATACCAAATTTCATCAAAATCGGTTCAGTGGTTTAGGCGTGAAAGCGTAACATACAGAGAGACAGACAGAGTTACTTTCGCATTTATAATATAACTAGCTGACCCGGCGAACTTCGTACCGCCAATTATTTTCCACCCGCGTGGCGTCCGATCCCGTTCCCGCTGCACCCTCTTATACAATGATAAACAGCAACAGAAAAACCACGGTGTCCCTTCTGCGTAGGTATATGCCGATGCCAGCCGAATTTGTTGACATTAATGATCACTGCTCCGTTCCCTTGAGTAGTAGCGTGATGATATATAGCCTATATGTTAATCCAGGGTATAACCTATATACATACCAAATTTCAACCAAATCGGTCCAGCCGTTAATGCGTGAAAGAGTAACAAACATCCACACATCCATTCTCACAAACTTTCACATTTATAATATTAGTAGGATAGTATGGATATGGTATTATGGTCCAAACTAAGGGTGTGTACTAACAGAACAATCAGTCAACTGAAAGGGAGTAAAAAACTAAATTCATATTCATCATAGATCATTTTGAGTACTTTGTTCTAATACCGACTATGCTAAGTGGAAATATGTGTTCTGTGCCTATACTAACAGGCACGATAAAATTTATGTTTATTAAGTGCTAGCTTTTGCCTGCCGCTCTGCCCCTGTGGATGTCGGTTCCCGGCATTTTTTCGAATTTTCTCGCCTTAAAAACCATCCTTGAACTTCAACGAACAGTAAAACAAAAAGAATTGGCCAATTCTTTTTTTTACTGTTAATAATGGTCTATATCTATACAAATAAATAAAATTGGAGTGTCTGTTTGTAATATTAAAATAACCGCTTTCTACTACATGCATATGAATCTATATACGGTACACATACCAAAATATATATTTTTAAATTTTTTGTCTGTCTGTCTGTCTGTCTGTCTGTCTGTTTGTTTTGGCTAATCTCTGGAACGGCTGGACCGATTTGGACGGGACTTTCACTGGCAGATAGCTTATGTAATAAGGAGTAACTTAGGCTAAAAAAAAAAGAAAAAAATGCCAAAAACAAAAAAAAATAAACTGATTTTTTTTATTAAGTACATTCCACGCGGACGAAGTCGCGGGCACAGCTAGTATATTATATAATAGGTTAATAAGTGGTAATGGTCCAGGCGTTGTTGCGTTATGCGCTTACCAACACATTTAGCGATTCATTTTTATATCATAGATAAAATAAATAATTCGACTTTGTAAAACTAGTGACACATTGGTAGAGCAATATTATCTAGTAATGACTCTGTGGCGCTTATTAACGTGTAGTAAGAAATAAAAAGATATGTTTGCCCAATAGAAACATATATCAAGAGACAACTATCAAGTCGTCAGTAATGTTAGTTACCTTTGGGAGACTAAATGAAGAGAATTCTATTAATCAATTACTTAGTCTCAACGGTACCTGTAACTGCTGAGTAAATGGCTTCCAAATAGAACGCTATTTACATGAATTATGTGTTCATCATGGTTGTGTTATTTGGTTATATTTATTTGATTATATTATATTGCTAAGCAAACTAGCCAATTAAATAACTATTTTGACATCGGAGCGACCGATCGCGTCTCGTCTGCTAACTTTAACTCGTGTAATTTTAAACTATAGCGGCGTTTACTCATAGTTTATAATGTTCGGGACTTAACGTGATATATTTTGGAAAAACTTACTTTTGCTGAAGTTTCGGGTGCGTTATAGCACCCGTGGTCACGATTTGTTTTTCCAAAATATATCGTGTGAAGTCCCGAACTATTATAAACTATAACTTGGCTCGTCTTTTACATTATCTGATGATAATGGTTCATCAGAATATAATCAGTCTCTAGAATTTGGAATGACATAATGTCCATCCATCCATCCACATCCATTCACATCTGTAAATCCCCGTAGGGGCAGGGCAGAGGTATACTAGCACCCACGTTTCGCCAATTATAATTTTGGGTCCCATGATGTAATAGGGGGCGAGCTTATTACCGTCTAGCGGGCTCTTTATCTTGGGCTGCATGTTTACTGTCGGATGGAAAACAGTTCTATCCTTTAGTCGCCTTTAAGACACCCACAGGAAGAAACCAAGACGGCGCAACATGACATAATGTAGGTAAGGCTATATATAGATGGTGATCTAATATCTAATATTTATGGATAGCGACGCCGCCGCCCCGGCAACCGTCGTCGTCGCGTCAGTGTGGTGTCAAGATTTGACTTTCTTTTGATGTTTTATTTCCGATATTTCTATAAAATGTGTATATATTTTGTGTTTGTATATATGTAAGTAAGATAAGTGTATTTTTTTTTCATAGTTATATGTCTGTAATTTTAAACGATGACAGCATTGCAATCCTGAGTGTCGGTAGTCAACCTACGACGCAAAATTACCTGGTCCGCTGCCCAAATTGTACCCAAGCTCGCTTTTTCAAAGGCGAACGTGGTTTGAAAGTACATTTTGGGAGGGTACATAAGCCCCAAAATGTGCTTCCAAACACATCAACATCACCACAACTCTCCAACCCTCAAATTCCCTTTTGGCAGAACCTTGCAAAATTGATAAATTCTATACCTATTTTAAAGAGAATTCCCCGTGGTGCAAGGCCTTTAGTAGCGCAAAGTCTGGCTCAATGCATTGGCCTTGTAGTACGGGAGAATTCTACCAGAGCTTGGGAACAATTATTCACCTTCTCTTATAGGATTCTTCACTTCTCAAAAAATCAGGCTTCCTCTAAAAGTTTAACTTCACATATTAAGGACAACTGTTTGACCAGTATTTTCGACCCCAAATTCACCGCGTTTCGCAAAAATACATTATCCCATTATGTAGAATCCAAATTAAGAGAAGGTGATATTAGTGGTGCAGCTAGGTTACTTTTTAGTAGCGACGTAGTGGCGCCTTGCTCCCCAGATACTCTTGCAGATCTGAAGAGCAAGTACCCATCGCCATCTGACGACCTTTCCTTCCCCGATGCTCCAAATTCCGACACTGATTTTTTGACTGTTACAGCCAAGGACGTGTTATCTACTGTGAGCTTCTTCCGAAGTGGTTCTGCTGGCGGCCTCGATGGCCTGACTCCACAACATTTAAAAGACTTTCTGATTCCGGGCGTCGGGGATGCTAGTGGGGCACTTTTGAAGGAGCTTACAGGTTTGATAAATTTAATGTTATCCGGCAATGTGGATGAAGCCATCATTGATATTCTCTATGGTGCAAACCTTTGTGCCTTGAGGAAAAAAGATGGTGGCGTTCGTCCCATTGCCGTAGGATGTACTTTCAGGCGTATGGCAGCCAAAATGTGCTGTAAGTACTACAGCTCAGATATGGCAAGCCATTTCCAGCCCCTACAACTCGGGTTTGGTTCTAAAGGGGGCTGTGAGGCTGCTGTACATGCCCTGTCCACGTACCTTGGCTGCGGCGAAGGAGAGGTCATTCTTAAGGTTGACTTGAAGAATGCCTTCAATTCAGTTAACAGGGACACCTTGTTGACGCAGGCCAAGCTACAAACGCCCAAAATTTACAAATTTCTTTGGCAGTGCTACAGACACCCTTCTAAATTACTATTTAAGGAAAATATTTTAGATTCTGCGGTCGGGTGTCAACAAGGTGACCCTCTTGGGCCACTCATTTTCAGCTTATCAATACATCCTATCATTAGGCAGCTAAATTCCAAATTTAACATCTGGTATCTTGATGACGGTACTCTAGGAGGAGATATAGACACAGTGCTTCAAGATTTGGCTTTTCTGAAAGACAAATTTAAAACTATTGGTTTAGAACTAAATCCTTCAAAATGTGAAATATTTCTTAACAGAAATATTGACAGATCATTGGCAATTTTGAAATATAACGTTTTGGACAATTTAAAAGTTTTAGATGAAAGTTCACTCCGGCTCCTAGGGTCCCCAATTCTTGAAGAAGCATATGATTCATTTATTGAGGAAAAGATACAAAATTTCAATGAAGTTTCGGACCGACTCCTCCAAATTAATATACATTCCACTTTTACAATTGTCAGATATTGCCTTTTCGTCCCCAAATTCACCCATGCTCTACGATCATCACAATTTTTTAAACATTTGGAACTTTTAGGCAAGATGGACAAAAGTATTCAAAATACCCTATGCAAAATTTTTAATGCAGATTTGAACGACCGAGCCTGGCTCCAAGCATCTCTACCGGTTCGCTGGGGTGGGCTCGGTGTTCGTAAAATTTCTGATGTTAGTTTGCCAGCATTTTTAGCTTCGACTCATGGCACAGAGGAATTAACTAGGAAAATTTTAATACCTACACTGGTTAATTCCGAAGTGCCAGGTAAAGCCGAAGCTATAAATGCTTGGAAAATGTTTTGCCCAAATACTGTTTTGCCCACCAATCTATACTCCCAGAGACAGTGGGATGAGCCGCTTTGCAGCATTTTAAGGCAACAATTGTTAAATAGTTCTTCCAGTGTTGCAGAGCGTGCTCGCCTCCTGGCTGTGGGAGAGTGGGAGTCTGGTGTATGGCTTCAGGCTCTTCCGTCATCCAACATTGGCACCATGTTGGATGACACGACTTTTAGGATTGCAGCCTGCCTTCGTTTGGGTGCTCCCTGTGTTTCTCCTCATCGTTGCCACTGTGGAGAAGCAGTCGACAGCCTCGGGCATCACGGCCTATCATGCGGCAGGAGCGCAGGACGTTTGTCACGTCATGCACATTTAAATGACTTTATCCGCCGGGCTCTTGTCACCGCCGGCGTCCCAGCCAGAAATGCCAGAAAATATGATAATTTGTCCAGCAATTATATATTTGAGCTGTTTGGGGTCGAGACACTGGGTTCGTGGGGTCCGAGCGCACGGTTGCTCTACAAAGAAATAGCGAAGCGTCTGGTCGATGCTTCGCGTGACCAAAGGGCTGGCTTCTTTTTTGCACAACGGATTGGCATTGCCATCCAACGGGGCAATGCCGCCAGTCTTTTGGGCACGTTACCAGTCGACATCGATGGGGAGGAATTTTTCGACGCCTGAACTGCCCTCCCTCCCCCTTCTTCGACTTTTTTTTATTTCTTTCTTGTAAATATTGTACTTTATTATTATTATTATGTTAGTTTTAATTTAATCGTTATTCTAGTTTTAATTTAATATTTAGTGAAATCACTTTGAATTAAATACTAGAAATACTTTTAGTAGTAAATATAATATGTAATATCTTTTAATAAATTGAATTATATAAATGAAATAAAAAGATGAATATCAATTTCAGTTTTTTTTTTATAAAAGATACGTCAATATGACTATGACAATATTACATGATAGAAAGCTGAAAGCTAAGTCGCAAGAAACCCTTTTGATCGAGTTACCTTAAACGCGAGATGCCAATGAAGGTGTTTTGCCTAAGAGTATCATATTTGTAATTGTTTTTAATTTTGTTACTACGAACGCCGACAAAGAAAGTGATGACATACAACACATATTTAGTTTTTATATTGATACAAGGCTACAAGTTACAAGTTCAGCGTAACTTCATTATTTACAGTTTAGCAGTTGCTCAGAAAGTATTGCTAAACGGCTAAACATATACCTACATAACTTTCTTCAATTAACACCCGCCCTCGCTAGGAGACTAACATTTACCGAGTCTACGATATGAGACCAGAACGCATTCGATACATGGCGACTACACACAATAAAATCAAATTTTAAAGTTATTATTTAACTATACAGTGTTGCCAGATAAACATGCGTTGGGTACAAGTGTTGCTAGTGTGTATATTAATAGTATATTGTGAAGGATTAGAAGAAAATGGCTTAGAAGCAAGAGGCAAGAAAAAGAAAAAATTGGCATTGTATTGTAAGTTTTTAATCCATAATTTTTTTTATACCACTTAGGTGGCAGACAAGCACACGGCCCACCTGATGGAAAGTGGTTACCGCGGCCTATGGACGTATGCAACACCAGGGGCGTTACACTCGCGCTGCCTACCCTGAAGAAACCTTCTAATGCCCCTCTTGAAGAACCCCATATTGTAGTCGCTTGGGAAAACCATGGCAGGAAACTTCCATACTAATATTATAAATGCGAAAGTAACTCTGTCTGCCTGTCTGTTTGTCTTTCTGACTGTTTGTCTGTATGTTACGCTTTCACGCCTAAACCATTGAACCGATTTTGATGAAATTTGGTATAGAAGTAGATTAGAACGTGAGAAATGTTTAGTCGCGATAACCGACATCCACGAGGGCGGAGCCGCGGGCAAAAGCTAGTATTAATATAGCAATCATCTGATATCGGTAACTTTTAGGTGGGTAATTTTATTTAGTACAGGGCAAATTTTGTTTTTTATTCACCTACGAGTTGGCACAGACGAATAAAGTGATCATTTTTAAACCCATCTAATCTGGGATGAGCCAATTGATATCTAGCGGGCAAGATGCGTGACTTTCTGTTATCATTGACTTTTGAAACACTACTGGATATGAAATTTAGTTATAATATGGTTCAATCAGACTATTTCTATTTCGAGAACAAATGAATCGAATCTAAAATTAATTCCAGACAAAGTAAACTTCAAATTACATTTATTTTATCAAAACCATGTTCCAGTAGTTACGACCATCATCACAGCACTATTTGAACCGTAAAAATATTCGATAATCGGTTTTAAATCTCTCGGCACATTTAAATTTATTGAACATCAATCATTTTATGAGTTCATAAATTTGAACATAATAATTGATTGATAATTTAGTTGCTGAATTTTAAAATTATTTCTTGGGCACCAAAAATAATGTAATATAATGTATACAATTAAATTAAAACATAATTATTTCGATCGAATTATAGCAGCTCGCAAGTTGGTCTAATTATATTTTCAGTTCAATTTAGTTGTAGGAGCAAAATTTCAATTTCGTATTCATTATGTTGATGTCACAATTAAATAAATGTGAGACATTTTGTGACAATTATTTTAACTAAAAATTTCACAATTATTTTGTCTATACTTTTTACATAATTGCTTGATAACGCCTGGGCATAGTGTTAGGTTTGATTCTGAGGTCAGTCAATGTTATAAGGTAGGTTTCTTTGGCAGTGTCTGGAGAAAGTGTCACGAAAGTTTCTACTCTCCCGACACTTTCTTTCTGACCAAAAACTATACCTATAACTATATAACTATACTCCTTCACTTAGTGGTCGTTAGTATACATAAGTATTTTTTACCAAAAACATTCAACCGACTGCAAGCTTCAAGCATAAAAACGCCCTGAAAAGTAAAAAAATAAAAAATACCATCCATTTACTTACGTCTGTCAATCCCCTAAGGGGTAGGCAGAGGTATACTAGCACCCACGTCTTGCCAATTATGATTTTCGGTCCCATGACGTAATTGGGGTATATAAACCTTTTGCCGTTTAGCGGGCCCTTTGTCTTTTTTTTCCAATTCTCCTCCTCTCCTCCTATAATCCTACTAATATTATAAACGCGAAAGTTTATAATATTAGTAGGTTTATTACTCTTTCACGTCAAAACGGCTGGAGCGATTTTAATAACATTTGGTATGGAGTTAGCTGACCCCCTGGATTAACACATAGGCTATATTTGGGCGCGATGACCGACATCCACACAAACGGAGCCGCGGGCAACAGCTTACATGTCAAAAGATAAAAACGCCCGTAGGACTTTTGTTGAAGTCGGTGCAAGTGACGAAAGGAATGAAAGCGATGATGCACGATAAAAGGAATAAAATATAGTTAACTAAATAACGCAAGATCCATAGTTTTTTACGATACCAGAGGTATTTCATTGTTCAGCAATTAGAAATCTTCAACTTCATAGCACAGGATTGCGTTGTATATTAATTCAACATTTGTCTCATCCCCAGTGTATTTCCTGGATCTTGTTGTCAAGAAGATCTTCGTCGTGAAGGTAATCTACGCCATAGCGTTCTGGCTGCTCCTCCACAAGGCTGGATACTTCTTCGGCTGGTTCGTGAGTTATTTGAAGGAGCAGAAGCACGAGCACCATCACCCACCATTATGAGGAGTATGGACCCCCTGGACATTACAGGAGAGAAAATGTGCCATCTAGTTATAATCCTTACTCGAAACCTGAGAGCAATGTGAGGCCATATTAAGTTGCCATAATAGAGGTTTCTACTGGACGACTAAAGTAACACAAATACATACTATTTATACTGTTGATTGATGGTTCTTGGTGGAATTCATAGTTACACATTTACGAACACTTGTACTTTTTCCACGGTAGGTATTTATTCTATTGAACCTGACCGGTTTCGCCTTACGGTATTCTCAAAGGTTTATTTTTACCAAAGGTTTTGGATGTACAAGTGTTCTCAATATGTGTAACACAAGAACATTATACTATAATACAGTCATCCTTAAAAACTACGTAATATATTATGCTTAGCATAGTGTAAGCTTTAGCTCATTTCTAGTGCAATTTGTGACTTATTGATCGTTAAGAGTCAAATTATTATGAATAACTTTGATGACGATTATTGAAGAATTGGTGTATAATGTTATTTAAATATGTGGGTCTGATGTAATGTTTTAGAGTAAACGTGACCCATACTCAGTTGGGTGTGCGAGTGCAATCACCTAGTACCTATCTTACCTTATCTTAAAAGAGCGGTTAGTTTCGCTATGCTCTAGTCCCGCTATACTCGACTCCAAAAATACCTACAGAAAAGTCTCGCTATTGTCAAAACTATTTGATGCAACGAAAACAATGGATCGTACAGTTAGGAAGGTATAGTGTTATATTGGAGTAGGTGCAATGAATTGTGTAAATAAGAAATGTATTTAAATTATTTATTAAATTATTTTGTAAGCTAAAGATATTTTTCTATTACCTAATAAGTATATGGGTCACAAAGTAATTAACAGGTACCGGTTTGCAGTTCTGAATCGTGATTTATCTGAGGAAAGGTTGTAACTGTCTCTACAATCTGACCACACAGATATATCGAGCCCGGTTTCCACCGGAGTAAACTAGAGCAAAAGAGAGTTGTAATGAACTCGCTCAGTTCTAGGGAGCGGAGGGGAGAGGGGAGTAATTTACGGAGTCCGTTCAACTCGCAATTTCGAAATGGCACTTAGCGTTTCTACACAGAAATAGCGTTTCTACACAGAAAGAGGTGAGCGGGGTGGACTGAACGAATAAAAAGTGGTTGATACGAGTCTACTAGTGCAAAATCTTTGTTGGAATCCGGGCTCGTTTTAAAATAGTAGCCTTAGTCGGTCACTCTTATCAGTGCGGTCGTGATAGCTGATGAACAGGGCTGCGGCACGTTGCCACTCCTTGTTTTCAGGGGCACACTGCACTGCACATCGCGCTGTCTCTCTCCACTTACCCACCACCTACCCGCACCGCACGCACCGCACGCTACGAATTATTGTGCTTTGTATAGAAAAGTGCGATCCGAACGTTGCGTGTAGTTGGACGCACTTGTTGCATAATAATGCGTTGCGCGCGGTGCGTCCGGTGCGGGTAGGTGGACGCTTAGCTTAAGGTGGCGTGCGGTGCTCGGCATTGCCACAGCATTGTAAAGACGACAAAGGAAACAACGAGGAGTTCAACCGTATCTCCTTTCTCTACTGTACTGCGGTCGACAATGTATTTATTTATTTATTTATTTTATATATTTATATATGTAGCTGTTAATGAAATCGATCCAGCGGGTTAGGTAGCTTTTACTTTTAACTGACTTCAAAAAAGAAGGAGGTTGTCAATTTGACCGCTATATAATATTCTAGATGGAAAAAGTAGTATATACTTACTTATATATTTATGAGTAGTGGGTGTATGTCGAGGCCAAACTCTGGTCACATACGACGTACTTACCCTTTACTGTAGTAATTAATAGTACTAACATTCGCTTATCAACAACTTGGCAGTACTTCGGATGTATATACGTCGAAATATGTCTGTCTGTGTGGCATTTTATACAAAAAATATGCTAATATAAAAATTTTAGAAACCCCCGACACTCTCCATCCCCACTTTAACCCCCATAACTTTTAAATGGTTTCATCAACATGTCTAAGAACACTCGCACATAAGTCACCTTTTTATACAAAAAAATAAATAAATTGAAATCGCTTCATCCGTTCGGGAGCTATGATGCCACAGACAATCAGACAGACAGACACTTCAAACTTATAACACTCCTCTTTGCGTCGGGGGTTAATGATTAAAATAATTCTACAACAGAACAGCGACGGAGCGACTGCAAAGACTATTAGACTAGACTAGATATGTATGTAGTTATGGACTTAAATAACAGGATGTTATTAGAAAGATAATGTGATAGTTTCAGATTACGATATATTCAATGCCTTGGACCACGCTTTGGACTTGGAAGGCCGAAGGGGAAAGAATGGTTAAAACGGATTTAGGACGAAACTGAGACAAAGATGAAGGATTATTTAGTTAAATAATAAATAAATATTTCACAACATTCTACACAACGCTATATATTCCATGGTAAGCATAGCTTAACTAGCTTATGTTATGGAATCTAGAATGCGAGTAAACATACTTAAATACTTTTTTTTGGTACATACAGTTAATGTATATATAAATATTATGACAGCCTCTGTGGCGTGGCGGTAGTGCACGCGACTGCCACGCAGTAGGCGCGGGTTCGATTCCCGCTCAGTGCAAATATTTGTATGCATGAATATGGCTATTTGCATTGGTCTGGGTGTTTCTATGTATAATATGTATGTATTTACAAAAAAAAAGTATAGAAGTATGTTTATCCGCATTCTAGATTCCATAACACAAGCTATAAAAGCTTACTATGGGTCTAGATAGCGTTGTGTAGAATGTTGTGGAATATGATTATTATTATATTAGGTCCTTACATAAATATGAAATTAGCGTTTTGTCGTACTAACTACTTTGATCTGAAAAATCCTCCTCATTGGTTAAGAATTGCAAATTCATTTAGCTAATATAATTATTTGAGTTTTGAAAACAGTCATCCATTTGTTTATTCTTATTATTTTTTCTTTGACGTCGCTTAGTACCGCACAATGGAAATCATAAAATATCGGTATATTTACGAGAACGAGTTCCACCGTGGCACCAGTGCTGCAGAAACAGCTCGAAGGATTGATGTGTATAGCGCTGGTGAGTGGTGACGCTAAAGGAGGCACGGTACTTTCTTGGTTTCAATGTTTTCTTTCTTGAAATTTCGACCTTCATATCACCTAAAGTAAGGCCAACGAAGCGGGTTCGTACCCGAGGGCCCCAGTTCCTGAGGCACCCGTTCCGGAGGGACCCGATTTATTTTTATCTTAATAAATGTAATTTGCCAGTAGTTTAGGTAAAAAGTACCATCTGCAGATAATCTGTTGAATAAAGTTTGATAATTTATAAAAAAAAACTAGCTTTTGCCCGCGGCTCTATGAAGTTGGGCAGACTCGTGGTCACACCAGCAGGCTTGTTACACTGGTGTGACCTACAGGAATTTATTTTACTCGTGGTCACACTGCCAATAAGAGAACACCTTTTATCATGACTTGACATTATCAACTAGTGCTGTTTTATCGATATATTGACACACTCTGTGGCGTAACGGTAGTGAACGCAGCCGCTACGCAGGAGGCGCGATTTCCATTCCCGTGTTCCGTGTTGATTCAGTGTTAGTAACACTATTTTATTCTCAAGAACGGCTGTACCGATTTGGCTGAAAATAAATGGGGATGTAGCGTAGAACTAGGAGACCGTTAATAAAATGTGAAAATACTTAAAAACTTGCTCAATAGCACTTATTGTTGATGCTTCAATCAACAATAAGTGCTATTGAGCAAGTTTTTCCGGAAGCCGTAATGCAAGGATGTTTTGTTCATTTTCAAAGGAGCGTGTACAGAAAGGCAAAATCACTAGAATTACTAGAACATGAAGAGACCTTATCTCATGTGCGAATGTGTATTTGTCTTGCATATCTTCCGGCACATGAAATAGAAGATGGATGGGTGGCTATAATGGCAAACAGTTTACCTTCTGAGCCGAGAAGTTCCGCTAAAGTTGTTCACATTGACAGACTCGCCCGATAATATAGCTCTAACGATGCTCGGAACGAGCATGTCTTAGGAGTGGGCAGTGTTACAAATATGGCGTAACATTATTTTATACTTTTTAAATTGATCTGCAAGTCAAGCCCTTTCATTTGATACCTATAGTGAGGGAGTTGTGAAAAAAATGTAAACAGCTATTTTGTGGTGGCAGCCATCTTGGATTTTAATTTGTCAAAGTATATTTTACTAGTCAAGCTCTTTCATTTGATACCCATGTTGAAGCAATTTGAAAAAATATGTAATATAAAATATATAACATAATAATATAATCAAATAAAGCTAAGAACACTAAACTAATTTACCTTTCAAACAAAAAAAAACGACATCAAAATCGCTTCTTCCGTTGGGGAGCAACGATGTCACATTCACATCTTCATTTTACGTCGGGGTTTAAAAACCATGATTCGACATTGTATACCTATTATGATTTCAAATATCTAAATTACTATCGTTTTAAACACATAACTACATTTTTGTACTTCTTTTGTTGTCTCTACAAGTTGAAAATCTTAGAAAATAGGTTTTAATTATATTTATCGTATACGCTCCGAAACGGGTGCCTCAGGAACTGGGGCTCTCGGGTACGAACCCAACGAAGGGGAGAGAAAACAGGTCAACAAAGTTTCAGCGGTTCCAAACATGTATTAATTCAAGTGCATTTCAGACAGGAATGAAATTGCTCACAAGATGGCGGATCTTCCAGCTTAGAACCGCTGTGCTGACAGCTTTCCTGTACTACGAAAACATGGAACGACAGCTATAGCTCGGCCATTGTCGCGTACGTGTGATTTGTACGACAAGGACATCGCTAGTTATCGCAATGTAACTCAGTAATGGTCGCTGTGTTTACCTTTTTTCTCTCGTCTCGTTGGCTTCAGTTTAAAAAGGTATGCTTATAGATATGATTAAAAGCAAGTGAATCTGTGTGTAAAAGTATTGCGAAGCATTCAGTCGACTGGCTCGAGGCGGAACCATAGCGACCGCGTTGCCAGTGTTGCCACTTATGCTGCCAAGTGGACAATAATGTTAACATTATCGCGCCACAATAAAATGTAATGAGCGCCTTGTGCCCTATTTATTTATATGAAACAATGTTAATACATCATTTTTCGTTGAAACTGGAAAATATTCCGTTTTACTGACATTATTATATTAATGAAAGTATAGGAAGCTCGTGAATTATCTAAGGATGGAGTCAAATGATTGGCGGTTGTCTCTGCCCACCCCGGAGGGAAACAGGCGTGAGCGTATGTATGTAGGTATTTATTACATCATCAACTCATTTTGAAAAATTCAGAATAGCATAACTATGATGGCATTTCCTTATCATGTAGAATGGTTTGTAGTCTGAATTGATAAATGTATGGGTTTGACATACACTATGACATACACACATCAAAAAAAAATTGCGATCACTTTGAAAAACTGAAATCTTTTTTGTTACTGTAGATTATATTATGATTTTTTCTTCTTTTTAGATTCTTTATTTAAAAATAAAGAATTAGAACACAAAACAATGACACCGTTCAATTGTTTTTTCTTACAAAAAGGCTTTCAGTCCTAGCTTACGCTCATTCAGAAATCTGATTTGGTGAATTATAACTGATTCAAGATATTTTTCGCGGAAAGTTGTGATTGAAAAAATGCCAAGAGGATTATCAGAGGTTTTACGAGCTAAAATAGTAACTTTGAGGGAAGAAGGATACACCACGAGAGTAATAGCACGCAGACTTGCTATATCCCAATCCTGTGTCGTGGCTACGTTGCAGAGGTACCACGGAATGGAGAATTTAGCTGACCGACCCCGCAGCGGTCGCCCAACTGTTTTGACAGCTGCCCAAAAGCGCTATATTAGATTGCTGGCAGCCCGTGATCCCACAATCAACGCCACTAAAATAAAAGCAGAAGTTAGGGCCGCCTCTGGGCTTGAAGTTAGCACGCAGACCGTTCGCAATTGCTTGCACCAGGCTGGATTACGAGCACGGAGGTCATGGCGAGCTCCGCTCAATTCCCGGCAACGTCAACAACGAAGATTGCAGTGGGCTAGACTTCGGCAAAATGAAGAAGGTGAGGAAGAAAACATTTGGCAAAACTCTCTCTTCGTTGACGAATCCCGAATCTCCACTCATCCAGATAACCGACGTGTCCGTGTCTGGAGAAGACCAGGCGACCTTGAAAGACAAAGAACTGCCACTGGAACAGTTCAGCAAGGCAGAAAATCGGTGTCTTTTTGGGGTGGCATTATGATTGGAGCTAGAACGCCTTTGATCCCGCATCGGGGCTTCATGACAGCAGACATGTACAAAGCATTTGCTATTGATGATATCGTCAAACCATTCCGAGTAAACCATGGGCACCAATTTGTACTGGTCGATGATAATGCGCCCGAACATCGAGCGCAACGAGTCAATGCTGCTCTTCAAGAATACGATATCACACGATTAGACTAGCCTGCCGGCTCGCCCGACTTAAACCCAATAGAGCACGCGTGGGAGGCTCTTAAACGAGCTGTATGGAACCGTGAGCCACATCCCCAGACAGTTCCAGAGCTCAGGGAAGCCGCTATTGAAGAATGGGATAGGTTACCCCAGGAAATGCTGGATAACATGATCCTCAGCATGCCCAGGAGGATCTCCGCATGTGTTAGAGTTTTATATTGAATTTACACCTTTTAATAATAAATTGTAGTTTAAGTTTAATTAAACAGTCTTTTTCTTTCTATGAAATTTCTATCACAATTGCATTATGATTAATGGCTCAATTTTTTTAAATAAATAATAAAAAATAGTTTTATATTTTAATTTCAAACAGGGTATTGGTAGGACGTGTAAATAGTCCGACCACTGGTGTGTTTGCACACAGAGCGTATAAGAACCTGTGACCTGCAGTTAGGTTGTAATGAAAAGAAAATACACATGTGACCGCTTCTATGAATGAAAACGCAAGAGAACCGGCACTGACCTGAGTTCCACCTCGTGAGGATTCAGCTGTAGACAGGCGTGGTTCCTGGCACGTGCTGGTGGGTAGGTATGTTTCGACCGGCCGGTGATTTTCTTGAGTTTGTCGTTTTCTTCCGATACACTTCACTTATACTGACTTGAGAATGTGGCCAAAGGAACTTATAGAATTACACAGAAAAAGAAACGAAGAGTTAAAGTTTAGTACTCAACTTCCGTTCGGTGCGGTAGCGGGTGAGAGACACCGTTCGGTGCTGCGGCGAGTCAGTGACTGATAAAAAATGCGAGCGGGTAGATCGTCAGCCGTGAAGCTTGAGAGTCTCGCTCGTAGGAACTTCATTCTCAGAATATAGTTCGAAAAATCCGTGCACAGCGCCATCTATTGGCCTTCTTCAACACTAAGTGGTCAACAAATGAGCGCCAATACTCAAACATTATCCCTTCACAGAAGCGGTTCTTTTAAATTACAAAAATTGAAATACAATTAAATTATGTGGGAAATAATTAAGAAAGTACATAAGCGCTCCACCATGCACCCGGCTTTGGAACGTCGCAAGACGTTACGAAACAAACAAGCGAACACTGGCTGATTAGAGCCCATAGTGAATTTGTATAACATAATAATACACATAGCTAAAATAACAACTTAGACTAACAATATTCTATCTAAAGTATGTTTAAAGTTTGAGTTAAAAATTAAAGTTTAAGATTCTATTTAGCGTTGTAAGTTATTGCGTTGGGATAGGATACAATTTGGTTACAGCGCGTTTGTAAGTACCAGTACGCGTTTTATATATTATGATAGACATGAGGAGTCCAGGTCCAGTATGACAATTGACAACGTGAAAATGCTGAATTATTAGATCAACAACGTGATCGCGTTTAGGGAGAAGGACAGGATGTAATCCTGATACAGAATGAGGTTCGATCTTAAATTTAAATCGTGCGAATTTTAAAACGTATGTAATGATGCGTAGTAGTTTCTGCCAAGAAGAAAGACGTTGTGCTAATGTACATAACAATGGCGACTCTGTGTGTTTTGTTGTCACACTTAACACATTTGCCTTATGCTCAGGTAAGTCAGAACAGTTGGCGGGAGAGAATGACTTAATAGGCCATTCATCAGGGGGGCCGCGGATCCATGCTGGACCGTTCCACCACAAATCATAAGTCAAAAGTTGCGAGGGGAGCATGCCGCGTGATAGACAATCACTCGGGTTAATGGCTCTGGCGACGTGATAAAAATGTTTAGCGTTCAAGTTTTCTTGACACTGAGCGACCCTGTTGCTAACAAAAATCGACCACCGATGTGGTGACGAGTGAACCCATGATAAGGCAATCGTGGAATCAGAAAAGGCGTAAATGTCAGTAATGGGAATGCGTAATGCATAAGAATCACGTACAGTTCTTATTAACTTTGACATAAGCAAAATAGCACATAACTCTAATCGAGCAAGCGTAGTAATCTTTGTCGGAGTGACCTTTGATTTCGCACACAAAATGCGAGTTTGAATGCTAGATGGGTAGGTACAATGTGCATAAATAACACATCCCATACCATTCAGGCTGGCATCACAAAATGCGACAAGACGTAATTCGCAATCAACTTCGACACCTATATGTCGCGGAATTTTTAATGTGTCAAGCAATTTTAATTCTTGAACGAGAGCGGAAAAGCGTGAGCGTATATGCTCTGGAGCAGGGTCATCCCAATCACTCTTACTAAGCCAAAGTTCCTTAATTAACAACTTGGCCTAGAGTATCACAGGTGCCACCAACCCGAGCACGTCAAATAGTCGCGCAACTATAGAGAGTATATTTCTCTTAGTGCACTTCTCATCTACCAAGGTGGATGTGAAATAAAAATTATCTCCACACGGCTCCCACGAGAGACCTAAAACCTTTGCGACATGACTGCCGACATCAAACTCAAGCGATTTGCGGTGAGTATTTATGTCAGCGTTCATTGCGATAGGAAATAGCCTAAAATTTAATAATAATAAAAACAGGTCTGCCTGTAAATTGGGACCAATATGTAAAATATCATTGAGCGAAAGACCAGTGTGGGTTTTAGCGCTCGCGTCTAACACAATACGTGGCATCGGTTTGTCATGTCGAACTACTGCGTGATGTGGTATGTAATAACCATCCATAGACAAATTAGAGTCATCAACGAGACTAAGATAACCGTTATCTAAATAATCCTGAATAACCTTATTGTAATTTTCACGTACGGTTGGTGATTGACGAAGTTTACGCTCGAGCGACAAAAACCGGCGGTGAGCGACGCCGCGCGAGTTCCCTAGTTCAGAGGGATCCTTGCAGAACGGCAGCGCAACAGTATAACGACCTACGTCATCGCGAGTCACAGTAGATGTGAAAATATTCTCGCACTCGGTTTCTTCTGGAGATAATAGGCGCTTCACAGGAACTTCCTCAAGTTCCCAAAATTTTTGCACTAAATCATTTAGTGCTAGCGCAGAAAAGGATGCGGTTGTAGGCACAACATCTTTACGTGGGTAATCACCCATAAGTACATACCCAAACGCGGTTGATAGTACACAAGGGGCACTGGGACCACACTCGACTCTATTTCCTAAGTAGATATACGGGAAGAGCTGTGCACCTAATACTATATCAATGTTTCCTGGAATGTTCCAGCTTAAGTCAGCAAGCGGTAAATCGCGAAGATTTAACTCGCGATCACACTTAATTAATTGCGAGGGCAATTGATCCGTAAGGCTATTCATAACTAACGCATGTATAGTATACTTATGATCTGCATAAATACGAGATTCAATGTCCAAATACACATAGCCTATTATCGGGTGCGAAGTGGAACCAACACCTTTGACAACAGAATTACTCATTGGTATTATTGGTAAATTCAATAAACGACAACAGGACAATGTGATTAAGTTATTCTGTGAGCCATTATCAATTAGACATCTGACTACAGATTTATTTCCAGTGCTACCTTTAGGGCGAGCATACACCTGAGCGGTTGCCAAGAGAATATCACCCTTATGGCTAGAGGCATACGAATGCACAGTGCCTGAAGCGAGCGGTGACTCAGGAGTGGGACTAACATGGTCGCACTGGGGCGGCGGGGATGCGGCAACAGTCGTCGCATGCGAGTGCGAATTATTAACATTATTATAAAAATGCAATAATTTATGATGTTTTTTCTGACAGAAACAAACTGACGTACTTTTACATTGCGGGAGATTATGTAATGTGCTTAGACAATTCACGCAACCACGCTTAGATTTAATAAACTCATATCTAGCCTTTGCATTTTGCATATTTTTAAACTGAGCGCAGTTATACAGGTGTCGGTGGTCGCTGCCGCCACATAAACAACAGGACGCGTCAACTGCGGCGGGCGCATTCGACTTATTATTAATCGGCTCACTGACAACAAACGACTTAGAATTACGCTGTACACGCCTATCATTAGACTGTGGCGTCCCAGCAGTGGACGACTTCGCATATGACGAAGACCGCGGGTTTGACCGTTCAATCATCTTAGCATAATCTTGTACAAAGTCGATCAGCTGTTGCGTCGTAGGTATATCGACACCTCGAACAGAAAGTTCGAAGGCTTGGATGGTTAGAGTGTCCATTTTCCTCAAGGCACATTGTAGAAACATGAAGTCCGTTAAATCATTTATACCTAACTCTTTAAGCGCGGCGATAGAGGAGGAATATATACCTATAAATGAATCAAGTGAGTTCACACTAGGTGAACAATTCTTTAAGTCTAATATATTATTAAGATAATATGAACCTAATGAACGTTTATCTTGGTATTTCTTGACCAAGGCGTCCCAAACTATACTGTAGGTCTCACTTGACGGAACAATACCGGCAGTGAACTTTAATGCGTCATTGGTTAGTTTTGAGAATAGGTATTGCACACGTTGCGAATCAGACAATTGTTTGTTTGAATGAATATTGGCCTTAAAGGACTGATAAAATGTATTCCAGTTTTCAGGGCGTCCGTCAAAACTCGGAACAACAAGCATTTCCAATTTCACTACAGACGCGTTCGAATTACTCGACCCGTGTGAGGCGACCTCCTTGACCTTGGGCGTAGATAATTTATTTCTAATGCGTTTTATTCTCGAATACAATTCATCAAATGAGTCAAGGCAAGAATAGTCGGATTCCACAGGGGATTCTAATGATAAATTTAAGCTATTTATTTGATCTACAATCGACTCGAACTTATCGCGAACATCATCGATGGTCTCGGTCTCAGCCAGAAAATCCTCATTAGCTCGCGTCGTTATGTCAAAACAAACAATGGATTTCGACGATTTATACCAACGGGTAATGCGTGCAAACAATAATTCCTTCTTTTGATTCAACAGAATAAGCTTCGTTTCGAGATCTGACGACATGTTTGCAAATTAACGATAGGTAGGACCTACGTATTTAATATAACAAGAAGATTATCTAACACAAACAGTTTAGATATACTTTTTATTGAAAATTGTACTACGGCTTATTATATAATAGCGCAAGTAGCACGGCGGAGCGGGAATGTAACTACCTACGTACCTAGATAGGTACCTACAAAGTTACGCGTATGTGAATAGAATGATGAGTATTTACCAATTAATACGTAAATCACCAACTATTATAAATATCTACCAATTATTACGTAGATTTAGCGTGTTAAATGCAGAATTTACCAAATAATTTACGTAAATCTGTTAGCGAATGAAAGTAATGAAACTAAGATGGCGGAAAGAATTCACCAAAATTACGTGAATCTTTTAATTAAATGAATAGGAAAGAAATATTATTCACCAATAATTACGTGAATATGTTATTTACTGGCCTATCCGACTCGTAAGGACCATAAATTGTGGTAGGACGTGTAGATAGTCCTACCAACTGGTGTGTTTGCACACAGAGCGTATAAGAACCTGTGACTTGCAGTTAGGTTGTAATGAAAAGAAAATACACATGTGACCGCTTCTATGAATGAAAACGCAAAAGAACCGGCACTGACCTGAGTTCCACCTCGTGAGGATTCAGCTGTAGACAGGCGTGGTTCCTGGCACGTGCTGGTGGGTAGGTATGTTTCGACCGGCCGGTGATTTTCTTGAGTTTGTCGTTTTCTTCCGATACACTTCACTTATACTGACTTGAGAATGTGGCCAAAGGAACTTATAGAATTACACAGAAAAAGAAACGAGGAGTTGAAGTTTAGTACTCAACTTCCGTTCGGTGCGGTAGCGGGTGAGAGACACCGTTCGGTGCTGCGGCGAGTCAGTGACTGATAAAAAATGCGAGCGGGTAGATCGTCAGCCGTGAAGCTTGAGAGTCTCGCTCGTAGGAACTTCATTCTCAGAATATAGTTCGAAAAATCCGTGCACAGCGCCATCTTTTGGCCTTCTTCAACACTAAGTGGTCAACAAATGAGCGCCAATACTCAAACATTATTCCTTCACAGAAGCGGTTCTTTTAAATTACAAAAATTGAAATACAATTAAATTATGTGGGAAATAATTAAGAAAGTACATAAGCGCTCCACCAGGTATTCCTATTTAAAGAAAGCATACAACATAGATTTTTTCTTGATAAAGTTAAATTTAAAGAATTCTAGGAGCTTATGCCATTGATCGCAAACTTTTTTTGATGTGTGTACACTGTCGACGCGACCTTGATAAATATGATTTTATAGTCGTCTCGGAAAAAAAGAATTAGGGCACAGTTTCGATAGCAAAATCATCTAGAAGTGTTACTTTGGCGAAATAATTTTTTTTTGATAATGTGTAGAAATAATGTTTAGGTGAAAGGAAAAATGTATGGGGTTGTAATTTTTTTTTTGTTTTCACCAAATTATACTTCTAGATGACTTTGCCATAAACGACTATAAAATCACCTTAGGGAGGTTGAAAAATAACATAATGTTCGTTTTAATAAAAATTTAAAAAACCCCCGTCACAAAAAACACTTGCAAAAAGTTGAAAATAAATTAATAAATTTTGATTCAACGGTTGCCATGTCGGGGGATCCTAACTGGTTAAGCTTTCCGTTATATCATTGGAACAATTCAAGGTCCCCCGACATGGCAACCGTTGAATCAAAATTTATTAATTTATTTTCAACTTTTTGGAAGTGTTTTTTGTGACGGGGGTTTTTTAAATTTTTAATTTAATTTTTATTTTATACTTTTTAAATTTATCTAATAGTCAAGGTCTTTCATTTGATACCCATATTGAGGGAATTATGAAGAAATATGTATTCGGACATGTTGTGGCGGCGGCCATCTTGGACCGATTTTTTTCAAACATAGCTAAGAACACTCCCGACTAATATACCTTTCAAACAAAAAAAACTAAATCCAAATCGGTTCATCCGTTTGGGCGCTACGATGCCACAGACAGACACACACACACACATACACACACACACACAGACACGTCAAACTTATTAATAACACCCCGTCGTTTTTGCGTCGGGGGTTAAAAATATGTCTCAATATAATGCATTCTACTATAGTCCATCACAAATAAAAGTCGTGAAGCTTATCCTGCAACATAAAGCGAACAAAATAACAATTTGAGTTCGCACATAAACCGAATGGAGCCGGTTCATTCCGCTTATAACTGCCCATAACCGGTTTAATAATCTTTAGTGCGCGTGTACTCAAGGCGGTCATTTCAGATGGCTCTCACTTTGTACTGTATTGGGTTTCATTGTAAGAACTGATGAAATAAGTTTCCTTTTGAGGAGGCGGAGTTTCAAGATTATCTGCCTGTCGTAGAACTTGCAGTTATCGTTTTCCGTAGTTAGTTGGGGCCGATTTTCAGTCTGATAACGAAATGATCGAACTTTGATCTTTTCCATCAAGCGACTATCATCTGACTTTAAACACAAGTACCTAGCTCTTCAGCGATATCGAAATTCTATAGTTAAACCAGATTATCGGACTTTTAGGACTTCAATTACCCCAGAATTGGGAGGTTTCTTCGTTTGCGAATTTGTTTAAAGATGGTTGATTCATTCTGACTCAACCATCATTCACCATACTGCACTCCTAAATTGATCAATTGAAATAAATAACAGCAATAACACTAAAATCAATCCACAATAATACTAAATTATTATTACCTACACATTGGCTATCAATCCCAGCCTACGTACGTAACGTGTCGCTGGCAACAATGAACAATGTACGGGCAGTCCAGCCGAGCCGCGAGCGCGGCCAGCATGCTGTGTGGGCTCCCGCGCACACGCCGCACGAGCGACGCGCCTCTCTTACGCATTGTCGCGAAAAAGCAGTCAACGGCTGCTTCCGCGAACATTCCCGAAGCACTGCAAAAGCGCGGGAGCCCCATCAGCATCCTGAACGCGTTGTTGAGCTGGACAAGATTCGAGGAAAAAAATCTCGATGAATAATCACCCTTTGACTTAGGGCAATATGGACTAGGCGTACAGGCTTACATGAGACGGTAAAACTATGAAACGGTGGCTCACCAGTGCCACAGAATAGGTGCCAGTGCTTAAACCAATAACTACAGTCGTAAACAATTGAATCACTCTCAAACAAAGCGGTCCTATTGATACATTGTAACATTGATTTGTAAAGAGCACCAATAAATCAGGTATTACCCCGGTAGTAATTTATGCCCCCGACTGTACCGGCTCAGACGTGATAATGTGTAATTTAGGACCGCACATTTGTTACACAGTTTTTGTACAGGACACAGGGTGGAGTTGGGCGTTTGATTTGGGTAATGTCAATTGATTTATTAGAGATACTAACTTTACCTATATTATTTTTTATCTATGGTACTAAAACAAATAAAATAAAATACTGAAATATTTTGTATTATATATAATATCTTTTTTGTATAATAACAATTACCTAATCCTAATCCTTACTAATATTAGGTCCTTACATATGAAATTGGCGTTTTTCGTACTGGCCTCTTTAATCACGATTTTCTCATCTTTGGTAAGGAATTCCAAATTCAAATTTGTACAGCTATTTACTCATGTATTTGTGCTTCGATGACCGTCATTCATTTGTTTTTTTTCTTCTGTTTTTTTCTGTTTGCGTCACTCATTTTACAAAATGGAAAACTTAAAATATCGCATTATTTACGAATACGAGTTCCGCCGTGGCACTAGTGCTGCGGAAACGACTCGAAGGGTGAATGATGTTTATGGCGGTCATGTTGCAAAAGAAAACACAGTTCGTTTTTGGTTCCAACGTTTTCGTTCTGGAAATTTCGACCTGCAGAACAAGCCCCGTGGACGATAGATAGTGGACGGCCTGAGTACCAAGTTGATAATGAAGTATTGAAGGCTATTGTGGAAGCGGATCCATCGCAAACCACGTCCGAGTTACTCGTAGCTGCAGGCTGCGGTGTTAGTGATAAAACTGTTTTAATTCACTTGAAGCAAATTGGGAAGACTAAAAAGCTTGAAAGGTGGGTACCTCACGAATTGGTCTGGGTGTTTCTATGTATAATATGTATGTATTTACAAAAAAAAAAGTATTTAAGTATGTTTATCCGCATTTTAGATTCCATAACACAAGCTAGTTAAGCTATGCTTACCTCTACATAGCGTTGTGTAGAATGTTGAGAATGTTGAGAATGTTGAGAAATTAACTGAAGCAAACCGGCAAACGCGTGTCGACTGCTGCGTTACATTACTGAACCGGCACAATAATGAAGGTATTATAAACCGAATCATTACCTGTGATGAAAAATGGATTCGTTACGATACTCGGAAGCGCTCAGCGCAATGGTTGGATCCTGGCCAGCCAGCCAAATCCTGCCCCAAGCGAAAATTAACCCCAAAAAAGTTACTTGTGAGCGTTTGGTGGACTAGTGCCGGTATTGTTTACCGGCACTAGTCCACCAATTATTACAGTTTTCTCAAATCTGGCCAGACTATTACGGCTGATGTCTATTGTCAGCATTGCAAACAATGATGGAAAAGCTAGCGGCTAAACAACCTAGGCTGGTCAATCGCTCCACGCTGCTTCACGACAACGCTAGACCACACACCGCACAACAGACGGCTACCAAATTAGAAGAGCTTCAATTGGAATGTCTAAGACATCCTCCGTACTCCCCGGACCTTGCTCCAACAGATTACCATTTTTTTCGAAATTTGGACAACTTCTTGCAAGGGAAAAAATTCAACTCTGATGGGGCAGTCCAAATCGCCTTCACAGATTTTATTGATTCCCGTCCGACTGGTTTTTTTAGTAAAGGGATCAATGAACTACCTATGAGATGGCAAAAGTGCATAGAAAACAATGGTTCATACTTTGATTAATTAAATATATTAATTTAAAAATATTTGACTTTTTGTTCCTCCCATACAAAACGCCAATTTCATATGTAAGGACCTAATATTATAAATGCGAAAGTAACTCTGTCTGTCTGTATGTGAGGCTTTCATGCCTAAACGATTGTACCGATTTTGATGAAATTTGGAATGGGGGGAAATTAGACCTCGAGAAAGGACATAAGCTATGTTTGGTCACGATAACCGACATCCACGCGGGTGGAGCCGCGGGCAAAAGCTAGTAATATTATAAACGTGAAAGTTTGTAAGTATGGATGAATGGATGTTTGTTACGTCTTCACATCTAAACGGCTGGAGCGATTTTAATAAAATTAGGTACGGAGTTAGTTGACACCCTGGATTAACACATAGGCTATGCTTGGTCCCGATAACCGCCATCCACGTAGTTTAGTATAAGTTGATACGCACATGCGTATGCACATGGTTGTATGGTTTATGAGTTTGCTGAGGCTTCTTGTTTTCCTTCTTGTCCTTTAAAAACTCTCTTCTGTTTCCACTTCCATACATCCTGGAGGTAGTCGATTTGATTTTGCTCCTATAAGGAGGTGCACGAGGAGGCTTCTATACATAAAAAAGGATAAATCTGTATTATGAGATTATAGTCATCAGACCATATTGGTCGGTTAGGTGTGCAAACCACTTTATATCACGAAATAATTTTTTTGACAGGTTTGATTAAAATAATTAAAATATGAATATCACTGCGATCAGAGCTTGAGAAATTATTTCGTCAATATTTCAGTGCAGATTCGTAAAGTTTGTTAATCTAAGTTGTAAAAAGTTCGTTTTATTCGGCTGTTTTTCGTTCAAGATTTCCTTAATGATGACATATCAAAAAATGTTTTTAAAATTCTCGATTAGGGCATCGTTACCAATTACTTGCTAACACTTACTAGATGAGAGTGTGGTATAAACTAAAATTTAAAGTACTTATTTAAAATATCCCATCAGTCCTAGTGAACCTGAAACCTTAAAGTTGTGCTTGTCTCAGATTCCGCAAAAAGTATCGGAGTTGGGTTTTCCATTCTTGTAATTACTATTTATCATCTGTGTCGAGAATGATTAGTTTGGTATTCCGAAGTTTGTTGTATTTTCGTTTCATCTTATTGAGGTCCTAAACAAGCTCATAGTTCGTCCGTTAGCGACCGACTACCGAGGTCATTGGTCTGGAGACTCCAAAAGAAACAATACTAAGTAAGTAGCGTTATTTGAACGCGTTGCCGATTAATACCCACATTTTGCTATGATTTTCGGTCCCACGTAACAGGGGACGGAATGTATTGCCGATGCCGTCAAGCCGGCTGCCTGTTGTCAAGGCAGGTCTAAGGCTATATGTTTACTGTCGGAAAGACACATTGATATATAAAATAACTAGCTTTTGCCCGCGGCTCCGCCCGCGTGGATGTCGGTTATCGCGACCAAACATAGCCTATGTCCTTTCTCATGGTCTAATCTACCCCTGTACCCAATTTCATCAAAATCGGTTCAGTGGATAAGGCGTGAAAGCGTGACATACAGACAGACAGACAGACAGACAGACAGACAGACAAACAGACAGACAGACAGAGTTGACAAAAAAAAAAAAAAAGTTACTTTCACATTTATAATATTAGTATGGATAATAATGGATTGAATGGAAATTAAACGGTTTGAGGGCTCTATCCTCTGCCGCACGATAAAGAGCTGGAATGCACTGCCCGCATACGTGTTTCCCTTCCCAGGCCGTCAAGTTAGGGACCACCATTTTACGTCCAATAGCACCGAGAATGGTGGTCTGTATCCTCTGGACTGCTGCGAGAGGTATGCTTTTGGCAATCTCACCTCCGGCAACCAAGGACCCAAGACGGCGTGCGTTTTAGTCGGTTCGAGTGCGACATAACCACCTTCACCGGCTCCGTGGGGGTGGTATCCGTGGGGATTTATCGCACGATAAAATAAAAATCCTCTGGACTGCACGTCAGCTTTTTTGCCATCCAGCGGAGTGCAGTCAATTGACGGCCCAAATTATAAAAAAAAACATTATGAAACAAACATATTTTTAGTTTTTATATCAGTAATTATTTATCATCATTTCAGGGCTCGTTATTAAAACTATAATGAATAAATAGAACGACGACGACGAAAAACAAAACTGTAATTAACAGTAAACAGTGATAATTAATGGGCTACCTCCGAGTCCCTCCCTGCTCTGCAATTTCCAACTAATAATGATCAATGAGGGCTGCAGCATATATTTAAACTATATTGTATTGTAAACGACCTGTTAAAAGCTCCTCTATTTATTGCTTCACGCGTGAGCGTTCCGATAATACGCCGTATTTCATATCAATTGCAAAAAATGTTCAATTGCTTATCTCTGTTTGCAATAAAGTGTGATTTATTAAGCTTTTCAATGGATTCCGTTATACGTAAACATTGGCGGTAGATATTTGAGGTGACACGGTATTGAGTATTGACGATTATAGGGATTATTTTTTTCACCTACCTACATCCTTCTTTCGTGGCGATGGCGTCTCGACCTTCAAATTATCTTGGGGACTATCCCTGGGTCAGCCGGGGTGCAAGGGATATGTCGAAGACAACCTAACCTCTGGCCTAGCACCACGACCCACAGTCGGCGTGTGGTTTTAGTCAGTTCGAGTCCGACATAACCTCCCCTTCCGGCTCCGGCGGGGGAGGTATCCGTGGGCATTTCCGCATGAAAAAAAAAGTGGAAACTCAGAGTGGCAGAATTGGATTTGAGGTGCCATCGTGGTGAAATAGCCCGAGCATAGGTGTCGCTCTTCGGGAAGGTTTATTACGTCCTCTCCCTACACAATGGCTGCTTCAAATAGGTTTCTTGTTTTTATGTGATTACCTGTATATTTGAAAAGGGGCAGGCGTAGGTATACTGAGATGCAGTCTTTGCCCTATAGCCATTGGCAGTATTAAATTTAACGCAACCGAATCTTATGACACACTTATATCAGCAAATAGACATTTAGTCTAATAGATATTACTTATTGTGCAATCGAAAGAAATAGTAGTAGAGCCCACAGCTTCACAGGACAAGCTTGGAATGCCACAAAAACCAGAGTTGTAATGATGATGAGGCAGTATTAGTTACATCATATTAATTGCCTATACTTACTTACTGCCTATCAACACATAGTGCTGAACAGAAATAAAATATATTTATTTTTTGCTTTCTAAATTCAGTTATTGTTATGCCTAGTTACATAGAACGTAACTATAGCTTTGCGATTGTTCTGGATGTAATTTCACTACAATTTAGTCTGGACCTTACTTAAATAATAATTCACATAGTTCGCATGCAATATGTAAAACTGTATACTGCATGCGATAAAACGGAGTCATTCAAGTGAGCCATCTCGTTTTTTTTATGTAAATAAATACATCAGCAACCCTTCCTTATCGAGATGATTCCTAAACCATCCAAACAGGAAAATTTCAACACCCACACAGGAACATGAACATACGACACCATAAAAATAGTCGTTCCGCCACCTATAAAAAAGGGGTTAACGAATTTGCTATAAATCTGACGTTGCCAGGCGCGATTATAAGCGCTTTACGTTCAACATAAAACAAGAAGGGTATAGACTAGCCAAGTATCAGATGATTCACTCAATAGATAAACGTAAAAATGTTTGGGTATCGGCTTCAATTAGAATGAAATTGTTATAGAATTTATTATGCAAAACTTTTTAAGTTTGAAATACATCGGGAAAAAAAGCACTAAGTGGGACTTGAACCCACGACCTTTCCCTAACAGGTGGAATGCTCTTCCAACTGAGCCATTGAGCCAAACCTGAATCACTTTAAATTTCCCTTCTCTTTATATCCGTCTTCAAGGGCGACGGTGGAGCCATCTACTAACTTTCTTACGAACTGTTTGAGGGAAAGGTCGTGGGTTCAAGGCCCACTTGTGCGCTTTTTTTCCCGATATATTTCAGAGTGTAGGCTTAAAGTCATAAATAGTACCAAATATTTCGACCGCCCTGTAGGAATACCGAGAAAACGAGCCTGCATTGAGTTCTTTGTTAAAATCAATCAAAATTAATGAACAGACCCCGGGCTCCAAAGTGTAAAATTAGGAATTTGTATTATATTATTATATATATATTTAATATTGTATTATGTACAACGAAGTCGAGAACTGTGCCTGATAGTGGCTATAAGCTAGCCCAATGTGACGTAGTATTAATTCCAAGTGACCGCAAGTTTGCCGCAGGGGTGAAATTTCCGTACCCCTGAGCGTGAGCTGACCGATCGACAGGCCGATCTGACAAAGTGAGTATAGATGACATCCAAATTTTGCACTATATTTAGTTTATCGACTTTCACAAAAGCAAAGAAGTGTCACATCTATAACAGTAGGTAGGTCTCTCAGTGACTTAATTTAACGATGATTGCTCCAACATTTGTAGCTGTTAGCGATGTTGCTCGGAGTTATTGTTCGAAATATAACGATGACTCAGCAATTATTGTAACGATAACTATTACTTTGTGTACTATCGAATACTAAAAATGGACGTTTACTGTGCCCTTGAGGGTCATTTTCACTACTGACTTTACTGAATCTTTTGGAATAAATCCTAGTGATGTAAACTATATTTTTGTACGTTGTACATAGGCGGACTTAATGCCGTAGGCATTCTCTGCCAGTCTACCATATCCTAGTGACGGATCCATAACATCCATACTAATATTATAAATGCGAAAGTAACTCTGTCTGTCTGTCTGTATGTTACGCTTTCACGCCTAAAGTACTGAACCGATTTTGATGAAATTTGGTATAGGGGTAGAGTCTACTCTACCAAATATAGCCTATGACCTTCCTCAAGGTCTACCTTGAGGAAGGACATAGGCTATTATTTGGTCGCGATAACCGACATCCACGCGGGCGGAGCCGCAGGCAAAAGCTAGTGGTGGAATATCTGTGTAAAATACATATAGCTCTGGATATATTTTCAGGGTAATTTGTCTCTTTCTCTTCAATTCTCTTCCGCGGAGATATAAAGACGTAAGTCATAATAAAAACTGTCATCTTCTTTGTTTCTTTATCTTATCTTCTGCTATATATGCAATACAGTCATGATAACGATAGAACGTTGTTTCTGGGTCACGTACCCGCATATATTTAATTAGCCTTCGACTTCCTCTCCGCACGTTGTAATTTACGTCTCTATGTGATTAATTGTTCACTTACACAACATAATGGAGTATCTAATAAAAGGAAATTACTAATAGAACCGACAATACTAATATGCTTTCCTTTTCTTGAGAACGTTTTCTAATAAATTCTTGCATTTCTTTGTTGTGTATAAAAATATAGAAGATTCTATATGAACTAATTGTCATCTTATATATTTGCCAATTGTAGGAGAAACGAAAAGAATGTTTCAATGATTGGAGATTAAAACTTTAATGTGATTTCTTGCAAATAAAAACATAAGTAGGTTCATGTTTCGTTAGATAAAAATAACTGTGCGACGCGAGCGAGGACACAGAGCTGCACACGCTCACCGAGTGTCCGGCATGGGCCGGACCGAGGCGGGAGCTAGTGGCGGCCCTGAGAGTGAGAGTTCTCACCCTCGCCTCCCTGCTAACAGCAATGGTCCACTGTGCTGAGGCGTAGGCGTGCTGAGCAGGTAATGGTCGTGAAGGAGACGGCGGGACGGGAGAGGCGGCGCGAGCGAGCGAGACTCGCGAACGAGGGCACTGACTGACCTCCGGCCCCTATGAGCGCGGGCCTGGGGGCCGCCTGTCACCCCAGCAGAAGCAGGCCACGGCGACGGTGCGCTGAGAAGCGCGCCTCCCCATTCCAGGGGCGAGTCGGGGACACCGTTGTCCCTCCTCCCGAGGAGGGCTAGACCGTAAGGGATGGCCCTGGGTCAGCCGGGGTGCGAGGGATATGTCGATGACAACCTCACCTCTGGCCTAGCACCATGACCCACAGTCGGCGTGCGGTTTTAGTCGGTTTGAGTCCGACATAACCTCCCTTTCCGACTCCGTCAGGGGAGTATCCGAGGGGATTTCCGCACGAAAAAAAAAGATAAAAATAACTGTTAACGGACCAGCAATTCATTAATAAAAATACATAAACATTGATTTTAAAGTGATCATAAATATGTATAAAGATATATCTATTAAAAAATTCAAGTTAATGGATGCTTTATTTTTATCTATGACTAGCTTTTGCCCGCGGCTCCGCCCGCGTAGATTTCGGTTCCCGGTAATTATTCAAATTTTTCTCACCTTTTAAACCTTCCCTAGACCTCCACGAACATTTCAAAACCAAGATGAGATAAATCCCTTCAGCCGTTTTCGAGTTTTAGCGAGACTAACGAACAGAAATTGATTTTTATATTATAGATCATTACCGTGTTTTTAAATAGTTTACTCAGTTTATCGACTAAAACATTTAATCAACACCTCATTATTTTTGGGTCCCCCGGCCGTTTACCAATATGAGTAATAGTAGCATAATATATTCCGAGAAGGTACCCTGAAGCAGTATGTGAATATATGTGACTGTATTTTTCTTTTAATTTTCCCTCGCGCAAGACATATTTTATACTTACGCAGGTGGAACGAACGCGGCCCGCAGTACTGAAACCAATTTTTGTCAAGAACTCAAGACACTGAGTTAACATGCGTTTGAACAATGTGACCACATTTTCTATAAAACGGGGATAAACTTCTTTTCAATATGATACTGTCTGAAGTTTTCCTGAATATTACTAATTGAAATAAAACACTTTTCAACAGATTATATTCCGATTTATTTGGTACTAGCTTTTGCCCGCAGCTCCGCCCGCGTGAATGTTGGTTATCGCAACCAAACATAACCTATGTTCCTTTCTCAAATTTCATTAAAATCGGTTCAGTGGTTTAGGCGTGAAAGCGTAACATACATTTGTTCCTATTTCCCCCCGAAATTTAAAAATTCGTACATTTAAACACAACTTACCTACCTACCTACTCATCATTCTCGTCAACAATCATAATGTACGAAAATGTAAGTAACACTTTTGTCATCGACTGTACCAACTTAATGAAACGCTATTAGCTGATAAATTTCCGGGGGAAAACAGTAATAGAGGGAAATAGGATTAATCCAATATTTTGATGCAATGTTCCGTACGTATTTCAGAAAAAGAAAGTGTATCTACGTAAGTTTATCAGTATTTAGACCAAATCATACATATAAGTCATATTATGCTTAGATACTTGTAGATTGTTTCTGTGTAACAGAAATATCCTTTTCAAGATGATTCCTTGATAGTATCAAATCAATGTCACCCCAGCCGTGGCAGGGATTATACAGAGTTTTATGTTACAGCGAGCGCCAAGGAATGCCGCGCTCATTACTGCAGGAATTCCGGGCCTGCGTCGGAAATATGCTGGAGACGGGAAAAATAATTCGCCAGGATGTGCATATCTTCTGTACTTAGATCTTGCGCACAAATAACGAGCGAAAAGGGCATGTCAAGCGTCAGATGATATTGTGTACATCAGATCGATGCATAGATACAAAGTACCTAAAATAATCTTCATACATACACGTGCACCTTACGTGTGAGATACTCCTTAATATAATACATACAATACATATATACTCCATAAAATACGTAATTCTTTCAAGGACAACTGTATACGCATTTTTAACAAGCTTTCTAATAAAATTAGAGATTTACCTGTAAATAAATTTAAAAATGCAGTTAAGAGTAAACTGTGCCAGAAAGACTATTATAAAATCCAAGAATATTTAGATGATAAGTGTTCAACTTATAAAAGTGAATCAGTGTAGCGGAACCATAATTTAGTTCCGCTTGGCTCGCTAGATGGCGTTTATACAAATTTTTAGATCACGGTATGGTTTCGTTCACACTGTTGGTATAAGAACTAAAGTATTTTTCGATATTGTCGTCGGACTTGTAACTCTGATAGCTTGCGATAAACATTGTGATGCCCTCTATGGGAATATACGTGTTTGTAACAATAGCCGTCTATCATTTACCTCGCTCACGAACCCGTTCCGTATTCATGGTCCTTACGAGTCGGATCTGTTGGATCGTTTGAAGCGAGTATTTTTGTAGTCTTCGCGGTGAGACGGCTATAGACCGTCGTTGTTAGGCATAAGCATAACTGAGCAGTGGGTCGCTGTTCAGAGCAAATCCCCTCCAGCAAAGGCTGAAGGAGGACCGGATCAAGCTACAACCTGGTTGGCGGTTTGGCGGAGTGTAGCTGAGAGCGGATATCCGGAGGAACAACGCACGGGAGGCGCTAAGCAGAGTCAGAGTTGGAGTTTCGGTCGGTCGCCCA
Organism: Eilema sororculum; assembly: GCA_914829495.1. Lineage (NCBI taxonomy): Eukaryota > Metazoa > Arthropoda > Insecta > Lepidoptera > Erebidae > Eilema > Eilema sororculum. The sequence continues at coordinate 1,743,910 of OU618533.1, forward strand.
GCAGGTGGCGCCACTGGAGGTGAAGTCGTCGAATTGTGTGATTAAGTGTTGTCAGTGCGGAAATAAAACTGTGAGTACATTTACATTATAATTCAGAAGAGCAAGTTAGCATCATAATTCAACGTTCAGAAACTTTCAAACAGTTTAACTTTAATTTAGTAATTTAAAAACTTTGCATTATTTCTGTGTTCTTTGTGTGGTGTTGGGACTTGTAGTATTTTAAGTAAAACTCTGTTGAGACGGGGAACCTATGCCCGATTTTGTACCCATCTAAATAACGCAAAAACACTTAGAATATTTCTCGTCCAAGTTGGTATACTTTTATGATTAAACTTAGCATAAAATTGTTTGTAGTTTGATCTTGTGATAAAAGATTATAGTTTGTTTCTCATAAGTTTCACTAAAACTGTTAAGTATGGAGTCGTTGGAGAACCTACAGGAGGACCTTGCAAATAAAATAGAAAAGGCAATTAGTAATTTTAAAAAGTCTTCCAAGGGACGGTTAACAGCTTCATATATAGAAACCAGGTTAGAAAATTTGGAAGTACAGTGGACGTCATTTTATGATAACCACAACAAAATAGTACAGAGTGTCAAAAAGGCTGACTTTCAAGTTTCTAACTATAATAAAAATAGTGTGTATGATACAGTTGAAGAACGATACTTAGATTTTAAAACTCTGTTGAAGGAAAAGTTGCTGGACATAAAGGGTACTTCAACTCAGTCTGAAGTAAAAGACGGCTCCTGTAGTCAGATAGTTGCTAAGGTAAAGTTGCCAGAACTGAAAATGGCTCCATTTTCGGGAAAGTACTCCGAATGGAGCACCTTTAGGGATTTGTTTATGGGGGTAGTGCATGACAATAAAAATATAGACGACGCGCAAAAGTTTTATTACTTAAAGGGACATTTGACCGGAGAAGCCGAACAATTAGTAAGACATATAAAGGTCACATCAGACAATTACAAAATTGCTTGGGATATGTTGAATCAAACATATAACAATGAACGGTTCTTGGCAGTTAACATATTAAAACGTTTGTTACATCAAAAAAGTATTGTACATGAATCTGCGTCTGAAATCAAGTTATTATTGAATACAACAACGGAATGTTTAGATGCACTTAAGAATTTAGGTGTAGACATTGCTTCTTGGGATATTTTTATTGTTTATGTAATTAGTCAAAAATTGGATAAAGAGACTCGGAAGAATTGGGAGTTAAAGATAGCAGAAGAGGGTGGTGATGAGTTGCCTACTAAAGCGCAATTCTTTGCATATCTTAACAGTCGCTTCCGAGGGCTTGAAAATTTAGAAGACTCGCCTGGTGAGCGTAGGAAAGTAAAAATATCCAAAGAAACGCAATCTTTACATGTTGTTAAAAATAAGCAGGATGTAACTTGTATATATTGTTCTAAAGATCACAAATTAAAGACTTGTACTAAATTTGGTAAGCAGTCTAACGATCAACGACGTGAGTTCGTACGGGAAAAGGGTTTGTGTTTTATATGTCTGAATGGTAATCACGCTGCTAGGTTCTGTAAATCTTCGTCCAGATGCCAGGTGTGTAAACGTCGTCATCATACATTGTTACACCCCGCGGATGTTTCCGGAGTAATTGATGATTCCACTAGTGCCACACAGGTGGCAGCCTCCTCATCGAGGCAGGCGGATGGCAACGATACGGTTGTCCAAGCCGAGGGATCAAGCCAACCATTGGTCTCGCATCTTTTGACAGGGGACTGTAGAAATACAGTATTATTAGCGACAGCCTTGGTAAAGGCTCAGTCGAGAGATGGGAGCTATCAGGTCATTAGAGCACTGTTAGACCAAGGGTCGCAGGGTTCTTTTGTAACCGAGGCAATGGTTCAGCATTTGGGTCTTAGGAAACGTACAACGAAAAACACCGTGTTAGGTGTAGGGGGAGACAAAGGTGTTACTTCTAAGTACACAGTCGCAATGAATTTGAGGTCACGCAAGGATTCGAACTTGCAAATAAAAATTACTGCTTTTGTGCTGAAGTCAGTCACAGCTCTTCTCCCAGTTGCGAGAGTAACTAGGGTAGAATGGGCAGACTTGACAGAGGATGATCTGGCTGACCCGGAGTACTACAGGCCTAACAAAATAGACATTTTGTTAGGTGCTGAGGTTTACAGCCAAGTCATCCAAGCAGGTATTAGGAAGCACTCGAATGGAACGCTGTTGGCCCAGGATTCAGCCCTGGGATGGATATTGTCAGGCATATCCGCGGTGGATAATACATCCAATAATCTTTATTCTCACATCTCAGTAATGCATTCTGCGGTTCAGACAGATGAACTCCTAAAACGGTTTTGGGAGTTAGAGAATGAACCGTCAGAAACCCAGAAGATACTTTCTGAGGAGGAGGAACGATGTGAAAATTTATTCGCTCGAACCACGAAACGAGATGAGAGTGGCAGGTACGTTGTGCGGTTGCCATTCCGTGAGGATAGCCAGGTTAAACAGCACGGTGAGTCCAGGTCTATCGCTGTAAAAAGATTAATGGGATTGGAATCTAAATGAAGTAAAAATATTCAATTAAAAAGTGAGTATGCCTCAGTCATACAAGAATATTTATATTTAAATCACATGCAAAAGGTACCAAAAGATGATTTCAATAATAAAACAGCCATATACTTACCTCATCATGCTGTCATCCGGGAAGATAAGGTTACGACCAAAGTGCGTGTCGTATTTGATGCGTCCTGTAAAGGCTCCAACGGGATGTCATTAAATGACCATTTAATGGTAGGGCCAACGTTGCAAGCCGACTTACGTCATATTATTATGCGTTGGCGAAAACATCCAATATGTCTAGTTGCTGACATAGAGAAAATGTATCGCCAGGTCTTAGTGGACAGGAAAGATTCAATATTTCAACGAATCGTCTGGAGGGATAGCCCTGAAAAAGAAATTGAAGATTATGAGCTGATAACAGTAACCTTCGGAACTGCCTCAGCACCATACTCAGCAGTACGTGCTCTGCATCAGGTGGCTTACGACGAGTGTCAAAGTGAGCCAGAAATATCGAAAATCATTTTGAACGATTTTTACATAGACGATTTCATGTCCGGAGCTGAAAATATTGAACAAGGATTAAATATTTACAAAAAGATTAATACAGTCCTATCGAAATGTGGGTTTAAATTGCAGAAATGGGTTAGCAATAGTAAAGAGTTAATGGACAGAATAAAGGAAGGGGAAAGGAAGGGTAAGGACGAACTTTTAAATATAGAAATGGATAATATTACAAAAATTTTGGGACTTACCTGGAATTCCAATGATGACTTCTTTCAGTATAAGGTTAAACTGCCGCCGCTGACTGAACCTGTAACGAAAAGGAAAATTATTTCTGATATTGCACGTTTATTTGACCCTTTGGGATGGTTGGCACCAACCATAATTTTAGCAAAGGTGTTCATTCAAAGGTTATGGTTGGCAGGCTTAGCATGGGATCAAGAAATTCCAAGCAACTTAGTTAACGAATGGGTTACTTACCGTGCCGATTTGATTTCTTTGTTGAACGTGAAGATACCACGCTGGGTAAACATTTGTTCCACTAATATAAAAACCGAATTATACGGGTTCTCAGATGCCTCAAAGGTAGCATATGCCGCGGTTATTTATCTTCGGATAATAGACGATGGAGGTAATGTCCATGTTGTTTTGGTATACATCTAAAACCAAGGTGGCTCCTATTAAACAGGTGTCTATCCCAAGATTGGAACTATGTGGGGCAGTTCTTTTAACCAAACTGATTGCTGAAGTAGGTAGGGTGATGGATGTACCAAAGGTTGACTGGCACACGTGGACGGATAGTGAAGTGGTTTTGGCCTGGCTTAGTAGCCATCCCAGCCGCTGGAAAACCTTTGTCGCCAATCGGGTTTCCCATATTTTAACCCTCTTGGACACACATCACTGGTCTCACGTACCGTCTAAACAGAATCCAGCTGACTGCGCGTCTCGTGGTGTTTCACCTGTTGAACTTCAATCAACTTCTATTTGGTGGGATGGTCCACAATTCTTACGGCAGCAAGTGATTGAATATAAAAGGGCTAACACCAAGAGCACGGATTTAGAAGAAGTTACGGTGCACACAGTCACGATTGATCATGGGTTTTGGAATCGGTTTTCGTCTTTGTCTAGGTTGGTTCGAGTGATAGCCTACTGTCGAAGATTTCTAAATCTCCTCAGGAAGGGATCAGCTAGACATTGTACACGGTATCTAGTCAAGCAAGAACTAGATGATGCTTTACATGTTTGTGTTAAAGCATGCCAAGAGGAAGCGTTTGTCGAGGAACTTAAGGTACTAAAGGGAAACAAGGTTTTAGAAAACAAAAACAGTAACCTAAAGTCATTGAATCTATTTCTAGATTCTAATGGAATTATCAGAGCTGGAGGCAGATTGGAGATGTCACAGCTTAGTTACGATCGTGTTCATCCCATTCTGATTCCGAAAGAATCCTTTCTGACTAACCTTTTGGTCGCGGATTCACACGATAAAACTCTGCACGGTGGTCCACAATTGATGGTCACCTATTTACGCTCGAAGTATTGGGTTGTAGGGGTCAAGTTATTGGCTAAAAAATATGTGAGGGGTTGTGTCAAATGCATACGCTATGCAGCTTCGACTAGAACCCAGCTAATGGGGCAATTACCGTCTGCGCGGGTAACGCCAAACAAGCCATTCTTATGCAGTGGCGTAGATTATGCTGGCCCCATTAATATAAGAGTGTCAAAGGGTCGTGGTAATAAATCATTTAAGGGCTATATAGCATTGTTCATATGTATGTCCACTCGGGCGGTGCACTTAGAAGTAGTGAGTGATTTAAGTTGTAAGGGATTTTTGGCAGCCTTTAAGCGGTTCGTAGCAAGGCGAGGTCGGGTGGCTGAGTTGTATAGTGACAACGGCACCAATTTCGTAGGCGCGGCACGAGAGCTTCTTCATTTATATAACGAGGAGAGATCTGGTCTTAATGAGCAGCTAGCTGAATATCTCTCAAATAATGGCACTCAGTGGAGCTTTATTCCTCCTCATACGCCCAATTTCGGGGGACTTTGGGAGGCAGGGATAAAGTCGACCAAATTCCACCTTAAGAGAGTGATTGGAAACTCTACGCTTACATTTCAGGAAATGGCTACCGTGTTGTCACAAATTGAGGCGTGTCTTAACTCTAGACCATTGTCCTATGTGGAAGATCACGATAAGTTGACGATCTTAACCCCGGGTCATTTTCTGGTCGGAGAGCCACTCGTGATAGTTCCAGATTCAAATTATGAAAAATGTAATATGCTTACCTTACCGAGATGGCAACTTCACCAGAGAATGATGCAGGATTTCTGGAGGAGGTGGTCGCAGGACTACCTAAATCAGTTCTTACAGCGGCATAAATGGGCTTATCGAACCCCGGAACCATCCGTTGGCGCTGTGGTGCTCGTGAAAGAGGACGATTTGCCACCTGGCAGATGGTTGTTAGGCAGAATTGTTCAGAAGCATCCGGGTCCTGATGAAATCACTCGGGTCGTTACACTGCGTACGCAAAATTCTCTGATAAAGCGACCTACCTCTAAACTTTGTATGTTACCGGTCGCTCAGTGAAATGTAATTTTTTATTGTGTTTTGTATTGCGTAAAATTACTTCATTGTTGTGTAATTTAAGTTTAAACTAATGTTTTCAATTTTTTAATTTTAATTGTCACATAGTTATAATATAGTTGTGAAAATAATATGGAACTCTCTCGCCAATGACATAGTTAGTGTTCGAAATTTTGATGCGATATTTGCATGGTGGGCGGTAGTTAAGAACATTTTCATGATGTCCTTGGTGGGCGGTATGTTCAACTTATAAAAGTGAATCAGTGTAGCGGAACCATAATTTAGTTCCGCTTGGCTCGCTAGATGGCGTTTATACAAATTTTTAGATCACGGTATGGTTTCGTTCACACTGTTGGTATAAGAACTAAAGTATTTTTCGATATTGTCGTCGGACTTGTAACTCTGATAGCTTGCGATAAACATTGTGGTGCCCTCTATGGGAATATACGTGTTTGTAACAATAGCCGTCTATCATTTACCTCGCTCACGAACCCGTTCCGTATTCAATAAGCAAGCTAGGAAATGAGCTGTTCGCTCAGCTATGCTACTCAAGCAAAGCACTGTATCTAGACCATAAGTATTAGACTAAGAAAATAGACCAAAAAAATTTCCCGCTGAGTTTCTTACCCGAGTATTCTTATTTGCGTTTCGAACCCGGTGGTCCATTTGCTGAACTAGTGTTTAATATTTATTTTATATTGTCGTTTTGAAAGTGCCGATTTAATGGTTTATACACATTAAATGATTTTTGACTTTGACTTTGATGGAGGACGAAGAGCCGAAAGGCGGCCCTGAACTCCGAGTTCATCTTGGACTCGGATGCAATCGGGTAAACACGTCTCTATAAGGATGACAATATATATAAACCCCTTTATAATGTGAAAGCTCTTCGTCACATGTTCATCTTAACAATGTTCACATCATACTGTTGTCGAAATATTTAATTCAAAGAATATGAGTTTCTGTAAATAAAATATGGGAAGAAAACAGAATTACTTGTTCGTGATACAGTGTAATATCATCTAAAATTTTATGATGTTCTGGGTCCTGTTTTAATATTTACGTTGTGCTACAAGAGATGGTTTTCATCAAAATTCAGAACGTTTTCTTGTTAAGTTAGGCCTGACTGTGCCCTTCACTTGCTTTGCTTACTTAGGTGTAGTTTACAGAACATACAATGTTAATATTCCGAAACTGAAAATGGACCTAGCCATGACCTAGCTATATAAAATCAGCCTCTATGGCGTGGTGGTAGTGAACGCCCGGAGAGAAGGGCCCGGCTCAGTGCAAATATTTGTATGCCTGAATATGGCTATTTGCATTGTTCTGGGTACAACAATATATCTAAGTATGTTTATCCACATTCTAGATTCCATAACACAAGCTAGTTAAGCTTACCACGGGCTTAGATAGTGTTGTGTAGAATGTTATGGAATATTTATTTATTTTATTTTATTTAAATTTTGGGCCAAACCTCTAAGGCGTAAATTACATAGAAAACGTGTAAGGCCTGATAATGATCACAAAGCAAAATCGCGTCAATACATTTATGTCGATTCCCTTTGCATAGCTACTTGTACCACAGATTACCTCTTGTACCTCTTGTTTTTTTTTTTTGTTTAATTCGGGCCTAAGTTCGATGCCGGGGGTCTATTAGCTGGTAACAGCGACAGGCTACACCACTGGTCCCTACTCATTTTAATTGAATTCATATGAAATCACATTGGGTTGTATGGGGCCTCCCTACATTTCAGGGTTCAATTCCACATCTGCAATTGATATAGCTATATGTATTTCTTACGCTACACTTATATGAAGGGTCAAAGGGCTATCACATCCGGGAAAACCAAGCTACGCTAAAATAGAAGGAGGATTTTTGAATTACAGTTTAAATACTAGCGTATTAAAAATTAAAATTACTAAACAGCGCTCTTAAATAGGAATTAAATTAAATGTAAATTATTATCGCTGAACCATTTCGTGGGGAAATGGTTAAAAATTACACTTTAAAGTCCTTAGCTGGCAATCACTGAGTTTTGCAATAAACGCGATTCGAAATGAGCTCGGAACAAGGTGCAATTGAATAAAAATCTGGTAGCTTTGCACTTGACACTAGTGGTGGGTTGCTCCGGGATTGCTATAAATTGTAAAAATGTTTCAGTTAATTTTTGTCTAACTAAAGTTCGGTTGTAAATTGCCTTTGGATATTTATTGTGCTCATTAGGATCAGTTCCCGTTCTAATGAGGATTTATTTCACGGATAAAAGGATAAAAAGTAGCCTATGTGACATTCCAGAATATACAACCGAAACATAGTACAATATCACCTTATTCGCAGAAAAAGGCGTAACCTACAGATGTGTGTGCATCTGTGTATAGTGCAGCTTTAACAGTTTGGGAGATATTATCCAAACAGTTCGACTACCCAAATTAGATTTCACATAAAATTATTAATATTGTTACATACATCCTTACGGCATTCTCAAAGGTTTATATTTGCAAAATTTGTGTTCTCAATATGTGAAACATTTGCTAAATGTAAACCTTTGAGAATGCCGTAAGGTGAAACCGGTCAGGTTCAATATAATAAATACTGTGGAAAAAGTACAAGTGTTCTCAATAATACCTATATGTAACAATATTAATAGTTTTATGTGAACATGCGTGAAGGAACTAGAGATCTGCTTTAAACACACCTTTTGAAAACTTTTAGCAGTGGGTGATTTTCATAAGTGAGTGGATTGAGTAGCAGTAATAATACGAGTATAAACTAGTAACTAAGTAAAAGATTTAAATAAATAAATAAATGGATAAATAAATTTAAAACGGTTGTACAGGAATCTCACAATTATGACCACTGAAAACCTCACAGGTGTTTCAGTACCAGAAAAATGAATTCATGTGTACATAAAAACCACAAAATTATGCCATAGAATTAAACGAGGTTGTCAACATTATTACAAAGTTATTATTTTTTACAACAATGCTCTCAATAGTCATGGTCTGTCACTTTATAATACCAATAAGTACGCTCTCAAAACAAACACATGTCATTGTTAACACGTTCGTCCCGGGAATATAACGATTCCGGTCCCGTCCTCCGAGAGCTGTTCCCACCCCTAGTCGGGACGTTTACATAATTTATGCTCTCGATTAGCCTCGCCTGCAGTAATATCGCTTCGCTTAGCGCTGGAGTTGCATTATGAATAGCGTAATTTGTTCTTTAAACGAATTTAGATACTATCGCATTGTGTTATGATTGATTTTGAGTTGGCGTAATTGTGTTCTGTAGTATACTTGTTCTTTTTTTTAATATGCATTTATTTTAGCGATTATTTTTTTAAAGCAATGTGTGTCGAATGAAATTAAATAATTCGCGATAGAATCAGTTAAAATTTATTTTATTAGGTTAACATTTAGTTTAATAATCATCATCAACGTTCTTTGTGGGCTTTACCTCGGAGCCCACGGTCTGCTTACTCCTTTTCCTTTGATTGGTCTCCATATACGACTTTTTGGAGGTATCTGCTGTACCGACCAAATATTATAGCTATTTCAAAAATTAAAATATATTAAACAAAAAAAAATTCATACATTTCAAAGGTGGCAGAGTATTAAAAATATCACCAAATGATACATCAGCACGTGTTTTTGGCACGCAGTACATTTTAATAAGTACAAAGTAAATGACCAAAATATGGATACTGTTACTAATGTACTTTAGGCAGTTCTGTGAAACATACTGTTTGTTCAAAGTGCCAAATATGGTCAAACCACGTTCTATGTAGGACATAGTATTTGTGATTATAATTTAAGCACTTACCTATTAGGTATTTGATTTTACTCTATGGATAAGCAAGTTTTTAAAAAGATCCCCTCTAACAGTCTACCCCAGTGGTGGCCAAACTAAGGGGGGCCAGAAAGTTTAAGATATTTCAGAGGAGGGCCAGAATTAATACGAATCCCCCCCCCCCCCCACCTTTCGTGAGAGGTATTATCGAACTTAACCCGACTAAAACGCACGCTGTCTGTGGGTCGTACGTTGCCGGAGGTGAGGTTGGTATGACACGTCCAAGCCCACGCTCATCATGGGGTCTGAGTAGCCTCCGCTAAGTAGAACTAATAGGATCAATTTTGTCCAGAAAGTTCGACTTTTACAGAAAAAGAACAAAGTTAAAATAATTGTAATTTTTTGGTGCTATTAGTTCAACTGGTTAAACTTTTAGTTGAATATAGTGGAATAGAGGCTCTTCGAGGGCTGTGCGGTTGACGTATCTCCTCCGTTTCCGTTCCGCCGCCTCTTTCACAAACATTATTTGCTTGTGAAGGAGGCGTGAATAAGGCGGCGAGTGAAAGACCCCTCACTCCCAGGGCCGCTACTGCTTCCGGCTTGGCATCTCATACACGTTCTCTAGCATATATAGATCTAGGATATCCATCCATACTAATATTATAAATGCGAAAGCAAGGATGTCTGTATGTTACCGATTTTGATGAAATTTGGTACAGGGGTAGATTAGACCATGAGAAAGGACACAGGCTATGTTTGTTCGCGATAACTGACATCCACGCGGGTGGAGCCGCGGGCAAAACTATTATTTTAATACATAATCTTTTAAGGCTGATGAAATCGATGCAGGTCGTATTTTTAGTGCCGATCGCACGTCGGGAAGGTTTCTTAGAACCTTTTGATGTGCAATTGAATGTAAAGTGGAAGTAATTTATAATACTTTGAAGGATCTGTCTAATTATTGTAGATGAATGGTTTTTGTGTTCACTAATAATAGCCTTCCTTGGAAATGTCGGTTCACCACCTAGCTAGAAATTTCTAAATCTTGTTGTGAAGTGAGCCTGTATAGTAATCTCTTCCAGTCCAGGCGTATGCTGTTCTCTTGCGACTTTTGTTTCTTGAAAGAATTTGGTTTATTATATTTCATCGATTTATCTCAAAATTGTGTCACTGAACCTGGCCTGGTCTCCACATTTTCCGAACCTATTTTTTTAATATAGAAGAATATAAGCATCCGATATTATTAGATAACTAGCTTTTGCCCGCGGCTCCACCCGCGTGGATGTCGGTTATCGCTACCAAACATAGCCTATGTCCTTTCTCATGGTCTAATCTACCCCTATACCATATTTCCTCAAAATCCGTTCAGTGGTTTATGCGTAAAAGCGTAACATACAGACAGACAGACAGAGTTACTTTCGCATTTTTATTAGTATGGATATTCCCTTTAACCCTTCCAACTAAGCTAAAACTCTTGGCTACGTACTCGTACGACCATCGAGTTTAGACCTCCGGCCGCGTTCGACCCGCTTCTTATGCTAATAGTGGGTTTACGTTTTATTTTTTTATTTCGGAAAACTTACAGCTACTTATTACTTGCAGTACTAGTAGAACTCACAGTACCGTGGGAAACTAACATACCTAAAGACCACGCTATAAAAATAAACAAATACTTTGACCTGACCAACGAGTTAACCAAAAATGGCTATGTGGTTAAACTCTACGCCGTGGAAGTAGGAGCAACGGGAATTCCAGCTAAATCCCTGTATAACTTATTTAAAGACCTCGGATTGCCAAGAGCTTCAGTAAGCTCTTTACTCAAACGAATATCTAAAACGGCGTTGATAGGATCTTACCAAATTTGGATAGGTAGAGGGGGGAACACTTGTGACGGTGGAGGTGAGCGCTGATGCATCACAAGGTGGCCACCCTAAACCTACACCTGGGTCGCAAGTCCCAGGCGCCGTCATAGTGTTCCTTTCTGTACCACGCCATGGACCCGGCGACCGCACGGTGAATCCATGGAATGCTAAGAACCGGATCTCAGGTACTAAATACATAACTTAATAGTATGAGAAGGCCACTTAAAAGTTTTTACACATAAACAAGACAATGACTATTAAATAATAGTAAACATTAACAAAAAAGTTAATGTATGTGCAAAATGTACTACAAAATATGCATAGTAAAAAAAAAGTTAAGTTTTTATTTACATCATACCTATGTACATTGTGTACTCAAATCACAGAATAAATAAACATCACACTCAAAATATTAAAAATACAATGAATCTAACCACTTTTTTTCATAAAATGACTCGTCAATTTGACTTCACCTCGCCTCATGGTAAGCTATAATACCATATATAATAATATTCTACTATATACTATTATATTATAATACTATTCTAGAATATGTTACGGAACGCTAACTAGACCCAACCATTGTATAAGCACAGAATAGATAATAGTATCACAATAGTATGGTATAAGTTTGTATATGTATTTGAATATTTTGTTTGCAAACGAATGCATAATTCACATTGCAAATAGAAGTACCCAGACTGAAGCAAATTCACATAAATGTGCATACAAATATTGGCATCATGCGATCCCTGATATTGCAGTCTCGCGCTCGCCTGAATAGATGCGCTAAGCAAAATGTTTAAAAACTGAAACCGAGATATCTTTTTAAAATGTGCATGTGTAAACTTTTACTTTTACACATACACGCATAATTCGTTTTGTCTTTTTAAGATTTAACTCCACCCATAACCAGACGGAATGATGTGAATATACGAAATAGTTGGCCTTTTGGCCTGTAACTATTTGGACAGAAAAGTATCATTAGTTACACGAAAATTAAATTTCTAAATAATGTAACTACTTAGAACAAAAATGTCCAACTAGTTACATCAATGTAACTAGGTAGAATAGACGGAATTACGCCTCGAAAAAATACAACCCTAACGATTGTTTTTTTTGTTTAACCTGTGCTTGGAAGCTTTTAATAAATTATAAAGAGATAATAACTCTTCAAAAACACCAGTCTGACACCAATATGTGTTTGGTTTCGATGAAATTATTAAAGTAATCATCTCTCCATCTTTCGCTTTTCCAAACAATTACATAACAGCCAGTGGATTTGTGAAGGGTTTACTGAAATATGCCCTAATATTAATGGACCTGGACAAAAACGACAAAGAGTAATGATACTTATTCTTCAACATATGTAACATACATAATATAATATGCATATATTTCGTATAATCGTCAACACTTTAACATATTCAACACAGACCATTCATATGCAAACGACGGTGAAATTTTTTCAAACAAGCGTAAAAATTTAAATACCCGCAAAACGTACACGAAACTCGAAAGTAACACAAAAGAACATAATAATTATTTCCTAAGACGCAAATTAGTCACAGAAAAGGAAAACTCGACACGGTTTCCTTTAAGTTATGGAAACAATGAACAAACTTTCTTCTAGGAAAGAATTTACTGATGGCACGGAGCAAACCGATACTTATATATTAACAGGAACGCGAGCCACACGGTTCGTTACCCAGGAAAATATAAAATATGAGTTGCTGAAAAGTTTCAAACTCAAAGTGTATATTATATTTGCAGTGCATTGCAAAACTTGTTGATGTTCATTAAGTTTCGGTTCAAAAGTGTGTTTTAAAAGCGCGGGCTTTTCATACAGCTGAAAAATAATTGGATTTTGTATTGCACAGATTGCATATAAAAAAATTGCTGTCAAAATGTTGAAGAAAATATTAGTTATTTCAACACTATTGGTGTGCTGTTATTGTTTAGAAAATGATACACATTTACCTGAAGAGGCAAGAGCTAAGAAAAAGAAGGGATCTCTAAGGCTTTTAGGTAAGTTAATTGATTGGAAGTATTGATATAGTTTAAAAATGAAGATAACCTTTTAGAGAAACGATTAATGAGTTAAGTTTCGTGAAATGTTAAAAGTGTTAAAAGGGATAGAATTTAGAAACACCTTTTTATACAAAAAGGTGTCTAAGTTATCATGATTAATGAAGATCTATCTCGACCTAGGTTCTTAGAAACGATACCTGAACAAAGATAAATTCGTTGAAGTACGTCTTACCTAATATAAAAAATCAAAGAAATTTTATCATTACCATTCATCGCTAACTTAGAAACAAAAGAACTTAGTTTAATACATTATTCTAATACAGGCAAAAAGTGTTAATACTAAAAGGGATTTTTTAAATCATCCACTTTTAAAATAGTCTGAAAAATCCTTTTAGAACTAGATGGTTACATAATAAACTTTTGGACAGCCAGCGTGGCCTAGCGGTAGTGAACGCGGCCGCTACGCAGGAGGCACGGGTTCGATCCCCACTCAATGCAAATATTTGTATGCAAGAGCCATTGGTCCTGGTTGCCATACGAACATCTATGGCAGTCGTTACGGGTGGTTGGAGCCCAAAAGCCAACAACTGGTCCAGCTGTAATGCTTGGATATCGCCTTTGAGTTGTGGAGGTCAGATGGCAATCGCTTCACGGAAATCATCGAAGTTTAGCCAAATCCGCAGTTAGCCTGGTAAATATTTTTTCATGATTAAGTAAAAAGAACATAAAGCCAAGCCAAAGAATCAAGGTCAAAGAAAATGAACTGGTAGATCAATTTGCCCATTTTGTTGACAGGAGACATGACTGCTGTCTAATGAGTAAGACAGTTATAATAAACAAAAAGAAAATTCTTTGGTCAAATACTGTGGATTTGTGTGTTTAAAGAATCGGTAATTTGGTAAGTATTTTCGGTAACATTGCGCCACAGATTGTGTCGAAAATAAGACTTTTCTGGTCAGATTTATTTGTATGTTGGTACGTATTCTGACAAGTTTTGGCCTACATTAGTTTCCAAGAGGATTACTATTGACGAGGGTAGTTCCATGTCGCAGTTTGCCTCCCTGCTTGTTTTTTTATAATGACACACGACGCGATACCTCTGTTTAACTTTAATGTAATACGGTTTCAAATACGTAGTATAATACTTTACATTTTTAAGAAATATTGAAAATTAAAAAAATAAACGCTTGTAAATAAATAAATGTGAACATCTAAGTCTACCTAATCTAATTCATTGAAAATCTAATTTGTTGATAATGAAATTATTAAAAAAACTCACACTTGCACATACTCATAGCAATACTTCCATTCAATGTATTTAAAACTTTTTGTTTCGTGCCGAAATCTAACGAAGCTAACGATGAGGTAGGTATGTCTGACTGACCGATTCAAACAGCATGGTGATTTTTACCCGACTGCGCGACGCAAAGGAGGGTAATGTGTTTATCAGTCTATGTATGTATGTATGTATGTATGTTTGTTTCTATGTGGCGTTCTAGAGACCAAATGCGTAGGCCGATTTTGATAATTCTTACGTCAATCGATTCGTCTTAACCTTGCGAGTGTCACTAAAGACATTACAGTAATCAAAATTCACCACAGCAACAACCAGACGCCATATTGTCAAAATGAAAAAAAAGTCGAACTATGTCAATTGGGGTGTCGTTGAATAGGTATTTTAAAATCATCTGTAGGTTCCTTTTATCATTTTTCATTTTAAATAATAGTTTAGGATATATAAAGATTTAAAGTTGTTTTACAAAACAATCATTCTCGCAAATTTTCTTGCTTATTGATTTAAATTCTTATTTCAAGTATAAACGATATGAAGGAAATTACAAAAAGATATACATGTCATATCATAAATAAATAAAAAATATAAAATAAAGCAAATGATTAAAAAATAAAAAACCCGACTGCCACTGAAAAGAGCAAAATAAGTTTAATAGCAGGCGGTACTCATTTGCCAATCATAAACCGAAAGGAAAAATAATGGGTACCGCCTGCTATCAAACTTATTTTGCTCTTTTCAGTGGCAGTCGGGTCTTTTATTTTTAAATCATTTGTTTTTTAAACTATCGGCCTGTGAGGCCAAGAAAAATGATTTCTATTTCTAACGATATCCCAGAGACCGCGATCGTCCTTGACCACCAAGCAATTCAAAATTTTTGGAAATTACTGTACCTGTAATTAAATTTCAGATTATCCATAAAAATAAGCATATTATATTATTAATTTAAATTAGTTCAAGTATATTCAGTAACGACATAACAACATACGGATACAGTAATTCAACTTAATGGAAATTAACTACAACACGCTTTATATAGGTACCATTTCCTCTATTTATCGAGTAACTCTCCTGACAAAGTATTGAAAAATCTACTTTAAAACACGTGATCTAAGGTCGAAGTTCATCTGAAGTTAATGGGAATTATTTTCTAGTATACTTCGGGAATTGGGAAGTGAAGATCGTGAGTAGTTGGTTAGGCTAAGCACCAGCTTAGTACGAGTTCTTTGGAACTTTCTGCACTGACACAATGAATTGCAAGGGAGGATTTAAGAGGAAAATAAATAGACTGCGGTTATAAAAGTTTTACTGCTATTGGAACAGCTGGACTCGGTTAACGCTCTATTTTCTTATTTGTTTGCAATACTGTCTTTATAAGTTTCATTAGTTTCCTTTAAACCGAAATATTGTTGGAACTACATAGTTGTATCATTTTATTTTTAAACAGCTAGTTTTAAAACTTTATTGAAATGAGCCAGAAGCTCAAAAATTTATACAATTAACTGGATTAGTGTTGCGCACTAAAAATCTGTTATTGGACGTTTTGTAAGGTCCGTTTTAAAGGGTTTATTCAGAAAAAAAGATTTTTAACTTAACAGAAATCAAGAGTATTCTCATTAACTCCTCCAGACTATTATCTATTTTTTGCTTCCAGTTACAATTTTGTTTGTGTTAGGAGTAATTTCATATCGTTAGTGTAATTGTCTAGGATACGAACCATTTTTTTCGTGCGGGAATCCCCACGGATATCTCCCTTGCCGGAGCCGTGAGGGGAGGTTATGTTGGACTCGAACACGCCGACTGAGGTTCGTGGTGCTAGGCTGGAGGTGAGGTTGTCTTCGACATATCCCTCGCACCCCGGCTAACCTAGGGCCATCCCTTACGGTCTGGCCCTCCTCGGGAAGGATTTGAATCCAATACCTCTCCACCGTAAAGCTGATTCTTTAAACACTAAACTACCGATTTTACCTAGTATATAGTTAGTAATAAATATTTTTCTTATTGTTACAGCTATCGCCGGTATTGTAATCCTGACAAAAATCATCGTAGCAAAAATAGCATCCTTCTTTTTCTTCGTGGCATTCTTCCAAAAGCTGTTCTACCTCGGGGGCATATTCCTCAACTACTTCCTGAAGAACCAGGGCTCGTTGCCGCAGACGGCTGCCCCTCCTCAGATCATGTATGGAACTCCTCAAGAGTACAACACAGTGGGGTACAGCTATGAGACTCCTGACCACGAACCATTCCACGCGCCAGAATTGCCCAGTATAGCGGACTTTAGTAACGGAGTGAAATGGTTATTGAATAAACAGCAGTGATGTTAGGAGAAGTGAAGAATGAATGTGGGTTATATAGTGTGGATGAGATATGAGGTTAAATAATTAATACTTATGGACTGATAATGTTGTAGTCAGTAGTCGTGTTAATAGTGATATAATAAGCCTAAGTAAGCCTTGGAGTTCACTGCAGGAATTTAGGGCAGTTTAAGGCTTTTTCTTCCTAGTGTAACTTTTAACTATCGCGGCGTTTACTCATTTTCTTCCTTCTTTGAATGATTTTTTTGTGGCATTTATTAAGCTAACTTTAAAATTTGAATATATCGGGAAAAATGAAATGCTCAAATGGGACTTGAACCCACTACCTTTCCCTTACAGGGGGATGCTTTTCCAACTGAGCTATTGAGCCACATCTGAATCACTTTAAAGTTCCCCTTCTCTTTATACCGATCCGTAAGGTCGTGGGTTGAGCATTTCAAGTCCCACTTGAGCATTTCATTTTTCCCGATGTATTCGAATTTTTCTTCCTTCCTTCATTATTTCCTATTCTTCTATTTTCATTTTCCTCTCCACCTGGCGGGGAAAGGTGAAAGTGATACCTCTAGCTAGTAGATGACCTTTTATAGGCATATTGAATCCTCCAATTAGATGAGTAAGTTGTTCCACGAGAACTTTATACCTACTCTTTGTACTTCTTTGCATTTTCAACTTTCTTTTCTTTTTACTTCACTAGAGTTAAGATCTTGCTACATAATAGTGAAATAATCTACGAACTCTTAACCAGCCTCAGAGTATTACACTCTGCAAGAATTTGGGGCAGGCAATTATATTATCGCTGGCCTTGCCTTCCTGCCTTCTCTCTCCTTTCTGGCGTATTCACGAGTGATACCTCTGACATCGTAAAATCATCTTTCTCCTCTTTTGAATTTTTCACTCTTTTCCTTTTACTTCTTTATCCAGTGTCTATAAATGTGAACCTCGTCCAATAGTTGAACGTCCGTTCCCGTTCGAATTTATATGGTATAAACTGTTATTCTTGTATGAAGGAACCTCTGATTGAATGTAATTTAAATTAGTATGTGTGATATTGTGATGGGTTTAGGTAATAAATTATTAATTTTTTCTTGTACTTTTTATTATTTCCTCAGTATTTTCACCCAGTCTAAGTTTTAGGTATAGTTAATATAGGTATAGTAATCAATCTGAATCAGTCTGCTTCAGACTGATTCAGTCTGCTGTCAAAGTGAACACTTCGACTACAAAGTTGTAACTCAAACCAAAGTTTTTGTATATCAATGATCATAGTAAATTAAGTTTTGAACCTTTTCTTATTTCCCGCACACATTTACACGCTCCGATGGCGCTTAGATTTCTGATTATAAGCTGACCAACATTCAAACTTCCTAGTACTTACATGTTCAGTAGAGTCATATAAATTTGTATGTAAAAGTGCAGCCGTATCTTATTTCATCATCATCCATATTAAGACGTCAATCCTGATTGCATATATGCATATGAGGTCACAGTGCCCTTTAAGCTCAGGGTCCGCCACTGTATCTCCTTTGTCGACTGTACTCTAAAGTTATATAAATATTAAAAAACCCCCGACACTCCCCATCCCCACTTTAACTCCCATAACTTTTATACGGCTCAACCGATTTTCACCAAACATGTCTAAGAACACTAGCACTTAGGTCACCTTTAAAATAAAAACATTAAATTGAAATTACTCATCCGTTCGGGAACTATGATGCCACAGACAGACAGATAGACACGTCAAACTTATAACACCCCTCCAAACTATCGCCAAAAAGTTCTCTAAAGTCTCTCAAAAGGCAAGAGTGCGTAATTGTTTGAAACAATTACAATTAACATTTAAACTTAATTTACTTTGGTATATAATAACTTGGAATTAGCTAAATTCTATTAACTCTCTAGTAAAATTTAATTTGCAAGTAATTTACTGTTAAGTATTCATCGCGCAGTAATTTTAAAATAATATCGCGAACAAACTCAGGGCCAGTACTTTTGTCGTATAAAATTTCAATTTAATTACTTTACTATTTACTCAAAAGAAGTATTACAATTGGAGCAGTTGTTGGTGTTTTTAGGACTCCAACTACCCGTAACGACTGCCATAGATATTCGTGTGACAACCAGGACAGACGGCTTAAAACATACTCTCCAGGCACGGTCCCGCACGGAAATACTCAAACCAATGTAGAAATATTCCAGCATACAAATATTTACACGAAGCGGGAATCGAACTTCCCTGCGTAACCTTCGTTTTCACGCCACAGAGGATGTCATAAAAAACTCTGATATCGCGAAAAACCACTACCTAATACATGCTTAGTTTGTATTTTTCGTTATTCTAAACTACATGTATAATAAATGTTTTATTCTACACTACAATCTATCCTTGTAATCAAATTGCTTGATTGGTTAATAAACATCCAAATAT
Organism: Eilema sororculum; assembly: GCA_914829495.1. Classification (NCBI taxonomy): domain Eukaryota; kingdom Metazoa; phylum Arthropoda; class Insecta; order Lepidoptera; family Erebidae; genus Eilema; species Eilema sororculum. Next base: position 1,763,236 of record OU618533.1, read on the forward strand.
ATTTCACATATAAAACAATAGCTTTTGCGCGCGGCTCCGCCCGCGTGGATATCGGTTATCGCGACCAAACATAGCCCATGTCCTTTGTCAAGGTATAATCTACCCTTATACCAAATTTGATCAAAATTGGTTCAGTTATTCAGGCGTGAAAGCGTAACAGACAGGCAAACAGTTACTTTCGCATTTATAATATTAGTATGGATTAATAAAGTCACTACAATAACGCTAGTCTAGTTACTAAGATGAAGTAAATAAATTTGCCCGGATACATTTTCCATTTTCGTCCGTGTTAAACTCTAACACGCTCTGAAACTTTTAACTAACTCTAAAGAACTTCGCCAGCGGTGTGGTATCCAATAAAACTTAAAGTGCTTATTCCAATAACTGTTGGGAGCAATTGCACCAAACTTATTGCAATCTGAAACTTATATTTCACCACTATTTAAACAATACTTGGCAGAAATTAAACAAACTTTGCGTGGAGTTCTTTGTGAAAGGATCTTTGAGTTTTCTAAGGATTTAATAAAATTGAGAAAAGGTATAGATTGTAACCTCGATATAGAGCTCCTGCAAGTCGTCAGTTTTACTTTGTCCTCAAAATGGTATGGTGCAGTGATTTCAGCGCGGTCGGCTGGTATAGTCGATTGCGTAAAAACTTAATAATGAAAATACTCTTTTCTGTTATTTATTTGGCTTTATTTTGGATTTTCTCGGATTTTACGGAGTGGACCTGGTGACTCATACAGAATACGGAACTTTTTTTTAAGTCAGCACTAAAGAAAAAGCAAGTCGTTCATCAAAATCGTCAGTTAGGACGTCCGTCGCCGTCGTAGCAAAATTTGCATTCTCATGTATTTTCATAAGCACGCATACGGTACTGTATTGTTTACTTATCGTAAGTTGTGTGTACAGCTTAGAGTGTAACAGTAGGTCAACACCACACAGGCCATTCACAAGCTTAAATACCATACATTTTAAACAATAACTGCTTTTGTTCATTAAAATACTCTTTGTTATTGTGTTAATGTTATTAGAATTCTATTTAACCTGTCGCTGCAGTCGTTATTCTACATATGTACAAATAACCAATACCCATAATGGAAAATAATAACCCATATTGTCCATACTTCGCGTAATGGAGAGATTTCTTCTAAGTTTTTAGTGTCACCCGAATTTCTGTGCCTATTTAACGCTGTTTAGTCGTTTAAATTATTCTTGTGTACATATTGAATAACACACTTGTAATTTCCACTGACTTTATTTCTAGATTTGACCGGTTTCGCCTTACGGCATTCTCAAAGGTTCACATTGATGTTTCAAAAATTATAATTCGGAAACACTACCATATTAGCATTTTTTTCATGTGTGGGTAGTTTTAAAATTCGGTATACCAGTTAAAAAAAAATCCCCAAAATGTGGGAAATAATTATAAGTTTGGCCTCACAATTTTTAATGATCAATATAATATATAAAATTGCATTTGAATTATAATGTCAAGGAATAATTTTAAATGTCAAATGAAAATAATAATGTCGAATGGTAATGTCGAATTACAAATGATTAAAGGAAAATTCTATCGAAATGTCAAAATCATAATTAAATTGCATTGAATAAAGTTATTGTCAAATTAATGATGTCAAATGGTACTAAGCTTAACAAGACTGGGATTACAATATACAGAATGTCAGTAACAATATTAAATTAACAATTCAACACGAGCATGCAAAGCAAGTAGATTGTTGTGTACTTAGTGTTTTGAAGAGGTCTTGTTTCTCTGGTGTTGTTTGTTTTCCATAATTTTCAATATATGAAATAAATAATAATCGAAGAACTATTAAGTAAGATAATTTGAAAGTGAAATGGAAAAAGCCAGTAGCTTAATAGAAGTAAGAGGGCGAAAAATTATTTTCTTTAACTAACACATCAATAACAGCAATCAACACGCTAAATAAGTTAGAATTTCTTCGGGTGTCGACTGAGTCTCCTAAGAGATTACTTCCATAAGTTCTTAATTATTTACCTACTGAAGAAGCAAACAAGCAGATGATGTTTCTGATGGTAAGCTGTTACCATTGCCTATTAATGCTTGCAAAACCAAAAGTCACTCGTGTGTTGTGACTGCCGACTAATGTCGTCAGCCTTTGGACTACTGCTCTTTCTTATACTGTACACATGTTTTTACATCATTAAGGTGCCAGCGTGTGGCAGTGTAAAAAAGAATTACGTTGAAGTACTAGACATTAATCCTTATGGTGACCATGTAATTGGAACATTTTGATTTAAGATTTACTACGTAATTATTGAAAGGTATGAACGGCGAGCCACTAATGTTAAGTTTCCTTTCAATAAACTTTAAGAGAATACTTAATAAAAAATATAAATTGAAAGCCCCGATATACCAACCTCGACGGTTTTCTTCTCGGGGAGGTCACACACAGTAGTCACTCTCAGAAAAGCTGACATGCCAATCAATAATAAAATAATACAATAAGCTGGACACCACTAGGAAATTGTAATGAGGTTGATGATGATGAAATTTTAAATAAATCGTGGTTTTTCAAGCGTCTAAAATATGGGGTTCTTCAAGAAAGCATCAGAAGTTTCCCGAAGGACACCGCGAGTGTGGCACCCCTGGTGTTGTACACGCCCATAGGCCATGGTAACCACTTTCTATCAAGTGGGACGAGTGATTGTCTGCCATTTAAGTAGAAAAAAAAGTCACTAGCAAAGACTAGCAAAAGAAAGTACCTAGATCTAGTATTGTATTCTTTAATCACTTTTATCTGGCTAGCAAATCCCAGTAATATAAAATGCATGGTGCACCAGCGAGTACAAATGGACTAATAAATTTGCCGTCGAGTGTTTTACATAGAAGTGGTAAGCAAAACAAAGTTGCCACTTAAGATGGAAACATACGGGAACGTATAATGGACGGTGATGTAGTATGGGGATAGGGAACACCTCAACAAAGCGTCAGAAATCCGTGCTATGGTATGCTAAGGTTGTTATAATTATGTATTATATTAGTTAAAAGTTACTGTAAAAGTTCAGACCTATTGGCCATTTATGCGACACCGACATAGGTGTAGTGAAGTTTCTGTGCCAAATGTGGTGCTACTCCTGGACAGCATGCAAACGTTATAAGAACTCACAAACAGTTTGGGGATTTATGTTAAGTGTAACCAATTTTGGTTGCCTAACACGTTGATCGAATCAAAACTTTGAAATCTGTGTCATGCAACGAATTTAACACCATTTACTGGGATCATATACCTAATCTTCGTGCAAAGCAATATGTGTGGATACAGTTCTAGCGCAACAAGCATCAAGCACGAAAACAACACAAAAAAAGGAGGTCATGAGAGGAGCTCCGGTTCTCAGCATTCCATGGATTCATCGTGCGGTCGCCGGGTCCATGGCGTGGTACAGAGAGGTACACTGTGACGGCGCCTGGGACTTGCGTCCCAGATGTAGGTTTAGGGTGGTGCATCAGCGCTCACATCCACCGTCAGTCGTGTTCCCCCCTCTACCTATCCAAATTTGGTAAGATCCTATCAACGGCGTTTCAGATATTCGTTTGAGTAAAGAGCTTACTGAAGCTCTTGGCAATCCGAGGTCTTTAAACAAGTTATACAGGGATTTAGCTGGAATTCCCCTTGCTCCTACTTCTACGGCGTAGAGTTTAACCACTTAGTCATTTTTGGTTAACTCGTTGGTCAAATCAAAGTATTTGTTTATTTTCATAGCGTGGTCTTTAAGTATGTTAGTTTACGGTACTGTGACTTCTACTAGTACTGCACGCTTTTGCAGTTTTGAAAATATCGGGTCTAGATGACGAGGCACAAACATTATTTACACACGGTATTACACGGTATTTACATACGGTATTTTGTAGTGTTTCTCATACGAATCTGCGAGTAATCTCCAATCAGCGGCTGCTATCAAAATTGAGTACGGCTTTTGATTTGTCTTTTTTGAGCCGCCTTCCATTACAAACGCGACGTCATTTCTTTGGTTTGTGGTTAAACCATTTTTCGCTCTAGCTACCGCCAAACTTACCACCTCCCGTATGATTTCTCAATTAAAGTATTATTCTATTTGATTATAATAGGACATCAAGGATCGGAAAACACGCCGCGGTTACATTCATTCCGTATGTTTCGAATATAAATGAATAAACAAATCTGCTGCCAGTTGCAAGTTCTTATGCACCTTAAGTTTCCAAGTTATATCACTTTACAAGTAACTTGAAATTATCGTTCGCGGTTACCAAGATATAAACTTATATAAAATTGTAATATAACTTTTTGATATAAGAGTATTATAACTTATAAGTTTAAGTGGTTTTGTGGAGAGTTAAATAATTCATTAAATTATTTGCATTTACTTAAGTTTCCATCTTAAAATGCTAATGGTTTTAACCCTATTAACTCAACAGTTGAAATAATTTTAAAACGATAGTGCGATTCAGTTTTGATATGAATATAGTTTCGTTTTGAATAGTTTATAGAAACTTGTTGGAGAATAATTTTATCGCACTCCTAAGTATTTTTTGGTACCGAGTTACCTCGTTTTGACATTTAGTGCAAAGTAACTCTAGTTAAACCAGAAATTAAGAAAAAAATTCCGTAAACTGAAGGAGGTGCTGTGGCCGAGAATATTATCGAATAGGTACTGCTAAATGGTCTTTAGCCACTTCACGTTTTGACATAATTAAAAAAAACCTACCTATCAGGTGGCAGACTAGAACACGGCCTATGGACGTGTGCAACACCAGAGGAGTCAAACTCGAGCTGCCGACCCTGTAAGCACAGAGAGTTTCTGTGCCGTCAGTCTAGAAGACAAAACAGGACAAGCATTCAGTCTTCCCACTAACAACACAAAAACTCTCCAGTCAAAAATCACTAGGTTTTTTACGTGCTTTAGTTACACTTATTATAATGTTAGTTTCAGTTCGGTTTACTTATCTTCCAACTCTACCTGTTGCGTTGTGGATCAGGCAATCAGTAAGTGCTTCGCGATATCAAATGGAAATGGAAAATTCTAATAATCGTTCGACGATTTAATTCTACTCTAAAAATAATGATTTTCATAAGATAAATACTCTTTATTGGACACCAAACATGGAATACATTATAGATGGAACCAAGCATTTCAGTGACTCAGTCCTATGCCGCACCATTAAGACCTGGAACTCCCTGATAGCTTACGTGTTTCCTTCTTCCTAAAGTCCCGGGTCCTTTAAGCGGGACTTGAAAAGGCATCTGATGAGGCCGTCAATTTGAGTGCCAACAATGTTAACATGATACATGTTTACGATGGTGACCCTCTTTCCGAGACTTTGCCTTTAGCTTACCATCAGGCAAGGTGAAGTCATATTGACTTAACGAAATAGACAATTGCATAATAGGCGGTCTTATTGCAGTCTGTGATATCATCTAGACAACAAGTTTTGAGTATTTTAACAAAATAAAACGACATCGCAAAAATGTTGATGTAAGTTTGTAATAAAATTTATCCAAAAGGAGTCAAATTAGATGGTTTCAAATTAAGTAATAAAGTGCCAGAATAGGAATCATGCCAAATTTTTAATTCCCGATTTTGGCATCACTGGGTATAACATACTATCAATCCGTCCATCCATACATTGATCCAAATATTCACATTTATAACTAGTAAGATTCTTCATAGTATAGATTATGTTAAAACGTTTGTGCTATTTCTCCAAGAATAATTAAGTATTCCACAACATTGTACATAACGCTATCTAGACCCATGGTAAGCTTAATTAGCTTGTGTTATGAAATCTAGAATGCGGATAAACATAATACTTGGAAACTTTTTTTTTGTAAATACATACATATTAGGTAAGTATACATAGAAACACCCAGACTAATAATAATAAATACATATTCCACAACATTCCCACAACGCTATCTAGACCCATGGTAAGCATAGCTTAACTAGCTTGTGTTATGGAATCTAGAATGCGGATAAACATAATACTTGGAAACTTTTTTTTTGTAAATACATACATATTAGGTAAGTATACATAGAAACACCCAGACTAATAATAATAAATACATATTCCACAACATTCCCACAACGCTATCTAGACCCATGGTAAGCATAGCTTAACTAGCTTGTGTTATGGAATCTAGAATGCGGATAAACATAATACTTGGAAACTTTTTTTTTGTAAATACATACATATTAGGTAAGTATACATAGAAACACCCAGACTAATAATAATAAATACATATTCCACAACATTCCCACAACGCTATCTAGACCCATGGTAAGCATAGCTTAACTAGCTTGTGTTATGGAATCTAGAATGCGGATAAACATACTTAGATACTTTTTTTAATAGGTACATACATCCTATACATAGAAACACCTAGACCAATGCAAATAGCCATATTCATGCATACAAATATTTGCACTGAGCGGGGATCGAACCCGCGCCTCCTGCGTGGCAGTCGCGTGCACTACCGCCACGCCACAGAGGCTCGCCAAATCTTTCGAAATTCATTTATGTGGCGATAAAAACGGTCTTTCTGTCTCTCGTAAGTATTTTTATCAGGAGCAAGCGACTAATTCTATTTATCTTTATCACCGACTAATTCTAGTATTCCCAGACGAGCTTTTTCTGAACTTTTACTAGTGCTCTAAATATAAAACATCTCAGTTTGAGTGCGTACTTAAACATGGACGAACAGACACAAAGGCTATAATGTGTCCTCAGTGGTTAACGACAAACCCGAGTAATGTAAGGGAAATACCTACTACTCGTAGCCACTAAAGGCTGATTTACACGATGCAAGTTGACTGTGGAATACAATAACATTGAAACGATAAATGATTTGCATGATCTGAAGAACATTATTGCTCCATTAGGCAGTTTGCACGGAAAACTGCGGTATAATTAATATATTTTAATTTTAATTAATTTTTTACCTAGTATCCTCATCTAAACAGTTGATTACAATTTTTGAAAGTCAAATTTTTTCTAAGTCTAAGTTTTGTGCCGTGTTGGTCCCCGGTGATGTTGAATAGGACCACAACCCCAGTTCTTCCTGTGGGTATCGTAAAGGTGACTAAGGGATAAGGTTCGTACAGCTCAAGACAAAGAGCCCACTAGACGGCAATAGGTTCGTCCTCTATTACGTCGTGGGACTGAAATTCATAATTAGCGGCGAAACGTGGGTTCTAATACACTTCTGCCTATCCCTTAGGGATTTATAGACGTGAGTATATGGATGGATGTTAATTATTGTGCTTCATTTTTTGCATTCAGTTAAGTATTGCTCGTGTATAATAAAATAGTATTGTGTAAATGGGTCTTAAAGCTCTTCTTCAGTTCGTATAAAGTTCATTCTCATTGAATTTTTATTATTGCGGGACTGGTCATTCATTCATTCATTCATTCATAAGACGGTACGATGGTCGCACCCATAAAGCCCTACAAGCCAAACAGCTCCTGGACTACAAACAGGAACAACGCTAGGTTGATGATGATGTAAATTCTATAAAAAATATTAAGAATAGCAAGATGTCTATGTCTAGTATCGTCTATGAAATTGTCTGCCTCTTGTCATAAATACAAAATGTGTGATATTACTGATATTCGATTTACTAGGATTTACCCAGTTAGTCTTCGCCTGTCTCATTTGACATGTGTCAAGACTAGAAAAGACAGCTATGAAATGACTTGCGTTTTCTATTTTGACATATGTCACATTATTCCTGAGAATGTATTGTTTCTTATCGTGAATACAAAACGTCGTATACACATAATGTAATTTCAAAGAAAAAAAAGTCCTTCTTCGAGTAGATATCTTCAAACTACGTGGCTTCGTGGCATGGTGGCTTCCTCCTTTAGGTCCCTGAATTGTTGGTTTTACTATACTTGACGATATGCTAGATTATTAGTTAAAGTATGATTTGAGATTGACATGGTCATTAACATTATTTAACATAAATTACACACATATTAACATAAACAAAACTCACCGGGATATTTTACCATGTATATTATTAAATTTTTAACAAGCTTTTTTTATTAGCTTCACTTGTAACTATGTATGTAAGAAAGTCTTAGAATCTTAATTTGACCCACTTCCCGGTCTTCGATTACGATGAAATTTTGCACACGCTCTGAGTTCTGATGACAATACATGACTAGCTAATAAACGTCATTACAAATCCAATATGGCGGCCTCCTCAAGATGGTGAACTGGCTGTTTGAAATCCACCCCATGATATGGGTATCAAATTACAGGGTTTGCTGTCAGGAATACGATTTGTAATTTTTAATGCGTGCTAAAAGCGTGTTTTTTAGTTTTTTAAATTATTGAGTAACCTATATTACGGCGCTGTTTCAAGCGCCGAAATATCGGTTCCTCAGTATTTCTTCAGTATTGGGCAGACCGTATCTGTCTATCCTTTTAAGGACTCGTTTAAATTTACTCTATGTGAGAATAGTAAACATGGTAAATATCCCGGTGAGTGTTACAATATTAAAATTAGTTATAGGTTTTTTATTGAGTTATAGCCTTAGCGTGCAAAAACGTTAAAATGGGTGTCGCGCTCGAGTATCACAAATTATCATAACGTCTCAACTTACTTCCACGAAAATAATGTCTTATTTAAAGCTTAAGTAGGAACTTGAGATCGGCGTGTAATGACATGCCTTTATCTCCTCAGCCTTGTTCGAAGGCTAAAGTTTTTCAACGTCTGCCCCAATTTAGAATGATGGTAATATAACGATATTGCTCCGTTCATACGTGCAATCATCGTTAAATTTGGAAATAATGAGCCGTTTGCGTTTATGAGTTCAACGATATGAGATAGTGATGTGATATAATGTCGATATGATGTCGTTTATCGGTAACGTGAGTAAATCTTATCTTTATTGAGAGTGAGGGTTATTTTATTAGATTAAAGGAATTTGATAGGTATGTAAGTAATAAGCTTTTATTGTGAATTTGAATCGAGTTGTGTTAAGAGATGAAATCTGTTTAACTTTTTAGTTAAAATTTTGTTTTTGTAAAATATCAAAATTTGGTTGAAATAATTCTATTCTACATGCATCTCAAAGCACGTAACTCAAATTGATGTAGGTCCAGTTCATAGTTATGAATTTTCCAATTATTTTTTTATTAACAAGGAGTTTCTTTCAAGAAAAGAGCGTGAAAGGAAGGCAACGCAGTTGTGACTGCCCTGGCCGCGGTAATCGCTTAACTTCAGGCGATCCGTCTGCTCGTTTGCCTTCCTAATCCATAAAAAAAGTTTATACGATGAGCAAGCAGAAGATGTATGATGTATTTTAAAATTTATTCCTATGTATTTTTTCATTAAAGGGGTAAAAAAGTACATAAATGTATGTACCGCTTGAACGTGTACAGTCATTGATTTGGTGGTGCTAATTGGAAATACGAACGTTAATTAAACTAATATTTTAATTAGAACATATTTTATCAATAACGATATCAGCTTTTTGCGTTTACTACGTAGGAAACAAATACACAATTCTACGGATATTAAGTAATATATCTTAATGATAAAAAATACCAAACACGAGAAATCACTAACGTGTGACAAAGTATCGATACTTGAAATGCCCATCCTTATTCCGATATGAACGTGGGATGCGTACCATTTGACGATCGACGAGCTAATCGGTTCTCATGTGATTAACATTACGTATATTAATTTAATAACCATTTGGTTATAGAGAGGGCAAGCAATATCTTTCCTTTGATCGATAATTTATTAGCATTGAAGTTATATCCTTCTGAATAGGATATAGGATATAGCTCCTTAGCAATAGAAGCTAAGTATTTCGTTCTAGTTTTGCTGAATAGCCCTGACTTCTGCTTTTATTTTAGTGGTGTTGATTGTGGGATCACGGGCTGCCAGCAATCTAATATAGCGCTTTTGGGCAGCTGTCAAAACAGTTGGGGGACCGCTGCGGGGTCGGTCAGCTAAATTATCCATTCCGTGGTACCTCTGCAACGTAGCCACGACACAGGATTGGGATATAGCAAGTCTGCGTGCTATTACTCTCGTGGTTTATCCTTCTTCCCTCAAAGTTACTATTTTAGCTCGTAAAACCTCTGATAATCCTCTTGGCATTTTTTCAATCACAACTTTCCGCGAAAAATATCTTGAATCGGTTATAATTCACTAAATCAGATTTCTGAATGAGCGTAAGCTAGGACTGAAAGCCTTTTTGTAAGAAAAAGCATTTGAACGGTGTCATTGTTTTGTGTTCTAATTCTTTATTTTTAAATAAAGAATCTAAAAAGAAGAAAAAATCATAATATAATCTACAGTAACAAAAAAGATTTTAGTTTTTCAAAGTGATCGCAAACTTTTTTTTATTCAGTTGAGGCGGAAAATCGGTGTCTTTTTGGGATGGCATTATGATTGGAGCTAGAACGCCTTTGATCCCGTATCGGGGCTTCATGACAGCAGACATGTGTACAAAGCAGTTGCTATTGATGATATCGTCAAACCATTCCGAGTAAACCATGGGCACCAATTTGTACTGGTCCATCCAAAATCCATCCAAATGCGCCCGCACATCGAGCTCAACGAGTCAATGCGATTCAAGATGCGTTGATTCAAGAATACGATATCACACGATTAGACTGGCCTGCCGGCTCGCCCGACTTAAACCCAATAGAGCACGCGTGGGATGCTCTTAAACGAGCTGTATGGAACCGTGAGCCACATCCCCAGACAGTTCCAGAGCTCAGGGAAGCCGCTATTGAAGAATGGGATAGGTTACCCCAGGAAATGCTGGATGACATGATCCTCAGCATGCCCAGGAGAATCTCCGCATGTGTTCGAGCCAGGGGAGGAGTTATTTTATATTGAATTTACACCTTTTAATAATAAATTGTAGTTTAAGTTTAATTAAACAGTCTTTTTCTTTCTATGAAATTTCTATCACAATTGCATTATGATTAATGGCTCATTTTTTTAAAATAAATAATAAAAAATAGTTTTATATTTTAATTTCAAACAGGGTATTCCTATTTAAAGAAAGCATACAACATAGCTTTTTCTTGATAAAGTTAAATTTAAAGAATTCTAGGAGCTTATACCATTGATCGTAAACTTTTGATGTGTGTATGTATGTATTTACGAAAAAAAAAAAGTATTTAAGTATTTGAATGAATTTTTTATAGCATTTATTATGCTAACTGTTAAGTTCGAAAAACATTGGAAAAAATGAAATGCTCAAGTGAGACTCGAACTCACGACCTTTCGCTTACAGGGCGACTGCTCTGCCAACTTTAAGTATGTTTATCCGCATTCTAGATTCCATAACACAAGCTATAAAAGCTTACCATGGGTCTAGATAGCGTTGTGTAGAATGTTGTGGAATATTTATTTATTTATTATTTAAATAGTGACTGTTACAATGCGCACTTACTCAGCAGCACTCACCTGCCAGTTTGATAATTCTAAGTAAGTTACAAACTTGAAGCCAAGTGGAACTTGGCTGTTGAATTTTCTGGATAATAATTCTTCCACTCCGGCTAAGTTTCCTTTTACAGAAATTTGATACAAGTAATAAGTGCTTGTTAGGTTTTTCTTGGTACAAAGGGCTCGGTGAATATTGCAAGTTATTTTTTGTTTCTCTTTATAATGCACACTTTGGCAAATTCTTATGAATTGTATCGAATGATTTATATTTATTATTAAATACATTATGTTATGTGTATGTATTGTATGTAAGTATTATAATGTGAGTATGTATTATTGGATATTGTATATATTAGACTGTTTACCTTTCAGTAAATTGTTCATTCTTCTGCTTGCACCTACTTCAATGTATCTCTGCATCACCCTAAGGTAGACTGGCAGATAATGCCTTAAGCATTAAGTCCGCCTTTGTACAACTGTGCATAAAGCTCAATAAAAAAATTAGATATATATATTTTATTTTCATTGTGTAAAGTTAGTAAACGTATCAGAAACCAACGAAGGTTTAGAGATGTTTTTCTCTTTTTCTCGATAAGCTGTTACATATTCTTATTAATCAACTAGCTGTCCCGGCGAACTTCGTACCGCCAATTTTTCCCTGCACCCGTGACGTCAGATCCCGTTCCCGCTGCACCATTTAGGGGGATGAAAAATAGATGTTGGCCGATTCTCATAGATACCGGATAAGCACAAAAAATTTCATCAAAATCGGTCAAGCCGTTTCGGAGGAGTATGGCAACGAAAACTGTGACACGAGAATTTTATATATTAGATTAATATGATAATGTTGCTATTTTCATCATAATTTTCATCTTATCGTGCTTCCCAACTATTTCCAAATCTTTCAAATCAGAGCCACGCAGACTCGGAAAGTGTTCATCAGCTATATCAGCTTCTGCATCAGTAAAGTCTTATGCTATTTTTACTGGATTAGCTTTTGCCTGCGGCTCCACCCGCGTGGATCTCGGTTATCGCGACCAAACATAGCCTATGTCCTTTCTCATGGTTTATTCTACCCCTATACTAAATTTCATCAAAATCGGTTCAGTGGTTTAGGTGTGAAGCGTAACATACAGACAGACAGACAGAGTTACTTTCGCATTTATAATATTAGTACGGATGAATGATCATCATGATAATTCCATGATGATGATGATGATGATGATGATAATGATGATGATGATGAATAGGTAGTATGAGTTGAATAAGGGCTAAGGGTAGCTCAGACCACGTTATTGTTACTAATAAACAATAACGTGGTAAATTAGGTACATGATTCGAATATCAAACCTGCAAATAATGATCATATTATCACAATAATTATCTGTAAATCACACAGTAATATAATCATTCCATCTGGGATTAGTTAGTGAGCTAATCGAAACTACAACACTAGAATGCTACAATATTATTATAATCAAATTACCTACTCAGCCATTATTCTGGTTGACAATGAGCATTAATCGCATTAGATGGTCGATTGCAATTGATTAGCATATAAGATACAGCTGGCGAAAAACAAAATCAACTCAAATATATTTTACGGTTGGGCAAGCTATTCAGCTTGCCAGGACCCAGTGTTGTGTTTTATTCAAGTATGTTGTTTACATTCAAATTAATTGCAAAAGTTTAAATGGTTTTTTTTCATGAACACATAAAATGTGTAACTAATTTAAAAGTATCTTGGAGTAGACTTGCGAATAACGTTTGCTTGACTACGTCCGCAGTTTGGCGATTGTCGTCAAGTGCAGTGGTAAGCTTTTAATTATGTACTTATAAGGACTACATAGAGTGAATGTTGTCGATTTTACTATAATACTGTACCATATTCTGATTCATAGTGCTGTGTTATTATTTTTTGCCCGAATCCAAAAAGACTAGTTTCCTAGATTCATCCATTAGCGAGATTAAGGATTGCTAATCTACAGAAAGTATCTAAGAATCTACAGAAAGTAACTAAGTATTATTCTATGGTAAACGAGTCCTTGAGTGGAGAGCGCGAACCGGCAAACGTAGTGTGGGGCGCCCTGCGACTAGATGGAGCGACGATATACGCAGAGTGGCTGGTGGAGAGTGGAGGAGGACAGCCGAAGACCGGGCTAAGTGGCGTGTCATGGGAGAGGCCTATGTCCAGCAGTGGACTGCCGCGGGCTGATGATGATGATGAAGTATTATTCATAGTTGAAAAGAGTTTGTACACGTTTTCTACCGACTTCAAAGAATTTCTTCGCTGGAAAACTTTTCTATGTAATTGTGTTAGATCGTTCGTTGAGATACGGTCTCATAGAAATCTGCATGAGCTTAGATGATCCCATGAGTGAAACATAAAATTCTGAAATTTCCAAAGCCACCTGCAGCATATTTAAATAAACATTACAAAATTCTTTAATAAATACCAAAACAAATATCCTTGAAAGCGGCTTTTCTTTTACCAATAATATTACATTTTGTAAATGCACGTAACAAATATTATATCAGAGAAAATTTACACTTTCACTCGTATATTACATGAAAACAAGTGTTAAATATTGTAATATAGTTTACACTTTCACAAAACTTGCTCTGTTTATCGGAAACATTAACACCTATAAGCAACTATGAGAGTCGAGGATTTACAGCAATATGTCATTTTATAATACGACTCTCGACTGAGGTGTAGCTTTAAGAAGTTTTTGAAAATGGAATTATTTCTGAATCGTGATTAAGAAAATTCGAATCGTTACACAATTAATATCTCTTTAAACTTTGTTTTATTATTAATTCAAAATGAAAATCGTTGTTATATTTCTTGTTACGATATTTTCGTGGACTGCAGAATGTGCTGAAGATGAAAATGAGGTGGAGCCTCGAGGGAAAGGAGTGAAATACGCGTTGATAAGTAAGTGACTGATATCTCTTTGTAATAAGTGTTACTTTTCTTTTTTTTAATTAAACTGTGTCATTAGCCGTATAGCTAAGATAAGTAAGTTGATAGCCAATGGCCAGTATTCGACTCCGGGACCCCTTGATCGTATAACTTCTTAACCACAAAACTATCGACGTTTTCAAAGATTAGATACATAATGAAGATATTAACATGATCTACATTAAATCAACGCTTCTACGACTTGTTATTACACCAATTAGTTGCAACCACTGCTAATATTCTCGTAAATTCCATGAACTAAACTAAACGCTTTGACTTGAAGTCATCGTGGCATGTTGGTATGCAACTATGCAATCTTCCGCGTCTCAGCGTTTACTTTGACTTCAGTCTCGTGTAGAAGCGAAACATGTATCAAAGTTAAAGCCCATCTAGACGAGAATAGTATTTTCTCGGATGTTCTGATTCGAGAAATCGTAATCAGTAGGTAACCAATATATACAGTATGTAACCCAAGATATAAGGAGAAGGAAAATTTGAGATGATTCAGGTGTGGCTCAATAGCTCAGTTGGAAGAGCATTCCCCTTGTAAGGCAAAGGTCGTGAGTTCTAGTCTCACTTGAGCGTTTCATTTTTTCCGATGTTTTTCGAACTTAAAAGTTAGCGTAATAAATGCTATAAAAAATTCATTCAAATATTTGGGCGGAGTCATCAAAATTCAATGTTTAAAAATGGTTGGAAAATCATTCATTGTTTCCAACAGTTCGCAAGAATGTTGGTAGATGGCACCACCGTCACCCTTAAAGACGAATATAAGGAGAAGGAAAATTTGAAATGATTAAGGTGTGGCTCAATAGCTCAGTTGGAATAGCATTCCCCCTGTAAGGGAAAGGTCGTGAGTCCAAGTCTCACTTGAGCGTTTCATTTTATCCGATGTTTTTCGAACTTAAAAGTTAGCATAATAAATGCTATAAAAATCATTCAAATGTAACCAATATGTTCACATACAGGCAAACACTAAAAAATACCAAATTCTCACCCACGATTTCATCATACTAGATTCACAAGTGACTAATCGCCAGGAGATAAAACACCTTCACGCATAGTACGTATGATCATCTATGATATGGTAGCAACTGGGTCAAAATCTCGAAATAGGTGCGATCAGTTTGAAATTCTGTTTAGACGGACACTATCAATAGTCAATTGAGAGACAATTTTCGCCAAAGTGGAAGAATGAGCGAGTATTGTTTGAGTTAATATTTAGACGAAGTAACTTTTTTCTATTCTTTCGAAATTCGTATCTTGCAGGCGCGGACCTCTTCCCGTCTAAATTGGCCTTTATTCTTGCAGGTTGCATATCTCTTCTTGTAAATAAGCTTTTCACTTATTTTAATGAGTTTTGTTTTACTTGTCTTGACGTCGCTCTGGAATTTGGGATCCTACCTTCTCCTTTCTTATACAGGACAATTCGTGCAGGGATTAGATATCACATACATAAATAAATAAATATTCCACAACATTTTATACAACGCTATCTAAACCCATGGTAAACTTAATTAGCTAATGTTATGGAATCTAGAATGCAAATAAACATAGATACCGTTTTTTTTGTAAATACATACACATGTAATACATAGTAAAACCCAGACCAATGCAAATAGACATATTCATGCATACAAATATTTGCACTGAGCGAGGATCAAACCCGCGCCTCCTGCGTGGCAGTCGCGTGCACTACTGCCACGCCACAGAGGCTGTCAACATTGTTTATTGCTGTCATATTGTGTAGCTGTAGAATATTCAATCAAGAACCAAGCTGTTCGGTTGCTTTTCTTTTCCGCTCCATAATGTCTTGGAATTCTTTTACAGCACGTGCTTACTTCTTCTTAAACTCCCGGGTTCTTTAAGCAGGGCTTGAAAAAGTATCAGATCTGATGAGGACTATTGTAGCATTATGGGACTTTGCATAGCGTTTAAGCGTTTCAGTGACTCATTCCTATACCGCACCATTAAGACTGGAACTCCCTGCCAGCTCACGTGTTTCCTTCTTCCTTCCCGGGTCCTTTAAGCGGGGCGTGAAAAGGCATCTGATGAGGCCATTATGCTGAGTGCCACCACTGTTAACATGGTACATGTTTACGATGGTAACCCTCTTTTGGAGACTTTGTCTTTAGCTTACTATCCGGCGAGGTGAAGTCAAATTGAAGTGTCCTTTAAAAAAAAGTTACAACCGAGGATTCACGGTAGGGTACATACTTTTTCTATAGATTTTCGTTGGCGTTTCAAGAAATTTCGTGACTAAACAATGTTAATTAGCATACAATAACTTACGAGTCTGCTAAAGGCAGGTAATTAATTGTGAAGTTAGTGTTCGTCAGAATTTACTCTGCCCATGGGAGCCAGTGTTTGGGCAAATTAATTAGGTATATTTTAGTTTACAAGTATATTTTAGTGATATAGTGCTCTGGTGGGTCTGATATTGAGTTGATTAGGACACAATACATCCATACTAATATTATAAATGCGAAAGTAACTCTGTCTGTCTGTATGTTACGTTTTCACGCCTGAACCACTGAATCAATTTTGATTAAATTTGGAATAGGGGTAAATTAGACCTTGAGAAAGGACAATAATTATGCTATGTTTAGTCGCGATAACCAACATCCACGCGGGCGGAGCCGCGGGCAAAAGGTAGTTAGTGGTTTCGAAGAAAGTTTTTCTTACTACATACTTTTTGGTAAAAGAAATATTTTAGAATTTGAGATCAAAAGCGGAATAACGGGACTAAAAATGTATGGCATTCTCTACTCAATATTATTATGCTATGCATGCTTCTCTCTATCGTGCAATCTGCCTTAGACCTATTTACCTATTTTTAATAAACTGATTCAATACGTAAATATTTATCAAAGTCTTTTATTAATATAAATTAAAAATACTCAATATTTCACAAAAACAGAACGGAGTTTGGGAGAAAATAGGTTCTATTTCTGTAACAACTTAAGGCACTTTTATTTGTTAAACTAAGTTAACTAAGCTTAGTTTAACAAATGAAAGTGCCTTAAAAGGCTAAGGCTAAATGCTAGCCAGCCTTCGTGCATTCAGCTTATTTACGAAGTTAATCTCATTGAAGTTATTCTCACTGCACGAGCAAATTTAACACCACAAAAGTTCTTAGTTCGGTTCTTACGCGAGTTCACAAAAAGGAATGTGACATTTTCAGCGTGTTCTTAGAGATTTTCCAGCTGTGTCATAAGCATGCACTTTGGAACCCGAGGTTGGCTTATTGTCTCGTTATGAAATGGCTCAAGTCCTGAATTCAAGCACCATTCTGGATGTTGTCCATTTCACAAGAAATCTTGGCAAAAGGAGGTTCGTGTTTTGAATTGAGTTAGAACATTTACATAGGCTCTTCATACCACTGAGTGTCCCTAGCAGCGATCCGGTTCTTAGCATTCCATGGATTCACCGTGCGGTCGCCGGGTCCATGGCGTGGTACAGAGAGGAACACTGTGACGGCGCCTGGGACTTGCGACCCAGGTGTAGGTTTAGGGTGGCCACCTTGTGATGCATCAGCGCTCACCACCATCGTACTATAGTAATCGTATCGTAAATGTATCAAGAGAACGGAGCATTGCGATTGGTCGGCTTCACACACATTTAGGTTCACAGTAGGCAGGCAGCCAATCGCAATGCTCCGTTCTTCTCCTTCTTCTAAGCGTTAATCCCAGTCGCATCAGAAGCTTTCAGCTTGGAGTCTGAGGTCCGCTTTACCAGTCTAACTGCAGATTTGATAGGACTTCGATATTTTCTATGAAGCAACTGCCATATGACCTCCACAACCCAAAGGCGATATCAAAGCATTGCAGTTAGACCAGTTGTTGAACTTTTGAGAGCTCCAACTACCCGCAATCATTGCCATAGTATGGCAACCGAGGTACGAACTGATCAATGCAAATACCCGTATTCATGCATACAAATATTTCGAACCCGCGCCTCCTGCGTAGCGACCGCGTTCACTACCGCTACGCCATCACGGAGGCTGCCTGAATCGCAATGCTCCGTTCTCTCCTAATATTTGGGATGCTTTTTTTTTTTTATACAGGACACGTCAATTTGACTTCACCTCGCCTGATGTTAAGCTAAAGGCAAAGTCTCGGAAAGAGGGTCACCATCGTAAACATTTACCATGTTAACAGTGGTGGCACTCAGCTTGACGGCCTCATTAGATGCCTTTTCACGCCCCGCTTAAAGGACCCGGGACTGTAGGAAGAAGGAAACACGTGAGCTGGCAGGGAATTCGAGGTCTTAGTGGTGCGGCATAGGAATGAATCACTGAAACGCTTGGTTCTAGCAGGTATACTCTGCACCGTAAATGGATGGCATCTTAGCCCTGCACGTGTCGTCCTGTGAAGGAATATTACGTATAGTTTCTTATACTCGTATTTATCACCGAAAATACTTGAAAAATCTGTGTAATTACCCTCTATATTATGAAAGAGAGTTGATTCACGTTGAAAAAATATTCATTAGAGAGTAAAATAAATGTAAAGCGAAATTAATTATTTTGAAATGGCGTTTCACTGAAGTGTTGCAAATAAAAGAGGCACTCGTGTGTTTACCCGGGTTTTTAATTAAAGGCACGCTTAGAATACTTGCGCAACAGCTGTGAGTTCAGATTATATAGCCTCCCGATTTCAGAGTGTCTTCAGTAAGTTATATTCAAGACTAGCTGTTACCCGCGACTTCGTCCGCGTTTAGTTCCGAATAGCTCAAACTCATTATTAAACATGGTGGAAGATTTTCATCCCAACTGGAACGGAAGTACTGGAAATAATAAAATGAATTTATGCAAAGGAAACATTTGTTTATTTAAAAAAAGAAAAAAACTGTATTCAAATCATTTCGAAAACTCGCTTGACATCTTCCACCTTGTATTTTTAAATTAAATTTTATGAAGACAGTCTTTTGAGTGACTGACTTATAAATTCATTCCTATGCCGCACCACTAAGGCCTGGAATTCCCTGCCAGTTCACGTGTTTCCTTCTTCCTATAACAGTCCTGGGTCCTTTAAGCGGGGCGTGAAAAGGCATCTAATGAGGCCGTCAAGCTGAGTGCCACCACTGTTAACATGGTAAATGTTTACGATGGTGACCCTCTTTCCGAGACTTTGCCTTTAGCTTAACATCAGGCGAGGTGAAGTCAAATTGACGTGTCCTGTATAAAAAAAAAAAAAACTACTGAAAACTACGAAAATTGACAGACTTCTTCTATTGGCTTGGCAAATATTGCGGAAGGATTTTAAAAAAATCAACATTTTGCTGACGAAATCATTATCAAGTATGTGATGAACATTGTTATATTTGGACTTGGTAATGTTCACCAGTTTTAATGGTTTAAATATTCTTCCTTCCTCCCAAATTCTTAAAACATGCTGCCACCACTTACGAATTGAACAAATTAAAATAAGTACATCAAGTATCACACAAAATAGTTTCAAGAAAACCCGGTGCCTTGAGCAGTGGTTCTCTTCTTTGCCGAGCCAATGGTGGGTAGTTCCAGTTTTATGATAAATTCCTTCAACCGCAGTCACATCTTTGTTCATTGCTTTACACACAGGTAGAGAAGAGGGGCGCAGTAGGCAAGAGAGCAAATACAGCATTGACTTGGATGGGGTCATATAGCCTCATGTTGCTATTATATTCCTTGTATTGGTAAGCTTGTTTCCAGCAGATGATGTAGATACTTCCAAATTGATACTGGAGTTGGTGTCCACGTGTCGGACTTTTTTGGTCTGATGAAATATAACGGAACTGAGTGTTTCTCTGCCCACATTCAGTCTCTTTTATATAATAGGAGTAGCGGTATCTTTTATATACCTAATACATAGGTTGGCTTCTCCTGGCGTACTGTTATCATTTCTGGGATAGATTTATCTACGTATTTACTATTAGATACCTACTTATTAGACGGAATCGATAATATCGCAGCGGCGTGCGTTGGTAGTCATCAGGTCACTAACATTGTATAATGTCTGCAGTTGCATAAAGACGTTGTCTCTCTGGCTGTATGTTACCATTTCCACCGCACCACGGCGAGTGAAAGAGCCTATTAGGAGTCTTTCAACTAATCTCTCCTTCCTTCCGTCAGTCACATACGGTAGAAATAATGCCACCTCGAACCAAGCTGTTCGGAACTTCATTTCTTTATCAGGCGGTTAAGAACTGTATTGCTCTGCCCACACATGTGTGTTCTTCTTTTTAAGATCCGATTTTTTTTTATATAGGACACGTCAATTTAACTTCACCTCGACTGATGTTAAGCTAAAGGCAATTTGGAATAGCTCATCAGAACATTCACCATGGTAGAGACGGTAATACGATAGGGACAGCTATCTCCCAAAATACTTAATGTGCTTCAGAGAAGGTGCAACGATTTACTTCCTCCATGAGCGCGGCTTTGATGGTGATAGCTTAGGCTACCCTAGCCGAAGCAATCCCTGCTCTTCACGTTGAGACCGCCTATTTATGATAGGTAACCAAGGCAGGTATACTGGGGTACCTAACCCCAGAAGACCCCCAATGCCCCATTCCTCTGTTAAATTTTAATCGGTTTGATTCCAATATTGCGCTTGCCCCGATGTGACGGAATCTCCGAAATGAAGAATTTTGTATAGGTAGATCTAAGAATATTATATAATAAGTTCTACTATTACTGTCACACAGCCTAGTTTTATGTACTACCTATAGAATACTAAGCATAGAATTTATATTTTACTTCAAATAAAACTATAAATGCAATAAAATACAACAAATACACAATAAAATAAAAAAGTTAAACAAAAGTAAATAAAAACCCATAAAA
Organism: Eilema sororculum; assembly: GCA_914829495.1. Classification (NCBI taxonomy): domain Eukaryota; kingdom Metazoa; phylum Arthropoda; class Insecta; order Lepidoptera; family Erebidae; genus Eilema; species Eilema sororculum. Next base: position 1,784,469 of record OU618533.1, read on the forward strand.
AAAGAAAAATTATCTTAAATGGATTCGAACGCGACTCAACTAAGTTATAAATCCACCGCAGACGTACTGAGCCACAGTTACCATGAAATCGTAGTGTGAAATAGACATTTACATATTATGTCATAAAAACATTCCTTATTATAATAGCGTGATGATAATATTAATTATGAAAGCCAGGAGTCTTTTTACCGAACCAGCTGCTTACTAATTTGTTGGATTCGAGAGAAAATCGTTCGAGAATAATGTGAATTCTATCGAGACACCTGCTGTGCCGAAGATTCTGCAGTAACCTGGCCTGACTTGGCTGAGATGTAGAACTCTGGCCTCTCGAAGTTCTTCAGATTCCTATGACCGAAATAATATCTTCTTGTAAGCTGTTGTTGCTTCTTTATTGGTTCGATCTATTCACACAATCACAATTTTTTAGCCGTGATATGCTATTATTGACATAACTTTTTTGTTTATGAACCGATTTCAATAAAACAAACACTGAATGTTAAGTGAAGCCTACCACCATATATTAGTGAAAACCGCAACCAAATCCGTTCAGCCGATTCTGAGATTAGCGTGCACAAACTCACAGACCAACAGAGAAACAGAGAAACAGATAAACAGATAAACAGACAAACAGACAAAAATTCCAAAAAACGTTGATTTGGCTTCTATTACGTTTATAAAGTCCCCCTATAGCAATTTTTCTCATTTCCTTTCCATGTACAGACATCGATCGTTTACAGATTTATTACATGTATCGATGATAATTTTAGAAGTCCGTAGTTGTGTTGTTATCCGTTTGTCGAACACAGCTGTCCTTCCACAGCTTTCTGTGGTAGGTGTATCTTTAAATATATGAGTTATGATTCACATATATAAATAATAATAATAAATAAATAAATAAATATTCCACCACATTCTACACAACGCTATCTAGACCCATGCTTTTATAGCTTGTGTTATGGAATCTAGAATGCGGATAAACATACTTATATACTTTTTTTTTGTATATACATACATATTATACAGAGCAACCACCAGACCAATGCAAATAGCCATATTCATGCATACAAATATTTGCACTGAGCTGGAATCGAACCCGCACTTCCTGCGTGGCAGTCGCGTTCACTACCGCCACGCCACAGAGGCTGTCATACTTACTACAGAAAGCTATATATTTCCATTATTTTATATGGGTTTTAGAGCAAACATGTTTATATTAATTATATTTTAATTAAATACATACATAGAAACTTTGCACCAAAGCATACATAATAAATGAAAATAACTATGCTAAAAATGTGAGAAATACCGAGCACATGGCGTAATCCATACTCCATACTAATATTATAAATGCGAAAGTAACTCTGTCTGTCTGTATGTTACGCTTTTACGCCTAAACCACTATACCGATTTTGATAAAATTTGGCAAAGGCGTAGATTAGACTATAAGAAAGGACATAGGCTATGTTTGGTCGCGATAACCGACACCCATGTGGGCGGAGCCCCGGGCAAAAGCTAGTATTCTATATATTCGTGTCCCTCATGCTTCCTCATAGGCGATGACCCGAGCGCACGAAACAAAGTACTAAGAATGGTAAAGAGTCATTATCTTTCTATAGCACAGTGGTTGAACCTCCTCACATTCACATTTTATTTATTTATTAATTTATTCATCTATATATCGTGTTTGTACAGGTACTATGTAATTATTCATGGAACGTGCTCTTTATATTTTTAAACAAATTACACCATCACTCACTTATATTACATACCTTTCATTCCTGTCCATCCTACGGTTGCCTGGAAGAAATCACTTGGAGTGTTATGGCCGCTAATTGTGCATTTAACTGTAACTGTAACTATGTACAATTATCCTTAATTAGTGTGCAATAAAGAATTATCTATCTATATATCTAAGAAGCCACAAAAGTGACAATCGGTCAAACAGTTTAGGCTGTAGAGCGTACCAAAGAAACGTATAAAACACCATCTAGTTTTGACAATCAGCAAAATAAAAAATTACTGAAAGATATAAAAAAATCAAAAACAATATATTTCCTTTGTTACAGCCCACCTCGCGATAGCAATAGCCGCAAAATTTGGCCTGTACAAGATAATTCTAAGCGTAGCCTTACTTGCAGCCAGCATCAAGATCTTTATCATGATGGCTTGGGCCCTTACAATATACAAGAAAGTCCCGGATCCTTATCTGCACCATAAACACTCCCATACCCTGCCTTTCGACTACAATGATAAGTCCCACTATAATGGACTACAACCTTTAGACCCATATCGATATAAAGGTGATACTAAAATTTCTTCGGGGTATGAGGCGATGGATTTTGTTGCTGATTTTATTACGAAACACCATTGAAAGTCATGGATACGGTGCGTATTAACTCACCTTATGAAATCAAAATTTTAAAATAATTTGTGTAAAGTAAAGCCACTAGAGAAAAAAGGTAAACAAAGTCTCTGCGGTTCCAAACATTTTTATTTGAATATAATTACGTATCACTTCAAGCGCATTCCAGACAGGAATAAGATTGCTAATAAGATGGCGGATCTGACAGTTTAGAACCGCTTTGCTGACACTTTCCTGTACTACGAAACACGCAACGACAGCTGTCGCTTGCGCATTGTCGCGTACGTGTGACGGGTGCGACAAGGACAGAGAAAATAATCGCTAGTTATCGCAACGTAACTTAGTAATGGTCGCCTTGTTTACCTTTTTTCTCTAGTCTCGTTGGCTTTACTTTAGTCTATTATGAGACCCGTCCCGTAGGAGAACCTAACTTCTTTATCATGTGAACCATGTGTTTGTTACCGGCTACATTCTCGTACGACCCACAAGTTAGAACCCGCGTACAAAATTCTTATAGAGAATTCTTCTAGAGATATATTGGAATTTTTTTAAAGAATAGCTTTTATATTGTGAAACAGTCGTTCGACGTTTAAATGAAGATAAAAAGCCGAATAAGACAATTGGTGTCGCGTTTTTTATTCAAACAATTCTTCATTTATAAAGAGAATAAAACGAATTCCAATTCGTATTTAATATCTGTTTTGCAATTTTTATTGGTTTTCTACAGGCTTCAGCGGAATCCCCTTATTGAGTCTACATCGTCTATTTTATTAGTAGTCTATCTTTAGAACTAATAGTTAACTAGAAAGTGTTATTATATTGTGTGTCCTAGTTGGAATTCACAGAATGTTAAACTGAAGAAATCTATTGAATATGTACAATTGTACATTTCATAGTAGTTATTTTATTATTGAACCAGGCCGATATTCAATCATGTTTATCCGAAGTATTATATAATATTTATATATCTAAATTATAAACAAGAATACTTGTTAACTAGATTACTTATTTGTTAGATAGTACGTATCTCTTGCCTAATACGTACATAGTAGGTACGTACAGTCAGCATCATAAATATATTGACGACAAAGTCACAACATGATCTTAAAACTCTTGTATTACTAGCAAATCAAACTGTTTTATTGATTTGAATTGTATTATTGTGCGAACTGAATGTTTGTACCAAATATCAGCATATTACGTCAACAGGAAAGGGTAAAAAAAAAGAAATTAAGATAATTTTGGGAATCCTGGCCATTACACTACCGACGTAAACCCACTCCTAGCCTAGCACAAACAATTTAGCTTAGTTGAAGGGGTTAGAGGGAATATTAGTAATTTCGGTTGGTAATTTAACTCTTGCGTTCCATGATATACAATAATAATAACGAAATTCCCGTTACTATTATTCGGTTGGTAATACACTTGTTTAAAAAAAAATAAGCACTTTGTTCGTCAAACTTTTTCTGATGGTTACTGTACACAATGGGTGTATCTACAATATGAGCTTGTACTATCATACAGCCTACATAAGCTCATGAGAAACACACACGCAAGATAAATAGTAATACAGTTGAAATTACGTTTCACCGCATGGACGGACGCTACTATCAAGATAATCGTTGCGGATGCTATTACCGGTAGTGGGTACAGACTGGGTAATGGGTTGTAGGTACACTTTTCAGCTCATTAAAAACATTACTAAGAAGTAAGTTCCTTACTACTAAGTTGCTTCCTACTATTCTATTTAGGTACAAAATGAAATGCTCAAGTGAGACTTGAACTCATGACCTAGCTATTGAGCCACACCTGAATGACTTCCGATGTTTTTCGAATTTTAAAGTTGGCGTAATAAATGCTATAAAAAATTCATTCAAATAAAGGTCTTTTTATATCCATACTATTAGCATAAATTCGAAAGTAACTCTGTCTGTCTGTTTCGCTTCCACGTCTAAACAACAAACAGATTATGAAATTTTGGTATAGGGGTAGATTAGACCTTAAGAAAGGATATAGGCTGTTTGGTTGCGATAACCGACATCCATGCGGTCGGAGCCACGGGTAATAGTTAGTTAAGAAATAATACCATCTACTAGAAAGAAAAATTGAGAAAGCGGTATGCTATTAATATTCTGCAGGCGTTTCGCTAAACAAGCGCGCTTTTAATAATACTTAGGAAAAGTTTAATTCTAATCAGCTTTGCCCATGCAGTGCTTTGTTAGAGGGGTATTAATTAGCTGTGGCCAAACAACAAAACAAGTTTAAATCTTGTGCTGTATTATTACCCGACTACGGCGAAGCCAAAAGGAGGGTTATGATTTTGACAGACTATGTATGTATGTATGTATATATGTTCATTTGTTCCCTCATAGCTCCTCAACTACTTATTAGAACTAGACAAATGAGGTATCGTTACAAGCGGCTTTATCGTCCCATGGTTATAAGGAATGGCCCTGGGTCAGCCGGGGTGCGAGGGATATGTCCTTGACAACCTCACCTCCGGCCTAGCACCAAGACCCACAGTCGGCGTGCGGTTTTAGTCGGTTCGAGTCCGACATAACCTCCCCTTCCGGCTCCGGCAGGGGGGGTATCCGTGGGGATTTCCGCACGAAAAAAAAAAAAAACAAGGCTATATGACGTGTCACTCAATCTTGTGTGGCGCCCTCTAGCGCTCATAAGGCACTGTGTTAAAAAATAAATTTCAGATAAATATGCCGTGTTTGGTATCAAATGAAAGGGCTTAAGAAGCACATTTCAAATATGTATAATCCCCAGATGGAGTCACAAAAAATGAAATTGATTATATACTAATCAACCAAGATAAAAAAGCAAACTTTAAGATTAGTTGTAGCTCTAAAAAGTATAATAACTGGTCTAACTTCAGTTCAGCCTTCTAAAGTTCAGTCAAACGCAAAGTTAGAGTGTAAAATGCAAACCACAGACTACGAGGTACTCCAAGGTGAAAGGTTCAGATGTCGCTTATCGTATTACGGCTAGGATGATGATGATAACGATGTCAAGTCAAGTCATTAATATAATTCTTTCTATTCTTAATATTAATTAAATATCAAAGTTCTAAAATTACTTAGAAAAGATGAACTTTTCACAAGTCTCAGGCCCGTAAACATGAGTAATTTCTTTTTGCTATTCTAACAACTTTCTACTTTAGTAGTAAAAAGGGTAACTCCATTACCGGTGTTACTACTAGTAGTAAGATTGGTAGTAACACTGGTAATAAAGGGTTATTCTAGAATGACACTCAGACTGAATCACGATTTATCTCGTTTGACATATGACATTTGTCAAACTATCGATCTGATGTATATACAATCTGTCCTCAGATAAATCGTGATTCAGGCTGAGTGTCATTCTAGAATACGGGCCTAAGATTTTCTCCAATAATTTTCTGCTCTTTGATATAATACTAAATGTTTCTATTGTCTCCAGGTCACTTTTTATACGTGGTTGCTACTAAGGTGGTCTTCTTGAAGATAATCTACGGAGCTTTATTCTTCGCACTGGTCTACAAAGGCTGGCACTTTTTCCTCTGGTTCTTACACTACTTGAAAAAGAAGGAACATCACGTCTACATCGACGATCATCATTATGAACATGATCACTATGAACATAGTCAATATGATCATGGTCACTTCGATCACGGCCACTCTGATCAATATGTTAGTTTAGATCATAATCAACCTTTCAGTTATGATAAACACGGTTATGGAAGTGATTATAAAAAGCAAATTTATGATGCTGATGGATCTTATTCTGTTAAAAGGGACTGATTGCGTTATTATAAGAATAAGTTAATATTATATATACACACATTTATACACATGCATTTATAAGTTTGTATATTTTGTCGATTTATGGATGTCTTTCACGCAAAAACTAATGAATGAACTGGATGTTTAAAATGTGGTCTTGAATAGGACAAAAACAATCCTGAGGTCACGAACACCGTTGAGCCTTTGCAGATATATACTTGCTAGAACCAAGCGTTTCAGTGACTAATTACTATGCCGCACCACTGAGACCTGGAAATCCCTGTCAGCTCACGTGTTTCCTTTTTCCTACAGTCCCGGGTCTTTTAAGCGGGGCGTGAAAAGGCATCTGATGAGGCCGTCAAGCTGTATGCTACCACTGTTAACATGGTACATGTTTACGATAGTGACCCTCTTTCCGAGACTTTGCCTTTAGCTTAACATCAGGCGAAGTGAAGTCAAATTGACGTGTCCTATAAAAAAAAACTACTTTATACCTCTGGAATAGGTGCCTGTGTGTACCACGGCCGGTAACGGGATCAGAATTTCACGTAGCTGGAGCCGTTAGCAACAGTCAGTGACAAAATAATTCCTGTTATTCTTAATCCATGGCGCGTTATCCACTGTGAAATTATTTTAAGTTAAGTGTTTTATTTTTTATTCAAAACAGTGGGGACACAAAAATCGGATGGTAGCTATTAAAAAAAAGATTAATGTTTGAAAGGCGTCTGTCCGTGGACATCTTGGGCAACTGGCGATTTATCACCCACTGTCCATGGATGCTGTGAATTTACTTCGACTTGCTAATGACTTTTATCTTTTGCTTCTAATCTTAGAGTCGTCTGAATATACATCCGAGATTTCTTCCGACTTTATTCATGAATATTTTTAAACTAATAATTATAAATACAATAAAAGAAATCATTTCAAAACTAAACTTTATAATTAAATGTTTGTAGAAATAATGTGTGAAATAGTGATCTATCAACGCACAGCCCAAACGGACGGATCGGGCTGAAATTTGGCATGTACGTAGATGTTAAGACGTAGACATCCGCTAAGAAAGGATTTTCGAAAATTCTCCTAATAAAGGGGTAAAATAAGGGATGGAAGTTTGTATGAAAGTCCGTAATTTTCAGAGCTAGATGCACGCACTAAATTTCATAAGCCTGTGTCTTTTAAAAAATAAATGAACATAAACTTTTGTATGGAAGGTTCGTCATTTTCAAAGTTAGAAGCATGTAATTCCGTACACCTACGTGTTTTGAGAAATGTTTTGTCGCGATAACCGACAACCACGCGGGTGAAGCAGCGAGCAAAAGCTAGTTACTAAATATATTCAATGTACAGACATCACAAATTTAAAATTATTTTATAATGCCTACTTAGTAATAGGTAGATAATACTATAGTTAGTAAACATGTTGTAATCGCTTATATAACTGCTTAGTCTCTAGTCTGTTACCGTGCAGGTAATGTCTATTTCATAATTAATTGTTCTTGCGTTATTTACTGGGTATTCTTTTGAAATTCATTTGTGTCAAGTTGTTAACGTACAAATGACACTATGAACGTTGCAACACTAAATCTGTCATTTGCACGTTGAAAGCTTTTTTGAAGTCTCTATGGTACCAGGCATCAGAATTATCTTGATTATAAAGTCTCAAAAAGATCTTAATTCCAAGCTATTAAGATGAAATCAAATTGTTTTATTGATTTATATTGTACTATTGTCTGAATTATAGGTTTGTATCAAATATTAGAACAATTAGTCAACAGGAAGGGTGAACAACGAAGGTATTAAGATCATTTTGAGTACTTTGATCGTCAAGATTGTTCCAATGCTGGCTGTAATAGTATGTCTTGTCACTCGACCCCATTTAAGATCGACTAACGCGTAGAGAATCTATTTATAGCATTAGGCGCAGTTCATTTGAAATTACAATAAATACATTACGTGATTCTTGTTGTGTATAACTATATCATATTTAAAAGTTTGGTGTGTACTAGTCAATATGTTTATATACAATTTAAATTTAAAAAGTAAAACCTAATGATATGAAAATTATTTTTTTAAATGAAATGAAATGTATTCGTATAAATATAAATTAGAATGGAAAAAGTGTTAAAACTATTTTATTATTATTGTATTTATAGTATGTGCATAATATACTAAATAAACAGTCATTTATTATGAAAAAAAAGTAAACAATACCAATGTATTGTTTACTTTTTTTTTGTATCAATATACAGAAACACCTTTCTATTAACACATAGATTGTGAACAAAATACAAAATCCTGAGCACAGACACATATTTTGCTATATAGAATCAGCTCTAGTAACAAAATGCATCACAAAAAGGGGCGTGGAAATCGCGTTTAAGAAAGTTAGCTTACTTTAATAAAACGCGTTTTTCACGTTTTGTCAATATTTTTTTAAACAGTCAATGTGTGCAATGTGTGCTGTCACGGGATGTATGGATATGTCGACTTATACGGTATAATACAGTAGTAGCCATTTTACGCCGCGTTGAACTTATACTTGCTGTGTCTAGGTATAGAGTTTGTCTATAGTCTAAGTCTTTTAGTTACAATAAACACATAATCATTACATACAAAGATACTCCACTTTAAAGTCTCATATGTTACTTGTTTTTTTTTTGACATCCAACCACCTTACTCCTTACTAAAATCTAACCTAATTTGATTAGTTACAAAGTTCTAAAACTAATATTGTATTTTTATTTTAAGGTGAGGCATGTACTTAATTATGTTATGTATTCCATGCTTAAATGAAAATTTTATTTATTAAACATACCTCGAAAGAAGGAAAGATCCATTTTGGGCGGATTGCAAGCTCACTGCTCGATTGCCTTGCAACAGCTCCGCTTTGATTTACTTCTCAATTTATCAACCACAATGTTGTAAATTTGGTGTTGATAAAAAAAACCCTACAAAAATAGATATTAGATAAACTGATATTAGATATTACCTTTTAAATACTTAGGCTACACAATAAAAGTAAGTAAGATGTCTAATTATTATTTTCACGCATGCTCACTTGTTGCATATTCGTCGTCTTGACCTGGCCTTTCTTCAGAACATTCTCGAATCATTCGAGGTAACTACATCAACAAGTAGTATTGTATAATTTTAAAAAGGTTTTTTTCAAGTATCAAGATGTTTCAAAACCTGAACACGTATTTGTCCGCTAAATATTATAGGCTTATATCACTAAAATGGCGTTTGCGTCTGGCAACAGTAATTTTATTGGTTTACCGGTAGGCCAGGCCGATACCTAAGTGAATTTCCTATCGACTGACTCAAGTTACTGGTTAGTTAGTAAAATGTGAGCGTTTTGGATCAAAACTGAAACCTACAAGCGATGTTCCTTTTCAACCTTCTCCCTTCTTGTCCAGAACAACACATACCGAACTGACACCCTCTTAAAGACACAAATAATATCGTCTGGCAGCTAATGTTATTCCCACGCACGTGTTTCCTTCTTTCCATTTTATTTATTTTAAGTGGGCTTGGAAAAGCTGATGATGATGTCTCGACAGAGGTCAAGGCCATTATATTACCGACAATTTCAAAATCAAGGTTATCTGGAATTGTGACCTTTACTTTTTAGACTATTAGATGCGTACTATGTGTCCTCCCGATAGATCTTGTTGCCAGCCGGGGCCTTCACCTTGGTTGGAGTTTGTGATTTGCTTTTTCCTTCTTCGATGTTTTCCCTAGATTTTTATCATCTGGTGGGTAACTTTAAGACCATATTCCTGAAGTTAAACCGAACTTTTCTCTATACTATTTCTATTTCTATGGTTATTAAGAGTAAAAAAAAATAGAACGTTTGTTCAAAAATTACGTCACTGTAAGGTGATATAAAATCCCTGTATAACTTGTTTAAAGACCTCGGATTGCCAAGAACTTCAGTAAACTCTTTACTCAAGCGAATATCTAAAACGGCGTTGATAGGATCTTACCAAAATTTGGATAGATAGAGGGGGAAACACGACTGAAGGTGGAGGTGAGCGCTGATGCATCACAAGGTGGCCACCCTAAACCTACATATGGGTCGCAAGGGCCAGGCGCCGTCACAGTGTTCCTCTCTGTACCACGTCATGGACCCGGCAATCGAACGGTGAATCCATGGATTGCTGAGAACCGGATCTCTTTATGCTCAATTTTATTCAATCATCTTTGCTATTTGTGCGGCTTCGTTCATTCATTGTTAGTAACATTATCATTTTAATTTATAATGAGCCGGTGGATATTTTGGGCTTTCCTTTTCAATTTATTAGACTGTGTTTATTTCTTTTCTATAAAATAATGTATCATTATTCCTTTTATCAAGTTACTTTCTTTTGCCTTTTTTGTTTTTCATTGTTTCCGTCTTTGTTATGGCTTTTCCATTTACTTCTTCATATGTAACAGAACGAATGAAATTACAGTTTGAAGGATGCTATAGTTATGAAATTGACAGCACAATATTGCAATATTAATTTTTTACGGCGGTTTTATTCCTCCCAGCCAAAAGAAACGAGACTGGATTAGTGGACAACAGGTTTTTCTGTGTCAAGACAGCTGTACTTCTGTTAAAACGAAACATAACTATTAGCATACTTTTAGATAGTCGGACATCGTTGATTCAGTACACTTGACTATATTTTTATTAGTTCGAGAAGACCAGAATTTACGCTAAACGCTCTCAACAACAGGTTTTTCTGTGTCCTTATCAAGGCACCTGTAGGTACTTCTGTTTAGACGAAACATAACTATTAGATAGTCAGACATCGTTAGATAGTTGAATGAATTTTTATAGCATTTATTATGCTAACTTTTAAATTCGAAAATCATCGGAAAAAATGAAACGCTCAAGTGAGAGTTGGACTCACGACCTTTCCCTTATAGGGGGAATGCTCTTCCAACTGAGCTATTGAACCACACCTGAATCATTTCAAATTTTATATTTTTTATATCCGTCTGTAAGGGCGATCGTTAGATAGATTCGGTATACTTGACTAAGTACATTTTTATTAGATCGTGAAGAATAATTTTAAACATTTTATGTTTTTGAATTTTGAATGATAATAGCGACAACCCTAAAATATTTCCATATCCGTTGGTACATGTAGGGGAGTCGCGAATGACTCTCAAGGGCATCTAAATTTGGAGCTAAATGTGATAGAGTGCTCCTCTCCTATTGCTAAATCAACATTATAAACGGCGGAAGTTGCACAGGGGGACTGCTAATTGAAGTGTCGTCGTCTTCGAGTACTGAGTACACCTTCGAGAATACCAGTGCTGCGAAGACATTGTGATTGTGCAAATAACATTATATTATTATGTTTTTGGTATGATATTTACCCAATTATTTAGCGTGGCGTAGCGGTAGTGAACGCGGCCGCTACGCAGGAGATGCGGATCGATTCCCTCTTAATAAAAGTACTTGTATGCATGAATATGGGTATTTGCATTGGTCTTGTCATGCTTCAGAGAGCACGTTAAGCCGTCGCGTTGGTCCCGGTTGCTATGTAAACATCTATGGCAGTCATTACGGGTAGTTGGAGCCCTCAAAATTCCAACTACTGGCAGCTGCAATGCTTTGATATCGCCTTTGGGTTGTGGAGGTCAGATGGCAATCACTAGAAAGAAAATGTCAAAGTTTAGCCAAATTCGCAGTTAGGCTGGTAAAGCGAACCCGAAACTCCAAGCTGAAAGCTTTGGATGCGACTGGGATCAACGCTAAGATGAAGAAGAAGATTTACCCAACTATTTAAAAGCCTGAGCTAAAAATATTCAGAAATAAGTACCAGTATAAAAAATAAAAATCACGGCGTGAAACATCCTTCTTTTGAATTTAATCGCCCGAGAATCACCCTAGAACTTTCGTTTCTGTGTGATAGTGACAAAAAAGAAGTACCTAGTAAGAAAGAGGCTAAGGCACAAAAACCAAAAGGTATAATAGATAAGCATGAAAAACCTTTTACATTAATGAGTAACACTAGAGCATTTCATTTTTCCCGATGCATTCGAAAAGTAACACGAACTTAAATTATAGGCAACGTATTATTCTCTGTAGGGGACTGAACGCTGATTCCCGTCTTGTTTGTTGACTATTATTTTCCAACCCAGATAAATAGGCCAGTGTCATATCATAGCAGAGCATAATATACTGGTACTTTAAAGTCCAAATACACTTCACACATCGTTTTATTCAACAGATAACAAGCGGTGTTTGCAATAAATCGTCCACAATTGCGATCATTCTGTTGAAGAGTTTGCCGACAGCTATTATATAGCCGGTGCAAGCGTGAACTGAATGTATTTTTATTGCTTGAACGTGATTTTAAATGGTATTTTATGGTATCGCTTTAGTTGTGACATATTTATAGTCAGGATAAAGTATATGCAGTTCCGCCATAGCTTAGGATAGGATAGGATAGGATAGGGGACTCTTTTGTCCGCACTTAGCCTCTCTTTTGGGCCATTGTGCGTAGAGAGTGCTGGCTAGAGCAGCCAGCCTAGCTCCGCCCAGAAACGCAGAAGCTTACTGGGGGCTTCACAGGCTTCGCGGAGCGACCTCACTGTGCCGAGGATTTGGGATCGTTGGGCGGCCACTGCCTCGCATTCCAGTATTACGTGGGCGGCCGTTTCCTCGGCGCTGAAGCACCCCCTGCAGAGGGGACTATCCGTGACGCCGATGGTATGTAGGTGCTTGTTGAGGGGGCAGTGGCCCGTTATTGTCCCCATAATTGTCCTTAGACTTGTTCTGTCTAGTCTTAGGAGACGTTTCGTTAGCCGTTTATTTATCGACGGCACAGCCTGTTTTGATTGCCTGCAGTCGATGGTTTGTACCCATCTTTGGTTATGTAGTTCCACAGATCTCTGGCGTATCCAGGTACGGATCTGTGAAAAAGGGATCGGCAGTAGTGGTAGTGGGCCAGCAGTGGTCATATCGGAGCCCCTCCTCGCGAGTTCGTCCGCAGCATCGTTTCCGTAGGACCCACTGTGCCCTTTTATCCACTGTAGCTTTACTACATTATGGGTGGATAGCTGGTTCAAAGCAGTTTGGCATTCTGCCACTAGTGTGCTGTTGGTTGTTTGGTGGTTTAGCGCTTTTAGGACGGCTGTGCTGTCGGTTAGGAGCTTTATGTTAAAGCCCCTAACCTGCTTTTCGCTTATTGCCGTCGCTGCTGTTGTTATGGCGACACACTCGCATTGGAAGATTGAGCTGTGTTCGCCTAGTGGAAGGTGGATATTCAAGCCAAGGTCCAAGGAGTGCACGCCGGCTCCTGAACCATTCTTTGTTTTGGAGCCGTCAGTGTAGACGCGCATCTCCTTGATACCAGAGTAGTCCTTTTCCTCGGCTTGCGTTGTTATCTGGTATTTTTTGTTGAAGAAGTGTTTTTTGAAGGTTTTATCACAGGGAGCAGCTATTAGTGTTTTGTATTCCATCGCCCGCCCAAGAATTGTGGTGTGGGGACTATTGTGGTTGTTTCCCCAGAGTCCCAGGTGCCACATTCTAATGGCGGTGATGGTGGCTTCCTGTTGGATGTATAGGTCAAGCGGCGTTAGGTTCAGAGTTACCTCCATAGCTGCAGTTGGAGTGGTTTTCATGCATCCGCAGATTGATGAGCAGGCCAGCCTTTGGAAGGACTTTAATTTGGTAATCACGGTAGACAGTTCCGTGCGGGTCCACCATACCAAAGCCCCGTAGGCTAGCATGGGCCTTATCACCGCTGTGTATAGCCACAGTGCTATTTTTGGCGATAGTCCCCATTTGCTTCCCATCATTCTTTTGCATTGGTAGAAAGCGATTGTGCACTTGTTCAGTTTGTAGTCAAGGTGCCTGTTCCAAAGCAGCTTGCTGTCGAGAATTACACCTAGGTATTTTACTTCTTCCTTAAGTGTTAATTCGGTTGCGAAGAGTTTCGGGAGCTTGTATGGGCCCGGTGCTCTTCGGTTTGTGAACATTACTAGTTCGGTTTTCTGGGGGTTGACCGAAAGTTCGTGCTTTGTGCACCAGGTTTCTATTATTTTGAAGGCCTGTCTCATTCGGTCGCAAATGGCACTTTCGAATAGTCCCGTTATTAAGATCGTGATGTCGTCCGCATAACCTATAGTAAAAAGGCTGTTTGCGTTCAGATCTGTTATAAGCTCATTTACCACCAGGTTCCATAGTAGGGGAGAGAGTACCCCACCTTGTGGGCATCCTCTGCCCACAATGCCCCGAGTTGTGGTGTTGACTGTGAGCTGCACGGCCCTCTGTCTGAGCATGTTATCTATCCATTCGATAAGTGTTGAGGGCACGTCGTGTTCGAGCAGTGCTTTGTTGATGCTGTCAAAGTTGGTTTTGTCAAAGGCACCCTCTATGTCAATGAAGGCACCAAGGGTTGTTTGCTTTGACTTCAGGGCTCCACCGATGCGGGACACCACATGGTGGAGTGCCGATTCTGTTGATTTGCCCTCACTGTAAGCGTGTTGATGGGGGTGTAGAGGTTTCAGTGCTAGTACTTGGGTTCTAATTACCCTATCGCCTAGCCGTTCAAGTGTTTTCAGCAGGAACGAGGTGAGGCTGATAGGCCTAAAAGATTTGGCCTGAGTGTAGTCACTTTTACCTGGTTTGGGGATGAATATTATTTTGACTTCCCTCCATTTCAAGGGTATGTAGCGGTTTGCGAGACAGCCTTGTAGCAACTTGGCTAGGTGGTCCGCTATGATTGGTCCGCTCCATTTCAGGAGTCCTGGGAAAATACCATCCAGGCCTGCTGCCTTGAAAGGTAGGAAAGTGTTAATTGCCCATAGCAGTTTTTCTCTGTCTATGGTTTCCCGAGCAACCTCCCAGTCTTGGATGCTGGTTGGACGGTGGTTAGTGTCTACCCATGTTTGTTCATTTGCTATTTTGCAGCCCGGAAAATGGGTAGTTAGTAAAATTTCGCATGTTTCAGCGTCATTTGTTGTGAAAGTGTTGTTTGCTTTTTTGAGGCAGCCAATGGAGTTTCCCTGCTCTTTGGAGAGGCAGGTTTTAACCTTGGAGGCCTGGTTACTATTTTCGATGCTTGTACAGAAGCGTCTCCAGCTTTCTGCGCGTCTCTGTCGTATTTCGGTTTTATATTGTTTTTTTGTGTTTTGATACTTATCCCAGTCAGTCGGTTCCCTGGTGTTGATAGCCCTGTTGAAGAGTTTTCTCAACTTTCGTCGCAGCCTCTCAAGGGACGAACACCACCAGTGTCGCCCCTCCCCAGACTTAGGTGTGGTGAGGGGGCAAGACTGCTCGTAGCTTGAGATAAGTATGGATGTGATTTGGTCTGTGTATAGGTCTAAGTCCGAGACTTTGAGGTCTTCTGATGGTAAGTGTAGGTTGTTTATACTGGCTTTGACTAGGCCTACAAATTTTGGTATGTCTGTCTTGCGCGGTAACCTACGTGGTTTGGGTTTCGGTAATGCTATGCTTAGATGGTAACGGATCCATCTGTGGTCAGAGCATGAGGCCTCGTTGGACACGTGCCATCCGGTGATGGACCCCGCTATTCTGGTCGATGCCAGAGTGAGGTCAATCACCGTTGCGTGCCGTTTTGTAACGAAAGTAGGTTCTGAGCCTCGGTTTAAAATGTTGAAATTATGCGTAAAAATAAAGTTGAGCATGTCCTCACCTCTGGTGTTGCTGTTTTTGTTACCCCACAGAGTGTGATGTGCGTTCGTGTCGGCTGCGACGATGATGTCCAGACTCTCCCTCTCGCAGTACTCAGCCAGTGCGCTGAGCTCCGGTAGGGGTAGGTCCTCGTTGCCAGGCAGGTAGGCGGAAGCGAGGACGATGTCTGGCTGGTGCTGGTCACTTCTGCTCAACTTGACGGCTGTCAGATCCCTTGAGCAGAATTGGTTAATTAACAGTGTTGGTGAGTGTTTTGGGAGGTAAATGCATGTCCTTGGTTTACTTACGGAAGTATCCAGCAGCAGTTTGCCTCCGGCGTTGTTTAGACCACAGACTTTGTTGCCGTTGATCCACGGCTCCTGGATCAAGGCTATGGTCTGTGGGTTTTTCTCCAGCACTCTGCGCAGGGAAGCCGTCGCAGCCAGGCTGTGCTGGAGGTTGGTCTGGACGATGTCAATCCCGCAAAGGGGAGGAAGGGAGGTCACCAAGTTCACTCCCTCCTCCCCCTCCCGGAAAGCACTCCTCCTCCGACTCGTGGAGTGGCGACAGAGGGACATCCTGCTCCATGGCCGCTGGTTGAGGTTGTTGCACCGCTGATAGCGGCGGCGCTCTGGATGTCGACGCTACCGGTTCAGGTGGGACTGCGTCCGGTTTGGCCGGTGTCGAGGTGGTTTCCCCTTTTGGCACGGTTGGCGGCTTTTCGAGGAATATCACATAGATATTCCCCATCAGGTAGTATAACCTGCGATCATTCGCCCTCACCAGTTCTGCCTCTGCCTCCGTGATGCGGAAGTGCAGACTGGTCTTCGTGCCGTCGGGGTGTACTTTGGTCGCGGTGCGGTCCCAGGTATTTATGTTGAGGTGCCGGTTCTGTCGCGCCAGAAGCCTCTGCATATTTTCAGGGCTTTCTACGCGGCCCGGCACGCTGACCACACAAGGGATTTTCCTAGGTATGGCCGATTGGGGCCGGACCACAAGACCGGTGTTGGGTAGTGGTGACGCTAGGGTGCTGACGGTCTTGACTAGCCACGCCATCGTAAACTCGTCCTCGCACCATGTCTTGAGGACGCCGTCCGAGTGGTGGGGCCGACCGCGGAATCTCAGGTCGTTCGGTGTGGTGGTGAGAGGGGCTTCCAGGTCCGCTAAGAGCTCGTCCCTTAGCTTGCCCTCGATCTCGTCCCGGATAGCCTCTGCTTGTATCTGTGACAGGTCCTGAAAGGGCTCTGTCATGACAGCTACGCAGAGGCTGTTGGCTAGGAAGGTGGCGGCCGCCTCAGCGTACGACCCAGAGGTCCTGCCGGAGTTCCTGGCCTTTTTGCCTTCTCCGGTCGGGGTTACGGTATCCTCTGGCCGTGAGCGCTTCGCCGGTCTCGCGTTAGTTTGTTGGCGTTGGCGTGGAGGCTTTGGAGCAGCTGAAGGGCCTCCTACGGGTTTCCCGGGGTTGGCGGGATGCCTTGCGGCATCTACTGCATCCACACGCGCCGCTGTTCGAGCCTTGAGTCGGCGTCTTTTGGCCGCGGTCATCTTTTTCTGCGCCGTCGACCAGGTGGTGTTGGTTGCAGTAGGCGATTGTATGGCCTCTCTGAGAGAGGTCATGTCCATCGCCTCGGTTGTTGCTGGTGGTTGGCCAGAGGTCACAGTCACCTGAGTACGCGAGTCCTGGTTGGCCGGTTTACCCCTGGTTGTCGGGGTCACGCCCTTCGACTCAGCCTGTTCGGCTGGGTTTGGGGGTGTGGCGCCTTGCGGCGCAGTTTGTCCAGATCCAGGTCTCGACGTATTTGGTGGGACTCTGCTGGGCCCAGCTTCGGGTACAGGGAATCCGCCATAGCTTGCACACGTACAGAAGAATTATTCAATAGATCTGTTGCCTGTGCTAAAGCTTAACCACTGTGGTGCCGAAACTAAAGCTCAAAATTAAATAAAAACAGTTTTTTTTATATAGGACACGTCAATTTGACTTCACCTCGCCTGATGTTAAGCTAAAGGATTTTATGTTTTTGAATTTAGAATGATGATAGCGACAACCCTAAAATATTTCCATATCCGTTGGTATATGTAGGGGAGTCGTGAATGACTCTCAAGAGCATCTAAATTTGGAGCTAAATGTGATAGAGTGCTCCTCTCCTATTGCTAAATCAACATTATAAACGGCGGAAGTTGCACAGGGGGACTGCTTATTGAAGTGTCGTCGTCTTCGAGTACTGAGTACACCTTCGAGAATACCAGTGCTGCGAAGACATTGTGATTGTGCAAATAACATTATATTATTATGTTTTTCGTATGATATTTACCCAATTATTTAGCGTGGCGTAGCGTTAGTGAAAGCGGCCGCTACGCAGGAGATGCGGATTCGATTGCCTCTTAATAAAAGTACTTGTATGCATGAATATGGGTATTTGCATTGGTCTTGTCATGCTTCAGAGAGCACGTTAAGCCGTCGCGTTGGTCCCGGTTGCTATGCAAACATCTATGGCAAGCGTTACGTGTAGTTGGAGCCCTCAAAAGTCCAACAACTGGCAGCTGCAATGCTTTGATATCGCCTTTGGGTTGTGGAGGTCAGATGGCAATCACTTCAAAGAAAATGTCAAAGTTTAGCCAAATCCGCAGTTAGGCTGGTAAATCGGACCCGAAACTCCAAGCTGAAAGCTTTGGATGCGACTGGGATCAACGCTAAGATGAAGAAGAAGATTTACCCAACTATTTAAAAGCCTGAGCTAAAAATATTCAGAAATAAGTACCGGTATAAAAACTAAAAATCACGCCGTGAAACATCCTTCTTTTGAATTTAATCGCCCGAGAATCACCCTGGTACTTTCCTTTCTGTATGATAGTGACAAAAAAAGAAGTACGTAGTAAGAAAGAGGCTATGGCAGTGTGTGTGTGTGTGTGTGTGTGTGTGTGGTGTGTGTGAAAAAAACTACATCCAAACGGCTGAACCGATTTGGATGTAGTTTTTTTTTGTTTGAAAGGTATAATAGTCGAGAGTGTTCTTAGCTATGTTTGAAAAAAATCGATCCAAGATGGCCGCCGCCACAACATTTTGGAATACATATTTCTTCATAACTCCCTCAATATGGGTATCAAATGAAAGAGCTTGACTAGAAGATCAATTTAAAAAGTATAAAATAAAAATTAAATTTAAAATTAAAAAAACCCCCGTCACAAAAAACACCTCCAAAAAGTTGAAAATAAATTGTGTTTGCCTTTTAACTTTTGATATACCTAGTAATATTTTGATTCATAGGTTGCCATGTCGGGGGGACCTTGAATCGTTCCGATAATAGAACGGAGTGCTTAACCAGTTAGAGTCCCCCGTCATGGCAACCTATGAATCAAAATATTACTAGGTATATCAAAAGTTAAAAGGCAAACAAAATTTATTTTCAACTTTTTGGAGGTGTTTTTTGTGACGGGGGTTTTTAAATTTTAAATTTAATTCCCAATGCATTCGAATAGTAACACGAACTTAAATAATAGGCAACGTATTATTCTCTGTAGGGGACTGAACGCTGATTCCCGTCTTGTTTGTTGACTATTATTTTCCAATCCAGATAAATAGGCCAGTGTCATATCATACTAGAGCATAATATACTGGTACTTTAAAGTCCAAATACACTTCACACATCGTTTTATTCAACAGATAACAAGCGGTGTTTGCAATAAATCGTCCACAATTGCGATCATTCTGTTGAAGAGTTTGCCGACAGCTATTATATAGCCGGTGCAAGCGTGAACTGAATGTATTTTTATTGCTTGAACGTGATTTTAAATGGTATTTTATGGTATCGCTTTAGTTGTGGAATATTTATAGTCAGGATAAAGTATGTACAGTTCCGCCATAGCGTGCACATGTATCGAGGAATTAGTCAATAGATCTGTAGGGTTTGTATTTAGTAATGGGTGTTACGATTGTAAGATTAGCCGTGATAACTAGGATTAAGTTAACACAAGCTTCTTTTTAATGACATATCTAACCAGTTCCTCGATTCTACTAAAGCTAAACCATTGTGGAGCTGCACTGCAAAAAATGACATTAAATTTCAGACTTTATTTATATAAATCTAAAGTTGAAAATGAAATGAAAACAGTTTCATTACACTTTTTCAATTGCTCTGCAAAAAAATCATTTAATTTTGAACTTTAACGGCATTACTTTGAAGTCTATTATTTGCAATTATTGGCAAATTGCACACTCGACATCAATATCGGAAAGCAGTACTGAATAACCAAAATGGGCCAGCGTATTTTTACCTCACTTTAAAAGTTTATGAAGTTATTATTATCTGTCATAGACTGTTCTAATTTGATCTGCCTAAATTTGAATGAAATTTTTAAAGCATTCAGCATGCAAATTATTCAAATCGATTTATAAAGGATTTTTTTATCGGTGAAACCGCGGGCCTTCTCGGGAGAATGCTTTGATTAGTAAACTACCAGACTGGTAGTTTTTTTTTGTATCTAGGACACGTCAATTTGACTTCACCTCGCCTGATGTTAAGCTAAAGGCAAAGTCTCGGAGAGAGGGTCACCATTGCAAACATGTACCATGTTAATAGTGGTGGCACTCAGCTTGACGGCCTCATTAGATGCCTTTTCACGCCCCGCTTATAGGACCCGGGACTGTACGAAGAAGGAAAGAAGTAGTGGGGCGACTTGAAACTTTACATAATGTTTTTTAAATAAAACATTATTTAAGTCCCTGGACTATGAATTTTGTCCCCTATATGCTACAAAGATATTGTCAGCACGTATGTTATTCGCGGAGACGTTCTGTTTTACATCTAAGGCAATAAAAGCGTTTGTAGTCCTAATTTAGTAGTCTGGACACTTCACTTGCACTTAGATCTTCTTAATCCTAGCGTTCGAAGTATCAAAACATTAATCATTAATCCTAAAATACTCTCATAAAAAATTCTGTAGTAATGATATTTTTACTCAAACATTAAATCGAATAAATATTAACAATATTGCGCTTATGAAAGATTTTCATAAGCGCAATTTTTCTTTGAGTCAGTATTAAATTTTTTATTCGAATCGCATCAGAATTTAATAAAGCAACTCAGTGAAAAAGCTAAATGAAGTCAGCGTACATTTTTTTTTGTGATCTATAAAAGCTTATATAAATTCTCTTTTATGAAAATAAATAAATCATTTAAGTTGTTTCACAAAGCTCTTATCCATTCGTTTTAAACAGTTTAAAAAGTAAATGTTCATACTTATGTAGTTACTTACCTTTACCAGGTATAAGAGGAACGCTCCCGAAGCCGGAAGCCCCTAGAAGTACTCCAGGTACCTAACACATTGGCATAAAAAAGCATATTCTACTCCTATAGTTTAAACAATATTGTATTGCATATCAAGTTTTCGAAAAATTGCTTGCGACTTTGTTGGTATAAATATTCTAGGATTTTGTACAGTATAATTTAGTTTATAAAATCGTTAGTGTATTTTCTGTGTCCATACTAGGCATAGCTTGTAAAACCCATGCACCAACTGGATGAAGAATCATATACTTTGTGTTCCTTTAAAAATACTAAGTTAGTTTGGGCATGTTTCAAGAACTCAAAAAGTATTATAGGTACACTAGTAAACATCTGTAATTTAAGTATATTGCATGATTGCTTTCTAGTTTCTATTGCCAAAACAGAAATAAAGACAAGCCTTTTTGGAGTTCTGACAATTAACTAGTTATTTTTCCAAACCTTATATAAAAAACTCCTATCATTGTTTATCCTGTAATCAGAAGACATAACCATCTATCAGGCTTACAATATAACTCACGAACCACTTCCCCGTCTATGCAAATGAGGCCTAAAACATTACAGCCGATTCTCATACCTTCACAGTATATTAAACAGATTTACACACAACATTAACATAAACAAGAGTCTTATGAAACATAAATATTACCTTAAGGAGTCGAGTGAAATGGAAAAACCGTTTTATAATAAATAACACTTTTATTCACGGCGCGAAACTTCTTAACAAATACAATATCTAGAACAATGATGCCTTAATACTTAACCTTCTAAACGCAAGAAACTTTTACTGCTGCAAATTATTATTGTTCGATAAAAATAATAATCTCACAAGCACTTTTTTCGTTGATTCGCGTTCAGTAACATTTGCTTCAACGACTATCAGCCGTTTTAAAGCTTTTTTCAGTCTTAATTCACTTATTTTAGTTTATATTCACTCTTCTTGTTCAATTAATACGTAATCCAAGCCGTTATTGTCGAGACCCTTTGTCACTTCATTGTCTTTTGTGGTTTTTGTGGTAGTCTTTAACTCCTTCTTCCTAATTTTTCCTACATGTGTTGTTGCTTCCACTAATTCCAAATGTTCTAATGGTGCAGATGACGATGAATGTTCGAGATGAGATGAAACTTCAATTTTTTCAGAGCTGGTTTCAATTTTTTCTACTGTAACTGGTTTTTCTTCAGGCTTTTCTGGTTTCTCTTCAGGTTTTTCTGGCAGTTTTGTTGGTAACATCACTTCTATGGGGACTATCCGCTCTGGTGGGGGTGGTGGCACATCATGTTTAGGAACAGTCACACATAGAACACCATTTTCTCTCAGCACAGCGGTCACTTCTTCTTGTTTGCTGCCGGGTGGCATAACAAATCTCTGTACAAAGTGGTTTGTCAAGAACGGCTGCTCATTATTCTTGTCTTTGTGTTTTCCTTCGACAATGATATAACGGTTCTTCACTTTGATCCTCAGTTCATCAGGCTTGAATCGCTTCACGTTTAGGTTCACACGGAATTTCTCGCTGTCCGATACAATTTGAGGTTCCTCCCAGGCATCTTCAACTTCCAAAGCAGCTGCAGCCTTAAAAAGTTGGCTCCATGGCCACATATAATGGTATGCTAGTGTGTGGGTTAGGTGTTTGTCAATCAAAGAAAATGGATCTTCAACCCTATGCTTGTCACCTCCCCTATCACGGCAGGCAACTGTGGCTAAGAATGCGAGGAGTAAAATATATTTCTGCATTATTCTTGTTGCTTTCACTTCGTATTACTATGTCGGCTGCAGCAAGGCGAGAGCTTATATAGGTTTGGTTGGCTTTCGAGAATGTACGAATGTCCATTGATAACCGCAGCGGTAAAATCCAGTTGTTGAAAACATTTTGAAAGTTTGTACAGATGTTTGAGTGTACTGGCTTTGTGATTTATTACACTATCACGCTTAATTGATCTACTTATTTGTTAACATTTGAATCCATTGTATTCATGTACACTCTCTGAGTACAATGTTCTTCAATTAAGTACCGTAATTACCGTATAGCTTTCTAAAGATTTCAAGTATCGACGTAATTAGTATGAACTCTATTACAAATTGAATGTTAGAGATCACGTTGCCACAAATTTGAATTAGAAATTCATATATTGATAATATCATCAATTCAGGTAAAAGTTCTTTTGTGAAAGTAGAAGCCTTTTGAAATGCAAAAATGGGGATGGATGGATGTTTTTTACCTAATCACGCCAGAAAGTCTGGATGGATCTGGATGAAACAAATAGATTATAGACTGGAATAGCACACAAGCTATTTATTTATGTAGAATGAATGCAATTTTAAACAGGTGTTTAGAGCTAAAATGGTAGTTGTCAGTTTCCTAAATTCTATAAAGGCTTTTTCACATCCTGCTTAAGCAATTAGGTTTTGTTAGAAACACTTTAAGCCAAGCCTGCTTCCGACACATTTTCAACATGAAGCTCAGACGGCAGTTACTCCTGTAAGACTCAAAACAAACCAATAAAAGAAGTGGCAAGAGAGTAGTGATTTCAAAATGCGAGTTTTGGATATCACTGGGATTTTTAATCGGATATGTAGTTCCAGGACTTACGTCACCTTCCTCTGAGCCTATTCTCAACTCAGTCACCTGACCTCCACAGCCTCCATTGGCGATATATCGAAGTTCTGTAGTTAGACAAGCTGTCGAACTTTTTTGGGCTTCAACTGCCCATATCGACTACTATAGATGTTCGAATGGAGACCAAGACCGATGGATTCACTATCTTCAAGACCCAAGACCTACCTGCTCGGGCACCACGTAGTCATCCATCTTGGTTCCTAGTTTATTTGACGGAATTAGGGTACCCAAGCCGTTCCGTATAAGTCTAATATCCAATACTACTGACTCATACACTAACTGACACGTTCAGCTACTTAACCTCAAACATTTCGTTACATAAATAGCAATTTCTAGAAAAAATATACGTAAGAATTGTTTGTCCTTCTACTTTACATTAATGCACACCGGGTTTTCAACTCCTGCGCAACTTGTTTATACCACATACACACACATATAAACGTGAGCTGCGGGCAATGACCGCGTGTGTGTGTGAGGTACCGTTAGCACAACAGTGTTGCATTTATTTTGTGGGTCAACTTTTACTCTTAATACTATACAATAGTAATAAGAGTACTTTCTTACGTTTAATATATTATTTCGTTGCAGTGATAACCACCTTTCCAATCATATCTTACAATATAATGAAATGAGACTTTTTTGATGTCTGTACCAGTAGTCATTATTTATAAATTTGCTTTTTAAGTGTGTTACCCACTTGCTGTAAATTAACTATGATGTTAAGGCCTTGAGTAATGAGTAGTTTTTTTGTTCGCAAAAGAAATTGGTCACGGCACTGTTTAGACTTTATAAAAGTGAACCATCGTTATTTCTTCTTAATGTTTTGTATTTTTTTCCTTGTGGTTAGGTTAATGTGTTCCGAGCAAAACTATCACTTCCGGGTGATGTCATTTTGTTTTGAAGTCAACCCCCCTCTAATAGAATCTAATAGTCTTTAATTTCTTTTATAGATTTCTACACAACTGCCCAAAAAAGGAGTCTAATGTTTTAGGACTCATTATAAACACTTTTAAGGTTAGAAATAATCACATGGCTCACTTAATGATAAGTGACTACAGTTACTTGGTCTATAAATGCATACAACACCAGAGAAGTTTCTTACCCGTTCCTGTTTGTAGGTATAAAACTTGAGTTAAATAGGTAGAACAGTGATGTAAAGATAGCTGTGCGAATATAGTATAGCTAAAGCTAAGAAGGCTTCAGTAATACCATTGATATTTTACTATATTGTTGACTTTGTGCCTTATGTGTATACTAATTTTATTTTCTAAAAAATCTGTTGTGGATATAGGATTATAAAAAAAACATTATGTATGTATTTTTTATAATCAAGACTTTAATTACGTTTATTAAAAAATGACTTATATGGTACGTAAAATATAACGGAGAACGTAATTGCAGTAATGTTTACTTCGCAAGAGAAAATGAATGCATGGCACAATTTCGTAACCGTATGGGAGTTTGCCAGGTCATTGACTTTCAAGTGTCATGATGACTCAATTATAGATTCGTTTCTTTACGTGGGCAGTCCATATTTTGTTTGTTTTTAAAATTTAGTAACACAACTTAGAAAGTACGTAGAAACCGAAGCAAAGCGATTGGTTCCACTCAATAGAGAATCGAATACGTTTTTAGGTTTTGTATTACACAGAAATTTACAATTACTGGTAAACGAATAATAATTAATAGAAATAATGCCTAAAAATTACCGTCCTGTTCAGCACATTTTTTTTTTTTTTCATTTACGTAGGTATATGCGATCAGTCAATAAGACTATGAGCAAATGTGATGGAGTTATATAGCAGGTGAGGGGCTACTGCCAGCGCAGTAACTTCCCTTTATTTCATATAGGGCCAGTCCTCTTACTGACTCTACTGGTCAAAGATGTCTCGCCGTTTCTTTAGGCGACGAATGCTTTCAGGGACTGTGAGCTGTCCCGCAAGTTCATTAGGATGCGTCTGAAGTCGCCTTTTGTATTTATCGCCGGAGGTACTTATCTCGTCTTTGACCATCGGCATGTTTAGGTTCTCATGGATCTCTGTTGTTCTGATAAACCATGGTGCATTTGATATTTGTTTCAGAATGTAGTTTTGCACTCTTTGCATAATCATTATGTTGGAATTACTGGCCGAACCCCATAGCTGCATTCCATATGTCCAGATTGGCTTGAGAATAGTTTTATAGATGAGAATCTTGTTATCGATGGCTAACTTTGAGTTTCTGCTAAGGAGCCAGTGGAGATTTCTATAGTTGTAGTTGATCTCGTCTCTTTTCATTTGAATGTGTTTCCTCCAGGTTAGCCTGCGATCTAAGTGCATCCCCAGGTACTTAACAGAGTCTTGGTGTGGTAGCTGGGTGCCGTTTAACGTGACTGGTGGACAGTCACCTTTACATAGGGTGAAGGTTACATGTACAGACTTAGATACACTGGCAGCAATTCTCCATTTAGCTAACCATTTCTCGATTCCAGTCAGACTCTTTTGTAGGTTATGTGAAGCCTGGGCTGGGCTCCTACTTGAGGATAGCAATGCGGTATCATCTGCAAAAGTTGCGACAGTAACGTCAGGAGTTTGTGGTAAGTCAGATGTATATAAAGTGTACAAGACAGGTCCCAGTACCGAACCCTGTGGCACTCCCGCAAAGATATCATAAAAGCCAGATGTGGAGCCATTTTCTCGAACTTGAAATATTCTGTTACTTATGTATGATTTCATGATCATGAAGTAAGTATGTGGTAGTAGGGTTTTTACTTTAAATAGTAATCCTTTATGCCACACTTTGTCGAAGGCCTGTTGTATGTCAAGGAATGCTGATGAACAGTATTCCTTTTTTTCAAAGGATTTTCTGATAGCCTTACAGACTCTATGGACTTGTTCTATGGTGGCGTGTTCTTTCCTGAAGCCAAATTGGTGGTCAGGGACAATATGTCTTTCATGGAGTTCATGTGAAAGCCTCTGTAGCAAGGATCTTTCAAAGAGTTTAGACATAACCGGGAGCAGACTGATAGGGCGATATGAGGTAACTTCATGAGCAATTTTGCCAGGTTTGTGAATCATCACGATTTGAGAGACCTTCCATATGTCTGGAAAGTGTCCGATTCTTAGAATGGCGTTAAACAGCATTGTAAGATATACTATAGCTTTACGTGGCAGCTCTTGAAGGACCTTCTTGTCTATGAGATCGAATCCTGGGGCCTTTTTGTTGTCCATAGATTTAATATTTCTGTGTATTTCTCTGGGTGTTATTAGTTTTAGCGGTGTGTCGAGTTGGAAATCTTGCAGGAGCACAGAATCAATTTCAGTTTCATCTGAATTTGGATCCGGCCCATTTGGTGTGAAGATTCGACTTAAATGATCTGCAAAGACCTCTGCTTTATTTTTGTCAGTTCTAGCCCATTTACCATCTGGAGTTTGAATTGGAGGTTTCGGGCGCAATGGTCGATCGAAGTTTTTGCAGGCTTTCCACAAAGAGTAGTTCGTCGCTTTTGTGGCAGAGAGATTTTCCAAATAAGTCTCGATGGCAACATTATTTGCTTCGGATATTAGTTGTTTTAATTCCTGTTCAGCACATAAATACAAAAATAAATTACTAGTGTTAAAAAAGCTTTATTATTATATGTAATTAAATACTAATGATATTTTTTTCTGTTCTTGTATTATTTAGGTTCATATTTCATCACGCAGAATCAGATTAATTACACACTAATGCAGAAAATATGTCTGTGAATTCTACGTTTAATCTCCTATTATTATTTTAATTTTTCAAAATATTAAGATAAGTAAATATTTAAATTAATTATTATGAATCGCTGTGTGAATACATTTGAATTATTATATACCATACCTACTACCTAACAAAACTTCTCAGCTGTTTCAAAAATAAACTTACTTTATTTGTACATAAACCTAAATGGTAAGATTTGTACGAGATTTTTGTAAAACCTATGCTACCTAAAATAATCATGAAATATGTATTCTAATGTAATGTAATTTTTATCACTGGTAATCAAATTGATATTATACGTAAATGCACACAATAAACATGCAAAATATAATTTCATTCGAAACAAACTTTTTTATTTTATAATTGCTATATCTGACGTGTTCTGTAAATAAAATAAATGTTATTCAGTATTTGTTCCGAACGATCAAAATTAATTGGAAGCACGAAACCGAAACCATAATATTACGATTCACTAAACCGGTACATTTTGTTTGCTGACGTTACAGTTGCGTGATCGGAATTACAGGTTACAAGGTTTCGTCATTGCGTCTCATATCCATTATTTAGCAATAAGAAATCGGACTCTTATTACCTTGTATTAAAGTTCAAATTTGTTTGACTAATCATAGAACTATAAGTCCGTCTACTTTCTAGAATAGTTTAATCTATCCCCAGTGCGAATGTCGTATCTATAAAACGGTGTCAAACTATTTTAATTTTTCGTGCTACTCCTTAAAGTCTAATTTTGTGTGATAGTGTGTGTATATAAAATTCGAGACACTTCGACCGGTTTCGCATGATATTGTAAACAAACAAATGCAACAGGTCTGATATAGGGACACCATTGAGGACTATGGGGAAATACAAACATTGAAGTTGGTAAGTAAAATAATGAATAGCTGGTACTGACAGAACATGAGCAAAACAGGCAGGCCGTTCGTGAATATTCGTAACATGAGTTAGTAACAGTCGTAACTTGTTGCGAATGTTACGTTAAGTATGCCTCGTATCATCAGTCAGGACGTATCATAATTTAAGTATAGCATTTTTTAACTTGCATATGTGTAAAAAAAAGTTTGTGGCTTGTAAGAGAGAGATATTTTCCTCATTCTCCCCTTTTCTTTCAACCTTCCCCTCTACAGATGACTACATGCGATTACCACCTTGATTAGCAAATGCGTTATCGTAATAACTTAAAGAGAGTCATAATTTTCTATTATATCTATATTTCTAATATAGTAGGTATGTTATGTTCTTCTTTTATAGGCCGTGTTATTTTATAATAGGAGTTATTCATCTAAAGTTCCGTCATCTTCCATCACTTACAACCAAATTATCTACTAATTTAATTAAACGTGAAATTTTGTGAAGATATTTATATGTTTGTTACTATACACGGATCTAACTTCTTTTTCCCGATGTATTTCGATTTGAAAAGTTAGCCTAATAAATGCTATAAAAATTTCATTCAAATATTTGGGTGGAGTCATCAAAAATCAATGTTTAAAAATGGTTGAAAAATCATTAATTGGTTCCAACAGTTCGTAAGAAAGTTGGTAGATGACTCCACCGTCGCCCTTAAAGACAAATGTAATGAGAAGGGAAATTTGAAGTGATTCAGGTGTGGCTCAATAGCTCAGTTGAAAGAGCATTCCCCCTGTAAGGGAAAGGTCTTGGGTTCAAGTCACACTTGAGCGCTTCTTTTCCCGATGTATTTCGGATCTAACTAATCTCAGAAAATTCTCGAATAATATATAGACTACGTTTAATGGCGTGCCCCAATTATCTCTCAATAAGACCCTAATAATAAACCCAAAAGTAAAGAAAAGAATAAAACTATAAGACAAAATAAGGAAAAACATATAGTAAAACTAAGTAAGTTTTGGCAAATCTTTGCTGAATCTATTAGATAACTTCACTGTTCGTAATATGGACAGTGTTGACAGCGTCGATGGGCTTGAGGAAAACCCGAACGGACTGGCCGAGTTTGTTGGAGAAAGTTATTTGCAATTAAATGCCTTTTGCCATTTCGAGTGACGACAGGTGCAATCAGGTGAACGAAATTCATTTTATACTTGAATCACATATATTTAATAACTTCCTTGATTCTGTTCCAATAAGTGCCAGTTTCTTTTTGTTACAATTTTCAGCAAAGCTGAAGTGTAATCTGTAATAGATGGATCATAACATAATGGACCACAACATATCAGAGGAAGAAAAAGGGTTGATGGCTGACCCAAAAAATTAATATCATTCCTATGCCGCACAACTAAGACCTGGAAGTCCCTGCCAGCTCACGTGTTTCCTTCTTCCTACAGTCCCGGGTTCTTTAAGCGGGACGTGAAAAGGCATCTGATGAGGCCGTCAAGCTGAGTGCCACCACTGTTAACATGGTACATGTTTACGATGGTGAACCTCTTTCCGAGACTTTACCTTTAGCTTAACAACAGGTGAGGTGAGGTCAAATTGACGTGTCCGTTATAAAAAAAAGAAGTTAGAGCTGAATCAACACATCAATTACGTTTCGTACTGTTTATTTCTGTGTGTTTACTTTTTTTTTTTACTTCCTTACAAGCAATACAATCAAAATAATAAGTTCTGAATAGTTTTAATTAATACTGACCCTTTACATGTGGGCTTTCTGCTCTAATTATATTATGATTTGCATCGGCACTGTTATAAAATTAAGAGCACATATTTTTTTTAATAGCTTTCGAAATTATTCTACGATCTTAATTTTCCTTACTGACTTATTAACTGATCGTACAGCAGCTTTGGGATTCTAATAAGTAATATTCTTTAGTATTATTATATTATTACTAGCTGTCCCGGCGAACTTCGTACCGCCAATTTTTCCCTGCCCTCGTGGCGTCAGATCCCGTTCCCGCTGCACCATTTAGGGGGATGAAAAATAGATGTTGGCCGATTCTCAGACCTACTCAATATGCTCACAAAATTTCATCATAATCGGTCAAGCCGTTTCGGAGGAGTATGGCAACGAAAACTGTGACACGAGAATTTTATATATTAGATATCTATAATTATTTAATACTAGCTGTTGCCCGCGACTTCGTCCGCGTTAAGTTCGGAATAGCTCAAACTCATTATTATACATGGTGGAAGATTTTCATCCCAACTGGAATGGAAGTACTATAAATACTGGAATTAGTGAATTTACACAAAGGAAACATTCCTTTATTTAAAAAAAGAAACAACATTGTATTCAAATCATTTCGAAAACACGCTTGACATCTTCCACCCTGTATTTTTAAATTACATATTATGAAAACAGTCTTTTTTGAGTGGCTAAACTACTGAAAACAACGAAAATAGACAGGCTTCTTCTATAGGCTTGGAAAATATTGCGGAAGGATTTTGTAAAATTCAATATTTTGCTGACGAAATCATTATCAAGTATGTGGATGAACATTGCTAAATGTGGACTAAGCAATGTTCATCAGTTTTAATGGTTTAAATATTCTTCCTTCCTCCCATTCTTAAAATATGCTGCCACCACTTACGAACTGAATAAATTAAAAAACACATCAAGTATCACAGAAAATTGTTTCAAGAAAACCCGAAGCCTTGCACGCCCTGGGCAGTGAGCAGTGGTCCTCTTCTTTGCCGAGCCAATGGTGGGTAGTTTCAGTTTTATGATAAATTCCATCGACCACAGTCACATCGTTGTTCGTTGCCTTACACACAGGTAGAGAAGAGGGGCGCAGTGGGCAAGAGAGCATTGACTGAGATGGGGTCATATAGCCTCATTTTGCTATATATTCCTTGTATTGGTAAGCTTGTGTTCAACAGATGATGTAGGTAGATACCTACTTCCAAATTAACACTGGATTTGATGTCTACGCGGCGAAATTTTTTGGTCTGAATAAATTTACCGTAACTGCGTGTTTCTCTGCCCACATTCGGTCTCTTTTATATAATAAGAGCATGCAATAGGAGCAAGCAATCTTTTATATACCTATCTTCTGGCATACTGTTATCATTTCCTTTTTTTTTTTTGTACGTATTTACTATTAGATACTTATTAGACGGAATCGATAAGATCGCAGCGGCGCAATATGTATAATGTCTGCAGTTGCATAGGGACGTCCCTCTGGCTATATCTTACTATTTCTACCGCACCACGGCGACTGAAAGAGCCTATTAGGAGTCATTCAACTAATCTCTAGGAACGGTAGAAATAATGCTACCTCGGACCAAGCGGTTGGGGACTTCATTTCTTTATCAGGAGCTTAAGAACTGTATTGCCCTACACACACATGTGTTTTCTTCTTTTTAAGATCCCGCGTTTTTATAAAGGACACGTCAATTTAACTTCACCTCGCCTGATGGTAAGCTAAAGGCAAAGGCACGGAAATAGGGTCTCCATTATTAACATGTACCATCTTAACAATGGTGGCACTCAGCTTGATGGCATCATCAGAAGCCTTTTCACGCCCCCCTTAAAGGACCCAGGACTGTAGGAAGAAGTAAACCGTGAGCTGGCAGGGATTTCAGGTCTTAATGGTGTGACATAGGAATGGGTCACCGCTTGGTTCTTGATGGAATATTCTGATCCGTATGTGGATGACATCTGAGCCTTGCATGCGTTGTCCTGTGTAGGAAAGGAGAGGGTGGAACTAATTGGAATAGCTCATCAGAACATTCACCATGGTAGAGACGGTAATACGATAGGGACTACTATCTCCCAGAATACGTAATGTGCTTCAGAGAAGTTGCAAAGATTTACTTCCTCCATGAGCGCGGCTTTGATGGTGACAGCTTAGGCTACCCATCACCCTAGCCGAAGCAATCCCTGCTCTTCACGTTGAGACCGCCTATTTATGATAGGTAACCAAGGCAGGTATACTGGGGTACCTAACCCCAGAATACCCCCAATGCCCCATTCCTCCGTTAAATTTTAATCGTTTTGATTCCAATATTGCGCTTGCCCCGATGTGGTGGAATCGGTATCAATGGGGGATACCAGTTTCAGTTTTATGACTTCTCAGGCGGGTGGAACCACTATTTCAATCTCCGAAATGAAGAATTTTGTATAGATCTAAGAATATTATATAATCAGTTCTACTATTACTGTCACACAGCATAGTTTTATGTATTACTTATAGAATACTAAGCATAGAATTTATATTTTACTTCAAATAAAAATATAAATACAATAAAATACAACAAATACACAATAAAATAAAAAAGTTAAACAAAAGTAAATAAAAAACCATAAAAAAGGAAAATTACATTTAAGATGGATTCGAACGCGACTCAGCTAAGTTATAAGTCCACCGCAGACGTATTGAGCCACAGTTACCATGAAATCATAGTGTGAAATAGACGTTTACATATTATGTCATAAAAACATTCTGTCCCATTCCTTATTATAAATAGCGTGATGATATTAATTATGAAAGCCAGGAGTATTTTTACTGAACCAGCTGCCTACTAATTTGTTGGATTCGAGAGAAAATCGTTCGAGAAAAATGTGAATTCTATCGAGACACTTGCTGTGCCGAAGATTTTGCAGTAACCTGATCTGACTTGGCTGAGATGTAGAACTCTGGCCTCTCGAAGTTCTTCAGATTCCTATGACCGAAATAATATCTTCTTGTAAGCATTGTTGCTTCTTTATTGGTTCGATCTATTCACACAATCACAAATTGTTAGCCGTGATATGCTATTATTGACATATTTTTTTTATTTATGAGCCGATTTCAATAAAACAAACACTAAATGTTAAGTGAAGCCTACCACAATATATTAGTGAAAACCGCAACCAAATCCGTTCAGCCGATTCTGAGATTAGCGTGCACAAACTCACAGACAAACAGATAAACAGATAAACAGACAAACAGACAAAAATTCCAAAAAAGGTTGATTTGGCTTCTATTACGTTTATAAAGTCCCCCTATAACAATTTTTCTCATTTTCTTTCCATGTACAGACATCGATCGTTTACAGATTTATTATATGTATAGATATAGATCATGTTATACAGGTGGTAGAAATTTGATGGCACAAATTTGACACTTATTTCGACCGGGTTGGTACCACCGTGCACAAGTGCGAAAAACCCTCCATAGTAATCCAATCTCGGTTGGATTGCGTTCAGGGATCAGCAAGTGCATAGCCGGGCCGAGGTGATGGTAGTCGCAGCACTAGTGGGACCGGTGGGTTTTGGCGTAGTCTAGTGGGGTGTGACGCGGGGCGCCGCGCCGGACAGGGAGACCCGTAGAAACGGTGGTGCCGCTGGCCGCCCGCGGCATAGTACAGGGGCCCAACTGGGACTAACCACCCTGGGAGGCTGCCCCACCAGGTCGCGCATAATCCCGATATGGCTCGTCGTGCCGGTTGGCAACCGGACGGGAGCCCGGTGACCATATTCGGGAGGGTACGGGGGCCCTTCCGTTCGGCGCGTCGGCTCTCGTCACGCCTCACATTCATAGATAAAACCAATCTCCCATGTTTTGTCACGCGGTGCTGCGGCGACAATCACCTCTTTTTCACGCCTTCCCTTACCCTTCACCTCATGGCAGCGCACAAAACAAAAACTGTTGAAACAGCGGCTAGGGACTCTCCCACAAAAACTCTATTTGAGGTGGAGTCCACGAACATCTGTGGGCTCCATAAGAACCTCAACGCCGTCCACCAACACCTGGAGACGGCGAAACCAGCTATGCTGTTTCTAACGGAGACACAAATACGCCACCCTGACGACACGACCTACCTGCTTTACCCCGGCTATGTTATCGAGGAAAATTTCCGAGCAAAAGCCGGGGTGTGCGTGTTTGTTAGGGCGGATATTTGTTGTCGCCGTTTGCGCTGTCTAGAGGACCCGTCCTTTTCCATCCTTTGGGTACACGTAGACCATGGCTCCACGAGTCAGATCTATGTGTGCCTTTACCGTTCCCATACAGGAGATGCAGAGATAACTCGACTATTCGAATACCTGAGTCAGGCGGCAGATGATGCGCAGGAGCGGTTTCCGAACGCCGAATTGGTGTTTTTGGGGGACTTTAACGCCCACCACAAGATCTGGTTGGGCTCCGCCATAACAGACCATGCGGGAAGAACCACTCACGCATTTGCCCTGGCACATGACTTGACTCAATTGGTGCACAAGGTCACGAGGATACCAAGAGAGTCCGGCCTAGAGCCCTCTCTGCTAGACCTTCTGTTGACGAGTCACCCGGACCAGTACAGTGTCTCGGTGATTGCTACTTTAGGTAACTCTGATCACTGTCTGGTCCGCTCCACCGTGCCCATTGTAGCGCCCCCACGACCCGTGCAGGGGAAGAGGCGGCTATGGCACTACTCGTCAGCGGACTGGGATGGATTGCGCGACTATTATGCGTCCATCCCGTGGGTTGAACGCTGCTTTGAGGGTAAGAACCCATCTGAAAGCGCTACTGCCGTCGCCAGTGAGATCGGTCTAGGTATGGAATACTATATCCCATACACCGATGTCACCGGAGTCCGCGGAGCGCGTCCGTGGTTCGGGCGCGAGTGCGCGGAGGCTATTGAGCATAATTAAACAGTTTGCGTACCGCGCCTGGGTGCGGGCGCGCGCCACGCGCGATCCCAACGTGGGTCACTTCAAGGCGGCGTACAACAGAGCCACAAAGGTCTGCAAGAGGGCATGCGTCAGGGCGGATGCCCAGCGCATAGCACGGCTGGGCCAAGAGCTAGTGGCGCATCCCACGGGTAGCCGTGGCTACTGGCAACTGGCCAAAGCCGTGCAAGCCAACTTCTGCCAGCCCTCGCTGCCCCCGCTGAGCAATCCCGATGGATCTCTGGCCCATGAGCCGCAAGAGAAAGCAAATTTGCTGGTCAATCTCTTCGCGGCCAACTCCCGAGTCGATGATTGTGGTATGCAACCACGGACAATGCCCACTGGTGACCACGCAATGCCTGATATACGTATCAGGCAACGCGATGTCCGTGCAGTACTGCAATCACTCGATGTCCGGAAAGCCAGTGGTCCTGATGGTATTCCAGCGGTTGTACTTAAAAAATGTGCAGCGGAGTTATCTCCTATGCTAACGCGGCTGTACCGACTGTCCTACAGTTCGGGTACAGTGCCTTCGGCTTGGAAGGAGGCGAATGTCCAGCCGATCCCCAAGAAGGGGGATCGCTCGGACCCAGCCAACTATCGACCCATAGCCGTCACCTCAGAGCTGTGCAAGGTGTTCGAGCACATAATTAACACACAGCTCATGCGCCACCTAGAGGATCACTCCGTGCTTAGTGACCGGCAATACGGTTTCAGACCGAAACGGTCAACGGGTGATCTTCTGGCGTACATGACCCACCTTTGGGGTGAGGCTATGGAGAAGCACGGTGAGTCACTGGCAATTAGTCTTGACATCGCCAAAGCTTTCGATAGGGTATGGCACAAATCGCTTCTTTCCAAGCTACCAGCCTTCGGCCTGCCTCCTAGACTGTGTAACTGGGTTGCAAGCTTCCTGCAGGGGCGCCGTATTCGCGTCCTTTGTGATGGACGAGCTTCGGAGTTCTTGCAGGTAAATGCTGGCGTGCCGCAGGGTTCCGTTTTATCTCCCACTCTCTTTCTTCTGCATATCAATGACATGCTCTGTAACGGAAACATTCACTGCTATGCAGACGACAGCACCTTACACGGGAGTTATTACGCGCATCCTGCGGCCAAGCAGTCTGATATCGCGGAAAAAAGGCAGCTTCTTGTCACAGAGCTGGACCGGATCCTGGACCACATTTCTCAATGGGGCGCTAGGAACCTGGTCGAGTTCAATGCCAAGAAGACCCAGGCATGTGCGTTTACAGCAAAGGTATCTCCTTTCCTTCCCCTTCCCACTCTTCAGAGCACACCACTGCCACTGCAGGATCACCTCACTATCCTCGGTATGGATGTTCGCTGCAAACTGAATAACAAAAACTATATCGAGAGTATCATCTAATCAGCCTCGCGTAAACTCGGAGTCCTGAACAGAGTGAGACGTTTTTTCACGCCGGAGCAGCGGTGTCTTCTATACAAGACCCAAATTCGTTCCTGCGTGGAATACTGCTCACATCTCTGGGACGGCTCCGCAAAGTACTTATTAGATGCTCTCGACAGGTTGCAGCGACGTGCGGTCCGCATTATTAGGGATCCTGAGGTCACGAACACCCTCGAGCCTTTGCAGATGCGTAGAAATGTTGCGTCTTTGGCAGTTTTCTACCGTCTCTACCATGGTGAATGTTCTGACGAGCTCTTCCAATTAGTCCCACCCTCCCCTTTCCTTCACAGGACGACACGTGCAGGGCTAAGATGTCATCCATTTACGGTGCAGAGTATACCTGCTAGAACCAAGCGTTTCAGTGATTCATTCCTATGCTGCACCACTAAGACCTGGAATTCCCTGCCAGCTCACGTGTTTCCTTCTTCCTACAGTCCCGGGTCCTTTAAGCGGGGTGTGAAAAGGCATCTAATGAGGCCGTCAAGCTGAGTGCCATCACTGTTAACATGGTAAATGTTTACGATGGTGACCCTCTTTCCGAGACTTTGCCTTTAGCTTAACATCAGGCGAGGTGAAGCCAAATTGATGAGTCCTGTATAAAAAAAAATAAAAAAAAAATTCCCGCGTGGTTCCCAGTAGAATAGAATTCGGGCCACCCCATCTCTCCCCATGCGGTGTCGTACAAGGCGACTAAGGGATAGGGCTGTTAAACATCAGACAGATATATACAGCCCAGACACAGCCTCAGATGCATGGCTCGAGTAAACAAAAGTGTCCGGAATACGGCAATTGGCTCACCACCCATTACGTGGGACCAAATACAATGATTGGTGAAATGTGGGTGTTAAGTCACCTCTGCCCAACTCTCCGGGGATGGAGGCGTGATTGTATGTATGTACAATTAGTAAGAATTTGAAGAAATAAATGTAGGTATGAGTTACTTTTATTGTTTGGTATTATTAGATAGCGCTATGTATAGTGTCACGGAATTTTTATTATTTATTTGTTAGTATTTTCAATTAATAAAGGGGAACAATAGTAAACATACCTATATATAATAGAAGCTTTTGCCCGCGGCTCTACCCGCTTGGATGTCGGTTATCGCGACAAAACATAGCCTATGTCCTTTCTCAAGGTCTAATCTACCCCTATACCAAATTTCATCAAAATCGGTTCAGTGGTTTAGGCGTGAAAGCGTAACATACAGATAAACAGACAGACAGACAGACAGAGTTACTTTCGCATTAATAATATTAGTATGGATAAAAGAGAAACACATGGTATGCAGTACATTAGAATTTGTTAGAATTATGTTTGCCGGTAATCCTAATTACCCCGTTCTCCTCTAGCGAGGGGAAGGTAATAGGCAGGTAATAGAATAATTGCGCGTACCAGAGGTACTCGTAGTTTCTAGAACCATACACATGAGTACACATCAATGTGAGTAAATTGGCCAGACATTTGCGTACCACAGATAAAACAATGACAAAATAACAGGAAATGTATGTGTGTTATTGAAAAATAGCTATACCAGCGTTTGGTGGGAAAAGAAACGTAAGGTTGTTTGTTAGAAGGAAATTGAGACTTCAATAGCACATAACTGATGTCCATGTAGGCGTGGTGGTTATTTTTATCCTGTGAAAAATCCCCACGGAGCCGGTGGAGGCGGTTATGTCGAACTCGAACTGACCAAAACGCACGCCGTCTTGGGGTCTTGGTTGCCGAAAGCATATCTCTCGCACCCCGGCAGACCCAGGACCATCTCTTTCGAGGTGGCCCCTTCGGGTTGTGGGGACCTTGGTGTCCCTATCTAGCCCCGGATACGGGGAGGCGCACTTTGTGCCGCCGCCGCGGCCTGCTTCTGCTGGGGTGATAGGCGGCTCCACCGGTCACCCCCAGGCAAGCAAGTAGGCGTGGTGGTTGAGCAATCGATTGTTTTGAGAGGGTCACAGGTTCAATTGCATTTTAGTGTAGATATTTGTTTAACTGTATG
This sequence comes from Eilema sororculum, assembly GCA_914829495.1. Lineage (NCBI taxonomy): Eukaryota > Metazoa > Arthropoda > Insecta > Lepidoptera > Erebidae > Eilema > Eilema sororculum. The sequence continues at coordinate 1,822,835 of OU618533.1, forward strand.
TTTTATGTCTGTATACATTCTTCTAATATCATTTTGATGTATAATTCTTACATACATATACATATTCTCACGCCTGTAAGTCCTCAACAGGGTAGGCAAAGGTATATTAACACCCATATTTCGCCAAATATGATTTTCGGTCCCACGTAATAGGTAACTATTACCGTCAAGTGGGCACTATAATTCTCAGTAATGTAATATTTAGGCGGGGTGTGAAAAAGTAACTGTTGAGTTCGTCAAGTAGCGATTACATTATAAGATCAACATTATCTGGACTCCTGACCCACATCTCCTGGCCGTCACCCTAGCTTCTTTCTATCTATTGCGGTATAATCAACTTAAAGCAATGCAAAAATATGTAGTGTGTGATTAGTACATAAATCCATACTGCGCGTGCGTTTACAGCAAAGGTATCTCCTTTCCTTCCCCTTCCCACTCTTCAGAGCACACCACTGCCACTGCAGGATCACCTCACTATCCTCGGTATGGATGTTCGCTGCAAACTGAATAACAAAAACTATATCGAGAGTATCATCTAATCAGCCTCGCGTAAACTCGGAGTCCTGAACAGAGTGAGACGTTTTTTCACGCCGGAGCAGCGGTGTCTTCTATACAAGACCCAAATTCGTTCCTGCGTGGAATACTGCTCACATCTCTGGGACGGCTCCGCAAAGTACTTATTAGATGCTCTCGACAGGTTGCAGCGACGTGCGGTCCGAATTATTGGGAATCCTGAGGTCACGAACACCCTCGAGCCTTTGCAGATGCGTAGAGATGTTGCGTCTTTGGCAGTTTTCTACCGTCTCTACCATGGTGAATGTTCTGACGAGCTCTTCCAATTAGTCCCACCCTCCCCTTTCCTTCACAGGACGACACGTGCAGGGCTAAGATGCCATCCATTTACGGTGCAGAGTATACCTGCTAGAACCAAGCGTTACAGTGATTCATTCCTATGCCGCACCACTAAGACCTGGAATTCCCTGCCAGCTCACGTGTTTCCTTCTTCCTACAGTCCCGGGTCCTTTAAGCGGGGCGTGAAAAGGCATCTAATGAAGCCGTCAAGCTGAGTGCCACCACTGTTAACATGGTAAATGTTTACGATGGTGACCCTCTTTTCGAGACTTTGCCTTTAGCTTAACATCAGGCGAGGTGAAGTCAAATTGACGTGTCCAGTATAAAAAAAAAGAAAAAAAAACTTAATATTATACATGCGAAAGTAACCCTGTCTGTCTGTCCATCTGTCTGTATGTTACGCTTTCACGCAGAAACCACTGAGCCGATTTTGATAAAATTTGGTATATTAGACTATGAGAAAGGACATAGGCAATATTATTTGGTCGCGATAATCGACATCCACGCGGGCGGAGCCACGGGCAAAAGCTAGTACATTATATTCACACTTGTACATTCGCCTATGCTGTGTATTAACACAAATATTTCGCTAATTATGATGTTCCGTTTCATTCAACAACATTATCACTTACCAACAGGTGAGAGAGAAATTTTGAAAACTGTTGATAAAGTATAGTATTTTGAGAGCATCAACCTATAAAAGAGAAAAGTAGTAAATCACTAAACGATTTAGGATATTTCGTAACTAGGTACCGCTTATTTACTTGATATGACGCAAAGGTCTGATATTTCATTATGTTAAAATGACTGCCTGTTGGTTATGCAGTACATAACCAACAGTATTAGCTGTCAAAATATCATCATTTACCTTTCCTTGTAACAATTATTTGGGGACATTGCAACGTGTCATTCTCCTCCACACATTCCTGCCAGATGTCATTTCCTCACTCTCTCCCTTCTTTGCCATATCATCTTTCACGTAATCTATCTATCTTTTCTTGGGCTTCCTCTACTCCTAAAGCCCTCCTTCATACTTTGAACTATTTTTACAACATTACTTTCGTCCGTATTCTGACGTCACACGTATTTTGGAAATATAATGTACTTTACCAATGGGTCCATGTTCATACCTCAACTTTTCTTTCTTCTTCTTGACTGGTGACACTTTCAAACTTCCTCAAAACTCATTGCTAATTCTTTCAGTGTGGTAGTCAAAATATTTTATTAATTCAAATCAAATCAAATTTATTTCATAACTGTTGTACAGTTATTTTACATGTTTTTTTAATCTATAGTGCGTTATTACATTGTGCATGAGTAGTTATCTTACGTATGTTTAATATATATTTGTGCGGTTAAGTGTCTTACATAGCTATACAAATAGCTAAATATAAGTTAATAAATATTCTAGAAAATCAAATAGCTAGGGAAAAATCGCGGGTTCGAGTCCCGCCCAAGAAGATTCATTTTCCTTATGTATTCGATTTGTATAGTCAGCATAGGTTAACAGTAATAGGAAATTTCAATTAATCTTGTTATATGAGTCTTTTAGTATTGCATATAGGTAAGCGTTTTCACATTATAAGATTCAAAATTCAAAAATATTTTATTTTGCATAGACCATTAAATCGGAACTTACAAAACGTCAACATAAAGTAAATATTAAATACTAACTAGTAAATGGACCACCGGTTCGAAACGCGGCCCAGACCTGAGAAGACTCCGGCAAGAAACTCAGCGGGCTTTTTTTTTTTTGGTCTATTTACAAAACATTTACTTAGCCTAAAACTTATGGTCTAGATACAATGTTTTGCTTGAGTAGCATAGCAGAGCGAACAGCTCATTTCCAAGCTTGTTTATCATTTAAATATTCTTGGATTTTTAATAGCCTTTCTGGCACAGTTTGCTCTTTACTGTATTTTTTTTTTGTATTTTTTTTATATCCACATCTGTGTCGGACGCCGATAGTACATACTTACATAATGCGTAGATATTACGTACAGAAACATCTAGAACTATGCAAAGCGTTTTTCTATCGGTATTGGTCATGCATCGCCTGTTAGTGCATTCACTTATGCCCACAAATAGATGCACGGAGTGGGAATCGATGACCTTTGAGGTGCAGTCGAACGCTCTATCGCTAAGTACGCGAACGTTTGAGGATAGTTTATTTATTACTTGATAACTGCGGTAAGGATAAATGGTCCTCATTGAGAAGCCGCAATGAATTACGTATGTCTGCAGTTGTCATGTGCCTTCAAAATCATACCTTTACTATATAATAAACATTACACACATAGGTCGATGACACAGAATATACAGCTGTTTTAATAAAATTTTGTACAGACATTTTAACATAACAGCTGCATACCAGGTGTAAGGGGAACACTCTCGAAGCTAAAACCCCTAGTAGTACTCCAGGTAGGTACAGTAAGCTTCAGAGAAAAGGAACCCCCCTTGATAATGACATGAAAGCATTGAAGTTTTTTGATACGTTACGTATATGGCATGTTGGTCTAGTGGTTATGACCGACGCTTTGAGTATACGGTAAGCGGGGGTTCAAATCCACGGACACGAAGTTCTTTTTGTATTCATATATGTAATTATTTTTTTAGTCTCTTAAGCACTTTTTGTTAATTATTATTTAAGGAATCAAATTTTATAGTAGGTATGAGGTTTGTAAGAAAAAATAGGCTTGTTGCATAAACAATATTAATTTATTTCTCGAATTACATTTCTAGGACTACATGGAGGTCATTTCCTGGTTGAGTATACAGTTTTTCTATCTGAGTTAAATTAGGGTTACTTATTTTTAGATTTCACCTGACCTAAATTTATTGACAAAACACAATACCCTAAGTGAAGTATAAAATGTTTAATATTAGATATTTCTAGAAACATAACTACAATATTTATTTAAAGTTGCCAACATACATTTTTTACACTCTGAATAATCTTCGAATATAAAATAATGGTTGAAAAATGAAATGTTATTTGTGCCTGTGAATCACAAAGAAAGAACCAACATGCTAAACTATAACGGGATAGCAATATACATCTTCCTCTTTGATCACATTTTCTGATAAGTAACCCTTTTAACACAACATTAGAAAAATATGTGAGGTCAGATGGTGCATCGTTAACACATTAGAAGATTACTAAACTTGTAAACAAGAGTAATGGAATATTAATAATTTACTATTATTATTATGAATGTTAGGACACTTTATACACAGCGTCATCTAGCCAAAAAGTGATAACTGATAAGGATACTAGACAACTGATATAATATTTATTTTAGATATTTTTTTAGTTATATTACACCCAGACACATAACAAATAATCGTGTTCATCACACATAGATTTGTCCTGGGTAAGAATCGATAAACTGCATTAATAACGGAGAGGATGGCCCTCACTGTCTATCACTTCTCGAAGACGACTTTTCATCCCCGAAACCATATTAAAACATGCGGCACTATTTCGCATTAATTCCCAAGTTCTGTTTACCTCTTCATCCATTTTTTTTTTACTTTATTTCACTTGAGTCCCAGTTTAAAACCATCTGACCCCACAAGTTTTTTAAAGGATTAAGATCCGGGCTTTTAGCCGGCCACTCAAACACATTTAGCCAGTCTTGCACAATTCGGGACCGATGCACTGAAGAGTTATCCTGAACCAGGTAAAATTGTCCTTCTGGATATGCGACCCGCACTGAAAGCAGCATTACGTCTTTCAACACTTCAAGGTATCGCTCACTGTTCATGCGGCCACCTATTTCCACTAGCTCGCCTGGGCCCATTGAAGACATCCATCCCCAGTAACCTAAAATAATAAACCTTTTCAAATCTGTTGCAATATGTAAAACAATGCCAGGAGCAATAATAATTAAAATTTATATAAAATATATATATATATATATAATATATTTCGGGGTAAAGAATAATAATTTAGAATAAACAAGTTTTATGTTTTTATTTATATATTTATTTGTTAGAGAATAGAATCATTTACTTACCTAATGTTAACCGCAGCATTTTTCGTCGGTAAATATAACAATTTTGTTTTCCCAGTCGTAATTTAAATAACGAGTGGCAAAATTGACTCGGTTGGTGTGATGATCGTCAGTAAGTTGAATCTTTCTGGCTGGCTTATAATTTATGGATGTTCGCAGCGTGTAAATGTCGTCGAACAGTGCTCAGCGACACTCCAAAAGTCTCAGCACATCCTTCACAGCTTCCACAATATCACGGTGCCGCTCTGATTCATGAGTATAAGCAACTGGGTCCTTGGCGTTCACATTAATATCACTCGTCGCTTGATACCTTCGCATCCACCTACGCACTGCATTTCTCTGTAATGAAAATGATAATAAATAAAAGAAACTCCAAAAAACTAACTTGTAAACGAAAATATAACATGATTGATTAAGCAATATAAATAAAAAAAAATAAAAAAAAAAAAAATAATAATTTATTTTCCAAAAAACAATTTAACATTTTGAAAGAGCTTCCCGTTGGCCCCACACTAGGCAAGCCTGTCCTGTGGGTACCGTGACGTTTGCCTTATACAGTTTCAATGCTCGGTGATCATGTTTAATGTTAACACACTTACAAAAGTTAGAAGAAGGAGGAAATATGATATGTAATGTATAGATATATGTGTAGATATATAGTGTATGTATATATGTGTACTGTATGTATATATATATATATATATATATATATAGATATTGTATATATAAATAAATAAATAAATACTGGGCAAATAATAATTATGCACACTACAAACTTCGCACATTACTTAATAGGTATATAATATAGATATTTTTATCGTAACTCTTACTGTTATGCCCATATCTCGTGCTAATTTCTTTATGCTTTGTTCTTGCTCCCAGAGAACAACAATTTTAGCTTTCATAAAAGTTGTTAATCGAACCATACTTTCAATTTGCTCAAAAAACTGACCAAAAACATAATAAATTGAATAATATTACGAGGAGGATTAATACAGCAATGCAAATTACTACGAATTATAAAGTTACCTTCAATCACAGTTTAGTAAATAAGGCAAAGAAGTATTCTAATTGCAACTTTAGCGCGCTGTAACAGATATTATAATACTATAGCCTCAGCTCATACTGCAGATAAGTTTTTGAAGTAAAACATGACGGTAGTGCATTGAACTAAAAAATAAATCTATATGAAATTCAACCTTATCTTTTAGTCAATTGAGTAATTATTATTGTTACATATGGTGGAAGTTGAAATTTAAACCTTATGGTCTAGAAAATTACACCGTAATCAATAATCAACTTTGTTCGATAAAAAGAGTAATGTTATTCATAATTTCGTCATTATTATTAAGTGAACATAGCCTAGTGGTATAAGGCACGGTCTAAGTTATCGGCTGGCGCTGGGGATGCGGGTTCGTATCCTCAAGCGGCAGTGGCTTCTTTTTGTGAGTATATTGTATCATGGTATACAATTGAGCCGAAAGACGAAAAATATCAGAAAATTACAAATATGAACATGCAAATAAAAGGCAGATGAAGCTGCTCGCTCGTTCGCAGCTCTGCGACGATCGCATCACGTGACGTCATTCGTGAGTCATGTGTTGCGGCCGGCGCAGGCGGCGATATTCTTTAAGTATTGAGGGGGTCTGTTTTCTCTGACGCTGGCTGTACATAACACATTGGTATAAAAAAAAACGATTTGAAAAAAAAAAAAGAACTAGCGCCAGGCGTGTGCTTTTTATGTTAGGTAGGTACCTAGATTACTACTAGGGATTTTTGGGCTTCGGGAGCGTTCCCCTTACACCCGGTATATTTTTTTATTAAAGGAGCTAATAATGTTCTAGGGCTAGACTTTTACGGAAGTGAGATTGGCTTATATCTTGAAGATCGTGGTGTGGCTTGATACGCTGCCACCATTTACCGGGTCGACAACGTGTAAGCGATATATTGCGTATAATAAGCTACAATCAACTCTACCCATCCATGTTTTTGTATTTAGTGATATAAAAAACTCGAAAAACGACATTTTACTTGGTAGTCGAACTAATAAAGCTCAACTTTCGTTTGGACTTTAAACGCTATCGCAAAAAGAGTGATAAAACCGCAATATCAGTACAGTCGTATGCAAAATTTCTTTCAGTTTGCCTTTCGCGGCTTACACACATATGTACTAGGTATACATGAAGTTATTCATTTTAGTAAAATACTAGGGGTAGGTAGTTGTATCCGATTATAATACTCTACCCATCAAAATAGCTATACGTTGTCAATGGCAGCGCTTCTATTGTTGCACACGTCCACAGGCTGCGGTAATCGTTTGCCATCAGGTGAGCAGTATGCCTACTTATCAACAAATGGTTTTAAAAAAATCTTGTCGACTACCAGATGACCAATACGTGCAATCACAGAGTCGCTGTTATCCCAGTGCTAACAAATGCTTAGTCACTGCAACCTCAACAGACATGTTTTGTTAAATTGCATTAAGACAAAGTCAAGGATTTTCCTTCCTTTTCCCTCAAGGGTTAGCAGAGACAATAGCCCGCTATATGATTCATCCTTAAATATTGCACTAGCTTGATCTGTAATCATTAAAACTTTCACACAAGCTCAGCGGCTTCAAGTTAATCAATGCATTATTAATTTATAATGTAAATACCTGACCCGGCGAACTTCGTCCCGCTGCACTCTCTACTTACTACATTAAGCATGTATTACACTATCTATTAAAAGAAATTGCATCAAAATCTGTAGCGTAGTTTTGAAGATATAAGCATACATAGGGACGGACAGACACGGAAAGCTTCTTTGCTTTTATACTATGTAGTGAAGTGATGATGATCATGATGTTCTGGTAATGTATATTCTGCGAGGTCGACTCCGGCTGCCCTGCCCATTTTCCTGTGCCTTACTTATATACAGAAACGCGCAGAAACTGACGCAGATAAACTCGAGAAACGCGTACTGTACACATAGAGCACATTTTAAGTTCAAATTGTGTCTCCCAAGGAATACTTCTGGGGGATATATCGATGACAACCTCACCTCTGGCCTAGTCGGCGTGCGGTTTTAGTCGGTTCGAGTCGGACATAACTTCCCCTTCCGGCTCCGGTAGGGGAGGTATCCGAGGGGATTTTCACACTAAAAAACAAAATAAAGGTTATAAGAGGTACTAGCTTTTGCTCGTGGATGTCGGTTATCGCGACAAAACATTTCTCAAATACGTAGGTGTACGAAGTGTCAAGTTTATAACTTTGAAAATGACGAACTTTCCATACAAAAGTTTATCACCTATTTTACCCTCTTAGTCATAACTGCTACCTGCATGCCAAATTTCAGCCCGATTCGTCCAGTGGTTTGGGCTGTGCGTTGATAGATGTCGGTCAGTCAGTCACCTTTGAGTTAAATATATTTAGATTGTATCTATCTATTCTAGAATAAGATAAAGTAAAGCGACAAGACTTAAGGATAGACGGTTCGAAACTCGTAAGCGATATTGACCCTCTCAGTCTTAGGAAAGTTTTCACCGACTTATGTGTTCTAAGGAATTGTTAGAGGTAAAACCCACACTTTCTATTGTCGCTCGCCACAAACAGGGATTTCACTTTAAATTCTTAATGGTGTTTTGCTGTATCGGATGAAACTGGCTGACACGGACGCTCAAAATATATACCGACTTCCTAATTAAGGCGTACAACAAGATTCTCGTAAAGGGTTTAATTAGAGGATCCCATCAACATAAGGCCCGAGCTCATAATATTATCTGCACTAGACGAGACTCTAGCGCAGGATTTCTCCTCAAGACTGTAAAGTCTTGAAAACAATGACATACCTGCCAATAAAAACTATAAAGTTCCATCCTATATACTGGGTGTAAGGGGAACGTTCCCGAAGCCGAAAACCCCTAGTAGTACTCCAGGTACATAGCACATTGGCATAAAAATAAAATCGATTTGGACAGTTTATTTTTTATTTTGCATTATTTACTCTCCATCGCGTTAGTGAAGCTAAATGAAACGGTAATTTCATAAAAAGAACATCACTACAAAAAAAATACAACTAGCGCCAAGCGCGTGCTTGTTTGTAATTGTGTTTTTATAAGAAATTACCGTTTCATTTAGTTTTACTAACACGATGAAGAGTAAATATTGCCATATAAAAAAAAAAAAATTGTGGTCCAAGTCGATTTTATTTTTATGGCAATTTGCTATGTACCTGGAGTATTAATAGGCGTTTTCGGCTTCGGGAGCGTTCCCCTTACACCCGGTATATAACCCGGGCTCGGCCAGAAAGCTACTGGAAATTCTGATGATGGTGTCGAAGGTGATTCCTTCTTCTACATTCAAGCGTTAAGGGTCCGTACTACCTCAAATGACATAGCATAAACGTGTATAATATCAAAAGTTCTAAAGCATGGACTTTTTAATTCATGTGTGGTAAAGTTGAGGATAAATACTAATGTTTATGTGTGGCAAAAACACGATTACGTAAAATTTTCTTGATAGAAAACCATTGCAAAGTTACCTCTAAACCGTACAAATAAAACGATATTATGGATTAATTACGCAAAATAGGATCACTAAACTTACACAATAAATGCAGTTTAGTGGTTAAAAGTAAAAGACATTATGTGTTTCAAATTTTACAAATATACATTGGTTTCTGCGTAACTAGCAAATATCTAAATTTTTACTCAAGCGATACCATTAAACTTAGAACCGCCCTGCCGCCCGGCCTCCTCCTCAGTGTTGCTTCGGCTATCATACGGGGAGCTTGTGTCGCACGCGCTCTGCGCAGACGATTACGATAGACGATACGAAAGTTTTCAAGTACCTATCTTTTGACAGGCGAAATGGGTAATAAAGTAAACTGAAAGAGGAAAATTGTATGTTGGCGTAAAAAAACATTAAAACATATGAATGATGTCTTATGTAGACAGCCTCTGTGGCGTGGTGGTAGTGCACGCGACTGCCACGCAAGAGGCGCGGGTTCGATTCCCGCTCAGTGCAAATATTTGTATGCATGAATATGGCTATTTGCATTGAACTGGGTGTTTCTATGTATATTATGTATATATTTACAAAAAAAAGTATATACGTATGTTTATCCGCATTCTAGATTCCATAACACAAGCTAATTAAGCTTACCATGGGTCTAGATAGCGCTGTGTAGAATGTTGTGGAATATTTATTTATTTATTACTAGCTTTTGCCCGCGGCTCCGCCCGCGTGGATGTCGGTTATCGCGACCAAACATAGCCTATGTCCTTTCTCATTGTCTAATCTACCCCTATACCAAATTTCATCAAAATCGGTTCAGTGGTTGGGGCGTGAAAGCGTAACATACAGACAGACAGACAGACAGAGTTACTTTCGCATTTATGATATTAGTATGGATTATAGTAAGTATCTAATCTACCTACCTAAGTAGCTTATACTGTACATAACAATTTGCAGTAGGTACTATATTAGTAGAAAGTAATAAATAGGTCAGTAAAATACCTAGGTACCTATTTCAAAATTTTGGATTGACATAGGCATACCTGCCTGTGTATCGACAAAAATAATCTTGCAGTAGCAGCCCAAGTCTTTCAGGCAGGCCCTGCCTACTACAGGTCGCTCACTGTGACGACGCGACGGACGACGCGGTTGGGCGACTCAGAGCCGAAAGTCGAAGTGCGGTAACTCTAACTTCTGTAGGTTAGGTTAGGTTAGAACTGTGACCCCAACGCATGAGCCGAGCGAGCGTAGCGAGCGTGCCGCAGCAGGCAGCGGCCGGCGAAGTGCCAGATCGGGTTATGATAGGAACGAGACCGTCGGGTCAGGTTAGGAAGAGGGTTACGTTCGGAACAAATTTTTAAAGTTTCTACCTAACCCGCGACCGGGTCTAGTTTTCGGGTCAGGTTCGGAATAAACGGAATATTTCTGTAAATACATGAGTACCTACCAACCCGAATGATCATAATATAAATATAGCAGTAGTTAGGTACTACTACCATACATATTCCTATATTTATTATAGACAGTACGTAATAATTATGAATTTCCATTCATCTGTTTCTATTGTAGGGTCATCGCCCTCTGTGGACTCAGCTATCTAGCCACATTACTGGCCGTCAGATTTGCGGCCCATACGGGGGCCCCGTATATGGCCATACTTCGCACGATCCCCAGGTACAGTCTCCTGCAGGGAGCGTTGGGTCCCCTGTGCGGCTGATGCCCCCCTCAGTTTTGGGACCAAACTTCGGAAGTGATGTCTGAAGTTCCACCGGCCATCGAGCCCCAGATACTTCATCGTGGGCTCGATGCCGCTGCTGACGCCCCTTACCTGTAGGCTGGATCCCGCAGGTGCAGGTGACCCACGACTTGAGCAACCCCTGCCGTGGCCTTTAGTGCTGCGTCTCGGTGCGCTGCTCCCCGCGCCGTAATGATGGTGTAATGCGAACCGGACGTTGGAGGTCGCAGAACGACCTCCGTCCTCCATGAGCGCTGGCCTGAGGGTGACCGGTGGAGCCGCCTGTCACCCTAGCAGAAGCAGGCCGCGGCGACGGCGCAAAGTGCGCCTCCCCGTAACCGGGGCTAGATGGGGACACTGTGGTCCCCCCAACCCGAAGGGGGCCATCTCGAAAGGGATGGTCCTGGGTCTGCCGGGGTGCGAGAGATATGCTTTTGGCAATCTCACCTCCGGCAACCAAGGACTTGGGACGGCGTGCGTTTTAGTCGGTTCGAGTTCGACATAACCACCTCCACCGGCTCCGTGGGGATTTATCGCACGATAATAAAAAACGAGGGTGTCATCGGCGGAACACGTTACGCTGACCCCTCTGAGCAACGGACCACGCATCACCCAATCGTAGCCGATGTTCCTCACCCTCCGTAACTACGGGCACGTCGTTCTCCACCACCTCCCCTAGGTGCCGTCTTCTTAGGGGCGAAGGCCTTGGCTTGGGACCAGGAGCACCACTGGGTGCAGCCGTCGTCGCTCATGACGCGACGACGGGTGCCGCCAGCGGTGGGCGGTATGCCAGGGTCCTCGAGGACGCCGAGGCGTGGCTCGATGACCTCCAGCAGCTGGACCACCGTTGGTGTCACCTTAGATGGAGCACGGGGAGCGGGGGTGTTCACACCCCGAGCCTCCCCGGCCCCCTGGACCAACAGCGTCAGCTGACCGATCTCCTCCCGCATCAGCCGTTGCTGCTTGTGGGAGTCAGCAATCTCCATCTCCAGGCTCGCAACCCGAGCCCGGAGTTTCACCTCCTCGCTGGAGACCCTCCTTTCCAGGAGCTCCTCCAGCGCTTTGGCGGCACCTTTTATCGCGTTCGCCACGACCCTCTTCTTTCCCGTAATTTTCTGGCCTTTTACGGCGCCAGAAATGCGGGAAAGAGCCGCCAGGATGTTCTGCACCGCCGGCACCTCCGTGTCCTCCTTTGGTAGCGGGGACACAATCGCTGGCGGCTCTGCTACTCTCTCTTTCGCTGTGTAGAGGTCGGCTTTCGACCTCTAATCGCGCCTAGCCGTCTAGCGTAGCCTTACTAGGAAGGTCCTCCTCGCTGTTCGATGATTCAGACCCACGATGAACCTGGGCGGGGGTCGCCATGGCTAGTCACCGAATGGGTGTCCATTCGATCACCAGTCACAGCTAGGGATTCCCCAGACGGAGTCCGGGTACCCTCATGGGTAGATTTATCCGTTATCGTTTCCATAGCCATATTTTGTTCAGTCGTCTATCCAAGTGCGACCGGCCTCGGTCGGCGAGAGATGTCATGCGGTGTTCCGCAGGGATCGGTCCTGGGACCGCTACTGTGGAACATCGGTTACGACTGGGTGCTTCGCGGTGAGCTCGCGGACGGTGCCGCCGTCACGTATTATGCGGACGACACGCTGGTGACGGCGTGCGGGGCTACATACCGCGAAGCGACCCTGAAGGCCACGACCGCGGTTGCCCAAGTCGTGGAGCGGATTCGGCGGCTGGGTCTCGAGGTGGCTCTGCATAAAACCGAGGCCATGTTCTTTCATGGGCCTCGGCGCGTGCCACCGGAGGATTCCAGCCTCATAGTAGGAGACATTTCTATCGGCATCAAGGCCCAGATGAAATATCTGGGGCTCGTGATCGACAGCCGGTGGAACTTCGGGGAGCATCTCCGAAGACTGGCCCCCAAATTGAAGGACACAGCTGCCGCTTTGGGGCGGCTGCTGCCCAACATGAGGGGCCCGGATGACTCCTGCAGGAGACTCTACGCGGGAGTCGTGCGGTCCATGGCCCTATATGGGTGTCCAATATGGGCGGACACCCTGACGGTCCACAATGCGCGTCTGCTGCGTGGACCGCAGCATGCAATGGCCAGCAGGGCCATTAGGGTGTACCGCACGATATCCTTCGAGGCGGCGAGTCTCCTTGCCGGATCCCTACCGTGGAACCTGGATGCGAGAGCCCTTTCGATGCTATATCGGTATCGTAAGGAGGCGCGGGAGCAGGGACGGGAACCCGAGCCCGAAGAAATTCGGGCCGTGAGGTCTCAGCTCCACAGGGACATGGTAGCGGAATGGGAGCTATGACTTGGGCGACCAAGCGCAGGGCACGCCGTAATAGCGGCGGTAAGACCCATCATGGAGGAATGGCTAGAGAGGCCACACGGCAGCCTCTCGTACCGGCTGACGCAGGTGATTACCGGACACGGGTGTTTCGGGAGTTACCTGTGTCGGATCCGGAAGGAGCCAACGTCCGAGTGCCATCACTGTGATGCGAGCGAGGACACAGAGCTGCACACGCTGACCGAGTGCCCGGCGTGGGACACGCCGAGGCGGGTCCTAGTGGCGGCTCTAGGGGTGGGAGTCCTCACACTCGTCACATTGCTCACAGCGATGGTACGATGCGCAAACGCTTGGGGTGCGGCCGCCTCCTTCTGCGAGCAAGTAATGCTCGAGAAGGAGGCGGCCGGTCGGGTCCGGACCAGACTCCGGGCCCGGGAAGCCCGTGCAGAGCGAAGGCGAACCGGACGTTGGAGGTCGCAGAACGACCTCCGTCCTCCATGAGCGCTGGCCTGGGGGTGACCGGTGGAGCCGCCTGTCACCCTAGCAGAAGCAGGCCGCGGCGGCGGCGCAAAGTGCGCCTCCCCGTAACCGGGGCTAGATGGGGACATTTTGGTACCCACAATCCGAAGGGGGCCATCTCGAAAGAGATGGTCCTGGGTCTGGGTCTGGGTCGGGGTGCGAGAGATATGCTTTTGGCAATCTCACCTCCGGCAACCAAGGACCCAAGATGGTGTGCGTTTTAGTCGGTTCGAGTCCGACATAACCACCTCCACTGGCTCTGTGGGGGTGGTATCCGTGGAGATTTATCGCACGATAGAAAAAAAGCCATATTTTGTTTTACGGTTAATGTCCACCGACATTGAGGTGGAAGTAGAGAGGTTGGGAGTGTATGTGAGGATGGGAAAGGTGGGAGTGAGTGAGTGACGCCCTAGGCACTGAGTTCCCCCCAGTGATGCATCCCATTGCCAGGCATGGGGTTCGGGGTGATTTTTTATAGAGGTTTTCTTCCTCGCAACTCCTAAGAGCTACAATGCCCTTCTGTTGCCAGACGGCGGTACGGCTCGGCCGATCGATGGTCCGGAATTGGTCCCCATGGGACCTTGTATTTCACCACTGATCGTTCAGTGGCAAAGTACTCGTCGCCCTTAGAGTTCTCCGCTAGGCTTAGCAGAGTGCGTGCGGAGAACTCGAAACGGACCATAAAGGCCCCCCCTCCTTGGTGGACTATTGGCCATGGGCGACGACGTGCGCCTCGCGTGAAGCCCACGCCGTCGCCCACGTTACCAAGGTGCACCACGCGGAGGTTTTCCTACCCAGCACCTCTACCAATATGCATTGGGTTCGCGTGGTGGAGTATTTTATTGTACCTTCAGGTGAGAGAGCAGTGCCCAGCAGTGTGACATTAAAAGGGCTGCTATTATTATATTATACTAGCTGCTGCCCGTAGCTTCGCCCGCGTGGAGGTTTTTTCCCGTTCCCGCAACCCATGGGAACCTTAACCCGGAATAAAAAGCAACCTATGTGTTATTCCAGGTTCTAACCTACCCCTGTATCAAATTTCAGCCAGATCCATTCAGTAGTTTTTGCGTGAAAGAGTAACAAACATCCATACATACAGCGATACATACTCACAAACTTTCGCATTTATAATATTAATAGGTTAAGTATAAATATATTATAAGTTTTATGTAAGTAAATTATCATTACAATATGCACACTTTTCTCAATTTGTTTATGGCCATAAATTTCTTGATGTCTAATTACTAGCTACTTTACCCTATCGATTGATACACGCGTGAACTCTGAACGTGAACACGGGGTCATCGCGGGAGTGAGATAGCAGCATCTGCGCGCGAGCAGTGCCGGCGCGGGTGCGTTGATGAAGCGCGCGGGGGTAAAATTTGAATTCGAGCTGGAGTGGTACGGACTCTTAATCACGATAGCATCCGAAGCTTACTCAAAAACAGGGTCCGCTTTTCCAGTTTAATCGCGTGTTTGACTGAACTTCGACATTTTCCGTGAGGTGACTGCCACCAGCCTCCATCGATTGGTGATACCGATTTTTTTTTATACCACTTAGGTGGCAGACAAACACACGGCCTACCTGATGGAAAGTGGTTACCGTGGCCAATGGCCGTGTGCCGCAGAGAGACGCATCCGTGCTCTCAACCCTGTAAGAACAAAGGAAACAAAAGGAAATAACACTGCATTCAAACATTTTCGAAAACTTGCTTGACACACCCGGTAATCGAACCGACTAAAATCCAAAAAAATACATCCTGTATTTTTATAGCTTCAATCGATAATGGCAATCATAAGGATTAAATTTCGCCAACAAACATGTCAGGCAATCCCCGAAATCTCAACTTATATTACGCCCTCGGGGAGTGTTTCCACATTGTACCCACAAAACTGTACCCACAAGCTAAAATCGAACCGAATAAAATCCAAAAAAAAAATACATTCTGTATATAATCATAGCGTTAAATCTATATAGCAAACATGGTGAATTAAATGAAAGGAAATCCCTGAAATCTAGTGGAAATTTCTGAAGTACAGACATGCATACAACTATTTGCACCGAGCGAGATTCTGTGCTTTCGCTGGCGACAAATTCACACAACTTTATCTGAGCCGCGAAGAAACTCCAACAATTCATAGTCTTCAGACTTAGTCTCAAACTTTTGTCAAGGGGCTGACGAAAATTAATAGCAATAAGTAAGTACAAAAGATATTGCACACGCCAGTACCGTTGACTCACTTCGGCGTGAAAGTGAATATTGTGAAAGCTATAGGTTCAGTACCAGCAGATGTTATGGACGCAGATGAAAGCCACGGCTAACTTTAATGTCTAGGTATAACGAATGTTTATTTATTTTTAGTTTATCTCTGCTGTAAAGTGAAATCAGAAGAATCCTTTGACTCATTACTGTACATTAAAATATTCCCGGTTGTGCTCGAGACCTTTGCCTCAAAGTACGGGGTCCATTCACTCTTCCTTTTGATTTGGTTTATACTAGTTTTATAGGAGTGACTGTCACCCGACCAAGGCCTCGTTTCTACTAAAGACAAACCACTGTGGTGCCACTGTTACTGCAAAAAATAACATTAAATTTTAGACTTTATTTCTACACACCTAAAGTCCAAAATGAAATAAAAACAGTTTCAGTATACTTTTTATTTACTCTGCAAAAAGTCATTTAATTTTGAACTTTGAACAGCATCTCTTGAAAGTCTATTATTTAATGCCGTTTTCGCAGTGGCTGTCGCACTACTGTCGTTTGCCTTTAGCAAAATCGAGGCCCAGCCCGACCGAGACTCGTATCAGTGGCAGGTAGGTTTAGCGGCTTCAATTGAGGTTAGTTTCGGTCCTAAACATTTTGGCCTGCATTCTAGAATACAAGTGAGTTAACCTGTTTCTGAGAATCGGCTACGCACACAGCGTGCTAATAATATGTAGGTATGGTGAGCGTGTTAGAATCATGTTAAAATATGGAGTGGCCAGCGATCAGGTGAGGTGTAGCTTGATGTATTATAGTGTATTTATATTACTATAAAGAATATTTTAAAGGATTTGTAAATAAGAAACTACTTTATACAATATTTTTATAAGTAGGTAGGTGAAAATCATTCGATGCAATGCGACGTCTCAAATGTTATAAAAAGACGATGTCAGATGTCATTCGCACAGTCTATCCCGAGCCGTCGAAGTGTGAGGTACGATATACCTCTGTTATATTTATAATGTTATAATAATATGTACTTACAGGGTTATAAAAGTGAATGTAGTAATAACTACTGTTATAGTGAATAATATAATAGTGGATTGGTATTTAATAAGTAATTGAATTAGCAATTATAATTAAATACCCTCTTTGGGTGTTCCAAATATTGTGTAACTAAAATATACTTGTAAAGTAACCGAATCAAAGTATTTGCGATAATCCTTGGGGATAATAAAATATCATAATGTCTGTAAAAGTATGGCTATACCAATGATTATAAGGGCTGGTTCGATACCAGTGTGGTATCTAAGTTTTATGTACTACCTATGTATCGTAGTGTCGGCTATTCGTCTGTTTAACTGATATACCAGATGATTGAATATCATTATACCATATTAGTGACTGTGCAAGTATTGTCATACTGATAATTATGAGAAGTGGTTCGACTCCAATGTGGTTCCTATGTGATAAGTATCTGTGTTATAGTTTTAGCTATTATAGTGTTGTAACTGGTCTGCAACCAGGGTTGTCTTATATTGTAATATTTGGCTATAATTATGAGAAGTGGTTCGACTCCAATGTGGTTCCTATGTGATAAGTATCTGTGTTATAGTTTTAGCTATTATACTGTTGTAACTGGTCTGCAACCAGGGTTGTCTTATATTGTAATATTTGGCTACGAGCCTGGTGTAACATGAAGTAAAATATTAACTATGTTGTGGTTAGAAGGCAGACAGGTTTTCTTGTCAGTTCTTTCCTGTCTACAACAGCTTTTGGAACTGACGTAGTATAACAGAATAAAAGAGTGATAAAACAGAATTGTATTTATTGTTTAATTTCCTTGGTTCAAATACATAATTACAAATGGCATCCTGTTTATGGGTATATATAGTAAGTTATAGGCTTATATATATATGGTCACCTCTAATTTTACCCCCCCAAATCTAACATCAGAAGTGGGATACGCAAAAACCATATTCTAATACATATTGTACAAGTTTCAGATTGTATCTGTATCTGGGAGGCTTGCCAAAAGCCTTCTGTAATATTTGCTACCCACTGGAGCAATGACTGACGGCTCAGCTATCTGCAAGGCAGTGAAATCCAGCATCAATTTGCAGCGGTACTGCGAAGCAGTGTATTTCCAAACCATCAACAAAAAAAAGTGCACAAAAACGGTATTGTAGCTTTTGTGATTTATAAGGTTCAAGTTGGATAGTGTAACTTCTTGATAGTTCTAATTGCAAACCACCCGGGCTGATCACTAACGAATCATTTTAAAATTTCTGGCTATTATCATTGATGTAATACTGGATTTCATATTTAATGAAAAAAAAGTAATGGTCAAACGTTTTATTTTCTTGAACAAAATATGTGGCTTGACTAATACTTAAAGCAAAGTTAATATTTTTGGTGATCTGAAATGGTTTGATCAGATTAAGTGGTGTTAAGATTCTATACTTATTCTAAAAGTTTGGTGATTAGAATTAGTGGTGTTAATATTTTGTATTCTAGAATAGTTATTTTCGGTACCTGACAAGTAACCTATTAAGATATATCAGGTTGGCCGAACAGTTATTTATGATTACTGTGTAAAGTAGATTTTATTTGTTATGAGAATTACTAAAAGGGTATGTATACACATACACCGTAAAAAGATTGAAAGACATTCTTAATTTATTTGGATTCATCTCTTTACAATTTAAGTTACTGATACTGATACTCATTAATGTGTGATGGTTACCAGGACTTTAAAATACGACCCTTTTTTTTTTTATTTAGTTGGACACATTCTAAAGTTACCTAACACTAAGTGAACTATATAAAGCCAATAAAGTTAAAAGTCATGTAAAGCCAATAAAGTTAAAAGTCATGTAAAGCCAATAAAGTTAAAAGTCATGTAAAGCCAATAAAGTAAAAAGTTATGTAAAGCCAATAAAGTTAAAATTCATGTAAAGCCAATAAAGTTAAAAGCCATGAAAAGCCAATAAAGTTAAAAGTCATGTAAAGCCAATAAAGTTAAAAGTCATGTAAAGCCAATAAAGTTAAAAGTTATGTAAAGCCAATAAAGTTAAAATTCATGTAAAGCCAATAAAGTTAAAAGCCATGAAAAGCCAATAAAGTTAAAAGTCATGTAAAGCCAATAAAGTTAAAAGTCATGTAAAGCCAATAAAGTTAAGTCATGTAAAGCCAATAAAGTTAAAAGTCATGTAAAGCCAATAAAGTTAAAAGCCATGAAAAGCCAATAAAGTTAAAAGTCATGTAAAGCCAATAAAGTTAAAAGTCATGTAAAGCCAATAAAGTTAAAAGCCATGAAAAGCCAATAAAGTTAAAAGTCATGTAAAGCCAATAAAGTTAAAAAGTCATGTAAAGCCAATAAAGTTAAAAAGTCATGTAAAGCCAATGAAGTTAAAAAGTCATGTAAAGCCAATGAAGTTAAAAAGTCATGTAAAGCCAATGAAGTTAAAAAGTCATGTAAAGCCAATGAAGTTAAAAAGTCATGTAAAGCCAATAAAGTTAAGTCATGTAAAGCCAATAAAGTTAAGTCATGTAAAGCCAATAAAGTTAAGTCAGGTAAAGCCAATAAAGTTAAGTCAGGTAAAGCCAATAAAGTTAAAAGTCATGTAAAGCCAATAAAGTTAAAAGTCATGTAAAGCCAATAAAGTCAAAAGTCGTGTAAAGCCAATAAAGTCAAAAGTCGTGTAAAGGTAATAAGGTTAAAATTACAGTCGGTTCAATATTAAAGTTAAAAGTACAATAGATTCATATAAAAGTACCGTAGATTCAATATTAAAGATAAAAGTGCCGTCGATTCAATATTAAAGATAAAAGTGCCGTAGATTCAAAAAGAAAATAAAAGTAAGGTCGATTTAATATTAAAGTAAATGTACAGTCAGTTCAATATTAAAGTAAATGTACAGTCGATTTATTATTAAAGTAATAAAAGTACAGTCGATTTATTATTAAAGTAAAAGTACAGTCGATTTATTATTAAAGTAAATGTACAGACGATTTATTATTAAAGTAAAAGTACAGTCGATTTATTATTAAAGTAAAAGTGTAGTCCATTCAATAATAAAGTAAAAGTACAGTCGGTTCAATATTAAAGTAAATGTACAGACGATTTATTATTAAAGTAAAAGTACAGTCGATTTATTATTAAAGTAAAAGTATA
Organism: Eilema sororculum; assembly: GCA_914829495.1. Classification (NCBI taxonomy): domain Eukaryota; kingdom Metazoa; phylum Arthropoda; class Insecta; order Lepidoptera; family Erebidae; genus Eilema; species Eilema sororculum. The sequence continues at coordinate 1,843,131 of OU618533.1, forward strand.
GTCCATTCAATAATAAAGTAAAAGTACAGTCGGTTCAATATTAAAGTAAATGTACAGACGATTTATTATTAAAGTAAAAGTACAGTCGATTTATTATTAAAGTAAAAGTACAGTCGATTTATTATTAAAGTAAAAGTACAGTCGATTTATTATTAAAGTAAAAGTACAGTCGATTTATTATTAAAGTAAAAGTACAGTCGGTTCAATATTAAAGTAAATGTACAGACGATTCAATATTAAAGTAAATGTACAGTCGGTTCAATATTTAGGTAAATGTACAGTCGGTTCAATATTAGAGTAAAAGTACAGTCGATTCAATATTAGAGTAAAAGTACAATCGACTTAATATTAAAGCAAATGTACAGTCGGTTCAATATTAAAGTAAAAGTACAGTCGGTCCAATATTAAAGTTAATATTACACGAAAAGTACCTACCGTCGATTTAATATTAAATTCAAATTCTAACAAAATCGTTTATTCTGCTTGTAAAACGCCAATATAAAAAATAAATATTAAATACTATTTAGCAAATGGACCACTGGTTTGAAACGTGGCGTACAGTGGATGCAATAGTAAAGTTTATTCAAATTAAGCTACAATAATAAAGTAAATTACAATCAAAGTAAAGTCAAGTACAGTTAAAACGAACAAAATTCGAATAAAAAAGAAAGTCAATAGCATTTACACTACGTATGTACAATGTACCTTAAAGGACTACAATAGATATTATTTTATTATGGATTTACTAAACACTTTGAGATCAAAGTATAGTTCAGAATGGCCGTGATGGATTAAAAACATTGCTATTTGTGTTACTATATATATAGTGTTATTGGCTTTTGGCATTAGTGGTGGTTGTAAGTAAAAAACAAAAGGGACGAGACTATGATGTCTCGGGTAAAAGGTGAGACTATGATGTCTCGGGTAAAAGGAGAGACTATGATGTCTCGGGTAAAAGGAGAGACTATGATGTCTCGGGTAAAAGGTGAGACTATGATGTCTCGGGTAAAAGGAGAGACTATGATGTCTCGGGTAAAAGGAGAGACTATGATGTCTCGGGTAAAAGATGAGACTATGATATCTCGGGTAAAAGGCGAGACGGTTTTGTCTCATGGGGAAAAAAGGCGAGGCGGTTATATTTCGGTTAAAAAACAAGACTTATACCTCGTGTAAAATAAGAGACTATCTCGGGTATACAACTGTTATTATCAAATGCCGTGATACATAATTAATTTAATGGGAAATTTATAGATGGTGTTTGAAATGATAAAGTTTAGATTATTCCGTTAGATTCGGAGGTAATCAATATTCTTGGATAACCGAACAATAACAAAAGACATTTTATAAAAGTTCACATTAGTCCGTTGGATTCGGAGGTAATTAATGTTCTTGGATAACTGAATAATAACAGAAGATAATATATATATATATATTTTACACACATTTTATAAAATGTTTTTTGCCCTTCTACTATGCTAAGATTTCATAAAGATCGAAGACTAAATAATGTTTAAATCTTAAGTTTGAGACAAAGTACCAAAATGTTGTTGAATATCTATATTTTTTTGGTGTTGACTATTCTTTTTGGGGTAATTTTGATACTAAGAAAGTGTTTTTTCTTTAATGTATAAATTCTGTTTTGCAAAAAGTGATGTAAAAGAAATATAATTATAATGACTAAGTTTAAGTATGTAATATGTGATCGCAATTTGCAATAAAATTCGTTGCATATACTTCGAGAGCGAAGTAATTGTCAGTATGGCCGTGTTAGAATCATGTTAAAATATGGAGTGGCCAGCGATCAGGTGAGGTGTAGCTTGATGTATTATAGTGTATTTATATTACTATAAAGAATATTTTAAAGGATTTGTAAATAAGAAACTACTTTATACAATATTTTTATAAGTAGGTAGGTGAAAATCATTCGATGCAATGCGACGTCTCAAATGTTATAAAAAGACGATGTCAGATGTCATTCGCACAGTCTATCCCGAGCCGTCGAAGTGTGAGGTACGATATACCTCTGTTATATTTATAATGTTATAATAATATGTACTTACAGGGTTATAAAAGTGAATGTAGTAATAACTACTGTTATAGTGAATAATATAATAGTGGATTGGTATTTAATAAGTAATTGAATTAGCAATTATAATTAAATACCCTCTTTGGGTGTTCCAAATATTGTGTAACTAAAATATACGTGTAAAGTAACCGAATCAAAGTATTTGCGATAATCCTTGGGGATAATAAAATATCATAATGTCTGTAAAAGTATGGCTATACCAATGATTACAAGGGCTGGTTCGATACCAGTGTGGTATCTAAGTTTTATGTACTACCTATGTATCGTAGTGTCGGCTATTCGTCTGTTTAACTGATATACCAGATGATTGAATATCATTATACCATATTAGTGACTGTGCAAGTATTGTCATACTGATAATTATGAGAAGTGGTTCGACTCCAATGTGGTTCCTATGTGATAAGTATCTGTGTTATAGTTTTAGCTATTATAGTGTTGTAACTGGTCTGCAACCAGGGTTGTCTTATATTGTAATATTTGGCTATAATTATGAGAAGTGGTTCGACTCCAATGTGGTTCCTATGTGATAAGTATCTGTGTTATAGTTTTAGCTATTATACTGTTGTAACTGGTCTGCAACCAGGGTTGTCTTATATTGTAATATTTGGCTACGAGCCTGGTGTAACATGAAGTAAAATATTAACTATGTTGTGGTTAGAAGGCAGACAGGTTTTCTTGTCAGTTCTTTCCTGTCTACAACAGCTTTTGGAACTGACGTAGTATAACAGAATAAAAGAGTGATAAAACAGAATTGTATTTATTGTTAAATTTCCTTGGTTCAAATACATAATTACAAATGGCATCCTGTTTATGGGTATATATAGTAAGTTATAGGCTTATATATATATGGTCACCTCTAATTTTACCCCCCCAAATCTAACAAGCGCATCACAGGGTATATTGTGCCTCGTCTTATCAATGTTCTACCCTCTTATAACAAGTCATGTAACCAGTACTTTCGGATTTACACGTAAACACAAAGAATACTTTTTGAGTTCATTGTAGATATCTTTAATAATTTTGTTTTTGTATTTTGTGATTGTTTTAAAATAATTGGTGACAACTTTAAGTAATAATAACGACGTATGTTATATATTTCTTTTTTTTTAATGTGTGTAGGTAAGGTAGAGATTTGGTCTTCCCTGTTTCAATATTTTTTTTTTATATCCTATGTTAGCAATTGTATTGTATTAGCACAAGTACAAACCTTAGTGGTTTTTTTTGTGGTCTATAAAGTCAAATTGTAATGTTCACTTTTAATAATAAACGAATTAAAAAAAATATTTATATTTACTTTGCGTCTAGCTAGATAGCCCTGTGTAAAATGTCTTAGGATCTACGCTACACCACACCTTGGAAACTCTCTAAAAATGCCTGATAACTAAGCAAACCGATCTTCTCATTCTTCTCCTGATATATCGTTCTGCACACTTTTAAAATCGGTGGGATCCCCTCCCACCGATTTTAAAAGTGTGCAGTTTCCGTTCTATTAGTCAGTACTATTTTATCTATTCTCTCATTGATATTTGTTGTCACTAATCTCATTGTATTCTGTGTCTACGCACACTAAATTCAGTAGGGCGGTACGGTAACGAAAACTTTAAACACAAATCAATAGCTCCCAATTACATAGAGATGTAAATATACAGTACATTTTCATCGTTACAAACCGCAACCTCATGATTTAACTTTGAACATTTTTATTCATTGTTTCATTTCTGTTTTCATTTTGATATGAATTGGTTGTGAAACCGCAGGCCGCACGGCGGGCTATTGTTTGCTTGAATATTTATTTACCGATATTGGATACGCGTCAGTGGACGACCGAAGTTGGAGAAGGTTAGGTTTGTTTGGGTTTGGCGTACGAATAATTAATATTACGAGTAGGTTTAGAAATGTATGTACCTACTGCCCGCAAAACTCAAGTAACAAAATGTATGTGTTAATATAACAAGTAGGTCTTTATCAGCGTTGTTCCAGGAGTCTGAGGCCTGCTTATTACTTCTTCCTTGTTTGGGTTGACTTATAAGGTGTTTATGAGAAGCAACTGCTGTTTGAATTGCCCAATACTAAAAAGAAAGCCTGCGCTAAAGCCTCGTCTGTTAATTAGCAACCCCCCTTGACAAGTTGAGACAAGGAATATATGGAATTTTCACGTATCATGACGCACCTATTAGACATTTAGGGATATTTACCATGTATTGTTTCGAGTGTCTGATATTTTGGCGCTGTATCAAGCACCATAATCACGGAGGAACTGGAGTATTGGTGGCAAGCAGTGAAAAAGATTTTTAGGAGTAAATATATCGACTTACCCTCTTTCGAGTTATTTTATTACGTGTATCATATAAATAACTATATTTTACGTTTATGACACTCGTTAACGACTGTCAGTGATAAACGGCAAAATACGTATCAATTCCATACATTCATCAGGTGTCATCATTCAGGTGTGCTTACAGGCATGAGATTTTGATGAGGTTCCAAAAAACACCAAGAAAATGTGTCTCCTCAGCAGCCTAAAAAAGTAAATACCTATTGAGTAAGACACTGTACTTTTCCACTATATTTTAATTTTCACCTGACCGGTTTCGCCTCACGGCATCCTCAAAGGTATGTTGAGTATGCCGTGAGGTGAAACTGATCAGGTGAAAATTAAAATATAGTGGAAAAGTACAAAGTGTCTTACTCAATATGTGTAGCAGATTCCACCAAGTACCATCAATCAATAGAATAAACAGTAAAAAAATTATACCTATTAAGAAAATAGTATTGAACTTCTGTCTTTCATTTATCATACTGTCTATAAATCGTTTGGTGCGGACGGCGGGCGATGCGTCAATATCCGCCGGTCGGATCCATGGGGAATCGAAAACGCTTGGAACGGTTTTCTTCTGATTTCTGAATGAATGTAAGTGAATGGATAATCATCCATTCACTTACATTCATTCATAACGATGAAGTTCTAACTATACAATCGTATAGTTAGAACTTCATCGTTCAGAATGTGATTTCGTTCTTACATTCGTTAATTAGAGATTTACTAAGTAGGCATACATTATGTTACACTGCTGCAATCGAAACTAATTGGAGGCCTATTTCCAGCAGTGGACTGGGATAGGCTAAATATTCTTCATTTTCTTACAAACTGTATGGCAGTACTTACGGCACCATCTTGTAGCCACAGTGGTCACCCTGCATTGCGTGCACTGCTGTCGTGCATTGACCCAATTGTCGGTGATCCCTTTCAAGTCAGAATTGAATACTGGAGAGCACAGGGCCCACTACGACCCCTTTCGTCCCGCTTTCGGAGGAACTACTACCTGGACATGATTTGACCTGGACCAGATGGAAGTCATTAAACAGACTCCGGCCTCGGGTCGACCGAAGCAAGGAATGCTGGGCCAGATGGGGGTTCTCGGAGGGGGCGGACCTGCGATGTGAATGTGGAGTTACTTACAAACCAACTTTATTTTTATTAGATTGGTTATGTAAAAATGCCAATTTCACACATCAGTCAGTCAGACATTTCATACACAGACAGGATCATTACTCATTTAAAATCTATTCTGTGCTTACATCATTTAAAAAACAAAACTATGAATATACGTGTATTATGAACTAGCTGACCCGGCGAACTTCGAACCGCCAATTATTTTCCGCCCACGTGGCGTCCAATCCCGTTCCCACTGCAAGCCTTCTTCGTGAATTACTCTATCTAAAGATACATCAACAAAATCTGTATTGTAGTTTTGAAGATATATGCATACATATGGACGGAGAGACGCAGCAAGCGACTTTGCTTTATATTATGTAGTGAGAAGTACTTTCATAAACAAATTGCACGACACTACTTGCAGCTTTAATTAATTAAATTTAAGCTCTAGTAAAAGTTTAAACAGTGTTCACACATGAACATGACTTCTAGCAACATCCTATATTCCTACGTCAACGGACACTACGTGATATCCAAATAACATACTAATATGCTTTTATGGTCACGTAGTGCAAGTGACTGATAATGTCAAGGATTAAATAATAATATAGTGATTTAATAAAAAAGCAACTAAAGAAGAAACGGTTACACCCGTTTCTGCCCACGTGAAATATTGAGCTCGTACCCATGACCCATAGGAATCGATTTTCGGGATAAAGAGAAGCCTGTATGTTATACCAGCTTATCTGTGGGCTAAATTTTGTCTCAATCAGTTCAGCTGCTTTTGCGTGATGAAGTAACACAGTCATTATCACCAGGATGTATGGATGTCCGATAGGATTTTTCGATCCCAAGTTTCCATTCTACATAATCTAAGGTAAAAATCCATCCATCCATATCCTCACGCCTGTAAATCCCCGTAGGGGTAGGCAGAGGTGTATTAACACCCACGTGTCGCCAACTATGATTTACTGGAGGAGGCGAGTCTATTGTCATCAAGCGGGCACTTTGTCTTGGGTTGTATGTTTACTGTCAGATGGAGAACAGCCCTATCCCTTAGTCGCCTTTTACGACACCCACTCGAAGGGATGGGATGGTCCACCGGGTACCAACACGGTACGGGGTAAGATAAATATATTAAAACAATTATTTTAGTACCCCGTTTTATAATTAGGGAGTGTTTGTTTGAGATACCAAAAAATATCAACCTTTCTAAATCAAAATAAAACCTTATTATTATTCTCCAAAATTATCTTTGAAGAAAAAACATACCTATATCTTTCAAAAGTGACCTTTTCCTGGAAAATTGTAAATATGGAATAACGTCATTGTTGTTATAATTAGCGGTCACACAAAGTCGGGAACAGGGAACCATGGCTGCGGTTTCTTTGGATTATCTTATAAGCCTCTTGTGCTTCTGAGATCAAAAGAATATCATTTGGCGCGTTTGTAGTCTGTATAGCACAGAAAATTGTCCACATTTACAAGTATATTACTGTTACAAGAATTTTAAAGCATCACAGTACATGTTTTCTTTGTAGGTAGGTATAGAAAAAGAGTACCTACCCTAATATATAAAAATAAGGGCATTCAAATAAATTTAATATCTGTGTAAGTATAATCAAAAGCCAAATGAAAAGCTATTTATTTATTTATTTTCAAGAAAACCAACAGCGATACAGTAAGTGAATTTGTAGACCATAGACTAAAAGTGAGGCTTAACAACAGTTTTTCCTTAACTATTACATAAAAATTAAATCGGCTTGTGAACGGATACAATTTGTTATCTAAATTTTGAATTAACAATTTTTTTTAATTATGAACCTAAGCAAAAATTCTGATATAATGACTCCTTTTTTGTCAGGAAAGAGGTAAGAAAAAACTACATATTGTATTCTTTTACGTTTCAATAATTTTCTTCAAAGAGTTTAGGAATATTAATCACTCTACTCTACCAACATTGGAGCCTATGACCAGCAGTGGACTACGATATTTTATTGATTGATTGAATCACTCTATACAATGTGAAATAAAGTTACATTTTTCAGTGTCTAGTTTTACAAAATTCCGTGCAAAGCGCTCAGGTCAATGCTAACATTTGACAAGGCTGAAGGCCACTCTGCAGCTAATAACTCTTCGATGCAAATGTCGCGAAAAGGTCACCCCACGGTAACGATGTTGTCCAAGTGACACTTCAGCATGATGGCGCTTTGACATACTAATACTTGGATATGGTATCGAGTCCTGTGCCCCGAGCACAAGTCACTCGAGAAGTTGTAAACGTATCGAGAAAACGGGCATTGCGATTGGTGGGCTTCGCACGCTTAAGGTTTACAGTAGGCAGGCGGCCAATCACAATGCTTCCTTCTCTCGATAACATTGCGAATTCGAATATTGTTCGCGCTTGGGACACTGAAGTATTGACAAAGTATGAACAACGAGCAGGTTAATTGTTTTATTTAGCCCAACAATTGCACGTGTTTCCTTCTTCCTACAGTCCCGGGTCCTTTTAGGGGTTAGGGGGACGTGAAAAAGCATCTGATGAGGTCGTCAAGCTGAGTAGAACGATTGTAAACGTGGTACGTGTTTGAAACGGTGACTCTCTTTCCTGAAACTTTGTATTCAGCTTACCATCAAATAGCCGTGTCCTAAATAAAAATGTCCAGTAGATACAGGTCACCATTCTAGTTGCTATAGATTCTAGAATGATCATTCATATCTTGAGGACCTTGACAGATGCTTTTTCTGGTCCGAGAATCCGGGATTCTATGAAAGAAACACGTGTGCTGGTTGGGCCACAGAATGTAGGACACTTTAGTGCATGTTGTGCTACAAAGAAAGGCAAATTATACCTATACCTGCATATTTATGAGGGCAAATATCCAAACTAGTATTATGAATGCGAAAGTAACTCTGTCTGTTTGTCTATCTGTATGTTACGCTTTCACGCCTAAACCACTGAACCAATTTTGATGAAATTTGGTATAATGGTAGATTAAACCATGAGAAAGGACATATGCTATGTTTGGTCGCGATAACCGACATCCACGCGGGTGGAGCAGCGGGCAAAAGCTAGTTGATACTAAGAGCGCCTTCACACTAGCGTTTATCCAGCGTAGATGTTCGATGAACGTACGTGCAGCGCAGACTGAGTCTCTGCTGGAACATACGAGTACGCTGCACGGGCGCTACCGTGGCGTTCAATTAACTCCAGAATAAACGTTTCGACAACGCGACGCCGTCTTCTGCGCTGCGCGTACGTTCATCGAACGTCTACGCTGGATAAACGCTAGTGTGAAGGCAGCCTTAGTCGGAATCGAATCGACTTATCGTCAAACGTTCTACCGCTGTACTACAAAGAAGTACTGTAACAGTATTGTGTGAGTATGTTTTGTTGTAAAACATTGTCTAACAGATTTTAAAGGTCAGTGGCACAGTGATAGTGAGTAGGTGAAGCTATTGTGTTTGAATCGGCAAATATTATTGAATTTTGCATGAGAAACATTTTGATATTCTGAGTGTCGTCAAGTTAAATAAAATGGTATGAATAGAATGTTCTATATTCTATACAAAAATTATAAAAAATATAATAGAAACATTCTTACATTTTAAAAGTACAATGGGCGAGCTTATCGCTAAGAACGAGCTCTGCCAGACAACCTTGGGATGAAAATTACGGGTACATACCTATTCTGAATAAATTATTATTATATCCATACTAATATTAACTAGCTGTTGTCCGTGGGTCCGCCCGCGTGGCATGGTGATCCCGTTCTCACAACTTAAGAAGGCCGGTGATAAAAAGTAGCCCAATGTGTTATACCAGATTATACGCTATCCCTATACCAAATTACGGACCGATCCGTTCATCTCCGTGAATGCTGTCTGCCTGTTATCTTAAGACTCAAAGAACTTGTCAAAACTTTGTCCTCGAGATTACTTTTAAAATAATTAATAAAGAAAGTAACTCTGGACAATATCAATTTTCCAGGTTACCATGTGGGTGAAGTCAAGAACAGAAGCAAGTATGAACGTAGATTGTATGCAAAGTTATTTAATAAAAATTAATAACTCTGAAAATAGCAGATCTTTGATAAGTTATATCTAAGTAGGTAAGTATCCAGTTATTAAATAGCTTCCACAGATATATTTAATTATTTAAATTATTCGTTTTACCTTGATAAATAGTATCTAGGTAATTTTGACTTGGTAGGAGATTTGGTCTGTAATAATATATTTTTATCGTGAATATACACGACAGACAAAATTACTAAACTGTGAATGTCTTATCAAAAAACATTACCTTCCTTCCTTCGGCAGTCGGGTAAAAATACAGTTTGTTAAACGTGCCAGAATACTTTACTCAGATATTCTGACGATATTTCCATTACACAAATCAAATCAAATTATTTTTTTATTAACTAAGTACTCTGACAATTCGATATCGTTCGACAGAGCTTCGATTCGATTGAAATATGGGCCGTGTTACAGTCTCTCCAGCGGTGCCGGATAGATCACCGGTATATCGAAGTTTTGAAGTGTCTATATCAGAACGCCACTATGTTAGTCCGAGTAGAGGAACAGAGCACGAGGCCAATCCCACTGAAAAGGGGCGTTAGACAGGGAGACGTTATCTCTCCGAAACTGTTTACCGCTGCCTTGTTTACTGAACTGGAAAGGACGTGGCATCAACATAAATGGCGAGTATATCACTCACCTTCGGTTTGCCGATGATATTGTCATCATGGCAGAATCGCTGGAAGACTTAAACACCATGCTCGAAGACCTCAATAGAGTATCCCAACAGGTGGGCCTTAAGATGGATATGGACAAGACGAAGGTTATGTCAAATGTCCATGTTGCGCCTCTACCGGTGCATGTTGGGGACTCAGTCTTAGAAGCTGTTGACGAGTACGTCTACTTGGGTCAACTGATCCAGGTAGGCAATTCCAGCTTCGAAGACGGTACATCGACGAATCCGACTCGGCTGGGCAGCGTTCACATACCTCAGTGCTTAAAGACGAAAGTCTTTAACCAATGTGTGTTACCAGTGATGACTTACGGATCTGAAACGTGGTCCCTCACTATAGGTCTCCTGCAAAAGCTCATAATCGCTCAACGAGCTATGGAGAGGACGACCTCATCAAGGTCGCCGTGAAGCGCTGGATGCGGGCTGCTTCAGATCGGTCATTCTGGAGGTCTATGGGAGAGGCCTATGTTCAGCAGTGGACTATGTGTGGCTGATATGATGATGATGATCTTCTTCAGAACCATTTTACGGATTTCAATTATTGATGTTTCAAATTAAAGGTATTCATCGCACAAGTTATTTTCATCCATGCAATCAAATTATTTTTTTATTAACTAAGTACTCTGACAATTCGATATCGTTAAGCGGTTATGGATGTCAAATGCCAGTTTTTTCCAAAAAATCGGAGTTCCGCGGGTTCCGCCGCCGCTTCGCAGTTAGACTGAAATTGAACGATGATGACATGCAAAAGCCATATCCACATCTTCACAGCTCTATGTAAAACACCGAAACTACATTGTTACCATCCTACACCCTTAGGTAGCTCAGATATAGAGATATGAATAAAAAATAACACCGCATTTGACATTTTGTTGACCTTCCTAACACCCTTTTTTATAATGATCGTTATAGTCAAGGAGCGAATATCTTAGGAAAAAATATCTTCGAAAGTAAAAAAAATGTCCAAAGTATGGGCCAAAGATTCAAAAAAATAAACCTCTCGTAGGCATTTTTTTAGTTTTTATAATTTGATATAGGGTGGTTAAAACCCATAGTCAAATAATTGTAAGTGGTAACACAGTGGTAAATATTTTACCGGTGACATCTGACAGAGGGGTGCTTGGTTCGGCAACTGCACGCAGTGAACTCTGGATAACGAAGATGGCAGCGCCTCTCTCCAATGGAGACGCTACCGACCGCCTACGTCAAATTGAGCCCGAAGTGGGAGTGGCCCCGTGAAGGGCTGTTTGGAGACCTTCCAGGCTAAGATTATGATGATACATATAGTCTCGTCTGGAAATCCCTTCGGGGCAGAGGCAGAGGTGTATTAGCACCTTTTGGCAAATATGATTTTCAGTCCCACGACGACGTAATAAGGGGTAAGCATTTTGCCGTCTAGCGGGCCTTTTGTCTGGGGCTGATTGTTTACTGTCGGATGGACAACAGCCCTATCCCTTAGTCGCCTTTTTCGGCACTCACAAGTGCTGGGGTGGTCTTATTCTACTCCACTGGGAACCAATACAATAGTAATTGTAATGGGATGGTAAATATACTTACAGTTCAGGGCAAATTGGAAATTTCTATTTATCGATACTCTTCTTCATTGGGCCGAAAGCAATTTTCAGTGCAATTAGATGTGTCGGAGACACAGTTTGTGACACTAACGCAAGCGCATTTTTGAGGTCCTCCATTGTGCAGGTATTGGGGCACAGCGGGCACGATAGAAGGTGGTTCATTGTTTATTTTGTAGGGTAATCGATGATATATATAGAAGTATTATTTATAGTTATATATCGCTTTGTATAATTAACATACTTAATGCTGTAAAAATTCATTCAAGTATTATAGTGTATGTATAACGTGAGTATGTATTATTAGTAGGTATACAAATTAGACTGTTAACCTTTCAGTAAATTGTCCATTCTTCTGCTTGCACCTAATCACCCTAAGGTGGACTGGTAGATAATGCCCTTGACATTAAGTCCGCCTTTGTACAACTGTGCATAAAGTTTAAAAATAAAAATATATCGGTAGTGAATTCTGAAACATCAACTTCAAGAAAGTAGCGTGTAGTGTCAATATTTAGATATTGGATGCGAATGATCCAATGTCATTGATGTCACCACCGTTTACGTCAAATCGAAGAATGTCGGTGCAAAACGTAATATTATGGATAACATTCTTTAATGTTATGAATATTAGTTACTTGGTTATAAGTGGAATATTACAATAATTTTACTATGAACTGTGTCAACATGTTGCTTTAATTGGATAGGTTTGTTTTTGGTATGTTTAGTAGGTCATTTGTCTAGGTGACAACATAATTTTATCCAATATTTTATAATAATATAATAATTAAAGTGCAACGAAAACAATATAAATAGATTTTTACCCACGACCGTACGGAGACGGTATAATATGCGTTTAAGGTGAAAGGATGTTTGTGTGTTTGTTTGTTTGTGCAAATCCATGTTGCCATTTTCTCCGAACCAATCCTATTTTGAAGCTGTTTTCAGTTACGGGTTCGGTGGTGCATGTTCTTAGGTAGGTGTTACGGTGACAACCCACCTGGGGGCGTTGCAGTAAACATTTTTAGGGCAAAGACGGGGTATTTTTAATTTTTTTAATTTACTTTTCTTTATAAAATGTTTTAAATAAGTATTCTAAAAAAAGGCGTTGATAATATTTTTTTTATTAGTTTTCAAAACTTTTGCAACTTTTCAAAAATAATTTACTGTCATTACTTAGTTAGGTACCGTCTGACGTTTACCAACTAGTAATTTTATCAATGTTTATTTAGTCAAATGTTTCAGTTGGGATTAACACATTACGAAAATAAAATATGATGTTGGTTGTAATAAAAAATAATTTGATTAATGATCAAATGCGATAATGATGTTTGATCTTTGGTGATATTCTACAAAATAAAAAAGTGCCTGCTAAAATTATTCCAAACATTGCATTGGTAAAGAAGGTAGCCAAACTTTGTTTGGGTAGTGAAATTTTGGCGAAATCTTTTCGGCAAAACGGCAGGTATCTAAAAAAGTCTGCTCCCGAGCCTCTTCCATCATCTCGATGGTAAGATTGCTTGGGCCCCGAAATCTTAGTGCATACTTCATACTCACTTAATATATCAAACTAATTGAAATCAACCTCTCTAAGATGCAATTTCTTGGAACCGACCAAACGACCAGCCTGCAATTTCCCTCGCTGCAATCAACTTAAACAACTGCTTATCAAGGTACGACGTCGGCGTAATACTCTTTTAACAATTTTCAAGATGGCGTATTGAAACTCGTGCAGCAAAAACGTGCATCATTAACTACAGTTACAGAAAATTGAAAACAGAATAATAATTCTATTATTTGGGGCCACGAAAATGTCAAGTTATGAGTTGTAGCAAAAATATAAAGTCAACAGCACAGCCAATAGAACCGTTTACACTCACAGTCTTTCGAACCCCGCATTCTTGTATGAAAGAGCGCGTTGCGAAAAGTAGTGCGTTCATAGGAGCATCCAAGATTGTATGGGATTTTCCTGCTTTGTTTGCTATATAATCAGCCCATCTTTTCTTTTGCCTCCCATCATTTCTTTTTCCCCCAAGGCCAATTATTTTGTTGTTTGGTGAGTAATCGCTTGTCTTGGCAGCGGGTGTCCTGCCCAGTTCCACTTCTGTTTTAAACTATAATGGAGAGCGTCTGTTAATTTAGTTCTCATACGGATATCTGTGTTTCTTATTTTTGAATGATTTCTTCTCAGATTCAAGATGCGTCTTTTCATTGCATGTTGGCAGGAAAATATGTTCAAGGACAGCCATGAATAGTTTTGGAGAGAGTGGATCTCCGTGCCCTACCCCTCTTCCAATAGTGAACTCTCCGAATGCGAATGCGGTTATTACTTTCCTTCAATCACTGACTCATTATGACACAGACTTAAGGGGTAGGACACGACGCTATTCCCGTTCCAATTGAGCAGTCTGGATGGGGAATTACCTCCGCCCTTCAAAATACCACGGCCATAATAACCTCGTGTTGTGTTGCCGCCGGTAGGGTAGCCATAGCTCACTGAAGAGTTTTTGTGCTATCAGTGGGAAGACCAAAAGCTTGTCTAGCTCTATCTTCTTCACTGATGTCACAGAAACTCTGCGTTCTTACAGGGTCGGCAGCACAAGCGTTACTCCCCTAGTGTTGCACATGTCCATGCTCCACGGTAACCAATTTCCATTAGGTGGGCCCTTTGCTCGTTTGCCATTTAAGGGGTATGAAAAAAGACTGAGTTAATTAGATTCATATTATAGGTGTATGACATTAGAATGTTCTATCATATTTAATGTACAGTCAGCGTCAAAAAGATATGTTTATACTGGAGATTGATGGCGCTTGGTGGAATCATACTCAACACATATTGAATAACACACTTGTACTTTTCCACTGAGTTTATTTTATTTCTAAACCTGACCGGTTTCGCCTTACGGCATTATTAATATTGCATTTTGTTGTACTTACCTCTCAAAAAGATAGGTAAGTACAACAAAATGCAACTGCATGTACTTATATAATATTAAATTATATCAACTCTTATATTACACAGTATATAAACCTAGTTCTTAAGCGATTTTTTTCAATTTTTAGTATAGGTAAATGTGTATTTTTCGACAGCTTTTAGTCCCAGTATCTGTACGATGAAACAGTAAATTAGAATGTCCTAAATTACTTTTCCGCTAACTGTACCATTCATTTTATAGTACCTAACATAAATAGCCTGATTACTTACATGTGTGTCATAGAAACTTTTGATTAATTAGAGAAACCTGTCAGCATCAAGCCTCGGTCCTAATGGCCCCACTCGTAATATATCGTTCGGTAGAACACTCGAGCCTGGGGTCATTATACGCACTTGTTCGTACAATTGAGACATTTTCAATAATGTCTTAGTATTTATCTTTGTTCGAAAATTAAGTTAACAACCTGTACAGAGCTAATTTTGTATTGTAATTAGTGTACCGTTACATATGATGGCGTTTGCACGAGTTTGAACTGTCTCTATTATGTACAGTACTTGGGTTTGGATTTTGGAAAGATCTAGATGTAATATAATAATAATAATATAATAAATAAATATTCCACAACATTCTACACAACGCTATCTAGACCCATGGTAAGCTTTTATAGCTTGTGTTATGGAACCTAGAATGCGGATAAACATACTTATATACTTTTTTTTTTTTTTGTAAATACATACATATTATATCTACATAGAAACACCCAGACCAATGCAAATAGCCATATTCATGCATACAAATATTTGCACTGAGCGGGAATCGAACCCGCGCCTCCTGCGTGGCAGTCGCGTGCACTACCACCACACCACAGAGGCACAGAGATGAATAATCTTGAAGTCTCGATTGCGAGCCTGTCACCTTAGCAGATACGGGCTGAGGTGGCGGCGTTTCTCCCTATCCGGGGGCAAGATGGAGACACCGTGGTTCCCACACTCGAGGGGGCTACCTAGTAACCGGCTATGGCCTTGGGTCAGCCGAGGTGCGAGGCATATGTTGGCAATCTCACCTCCAGCATTTCAAAACCTAGTGCGGTTTTAGGTGAAACGAGTCCAACATTGCCCCCACTGTGTGGATATGAAGACTCAAACCGTATGCGGTTCTAGGCATATCGAGTCCGATATAACTGTCCCCATGGGTGGCGGAGAAATATCCGAGGGAGAAAAAGGGGATCATTCCGTGTAGGCTCTTCCCGCTCGGTATCTCGTGACGAAATGTCTATTCTATGCTAACCAAATATTAAGATTCGGAAAAAATCAAAGATAGGTCCTATATAGATATTTCTCGATCCGTATACTTGTATCTTGTACCCATATTTTTTACGCGCTGTATACGTGTCTCGGATGTATTTTGAAGATATCACGGAGTGCTACTGCGGTGGAAGAGCTCAAATTCACCAAGCATAGATTATTATAAAATAATCCGCGCGTGGCAGAGCCTTTTATATTTCGCGATTTAGGTCCAAGATATATGGCCAGAGCAATACTACAATGTCATTATCACGTACCTACGCTACACAGTATGAGTGTTTGCATTATAATAGTATGATAGCCGCCATTGATGTACCGTATCTACCTACCCATTATTATACAAAATCTCTTTTCTAATTAAAAGTGTACACGAACGGAACAGCAATTTCAGTATTGCCATAACTACAGACGAATGATGTCTTAAATCAGATTAATTTTCGAGAGCGGCCATATAAAACATAATTTATACAGAAATGATCCACTAGCAATTTAGTTAATGACGGACAGAGCGCCCTAACGTCTTAATTACCTTCTTTATTAGATATAATATACATTTTATGATAGTGCCCCATATCGCACTATCTATAGCTACGTAGATATAAACCTAAATAAAGCCTTCATAGGTAAGAATCTATAAATTACTTAATATTTAACGAAAGCAAGTTAATTACAGTTAAGAAAAATCTGCGGTAGCCTAGTGGTATGGGTAATGGACTGCTGAGACGAGGTCTCGGGTTCGATCCCAGGTTTACCATGGCACACACCAATGACTTTTCGATGCTTTTCGAAGTTATGTGTGTATTTATCGCAGGTTTATAAGTGCCCGGTTAATGGCAATAGGCTCGCCACCTATTACATTGGGACCACCTCTGCCTACCCCTTCGGGGAATACAGGCGTGAGTTTATGTTATGTTATGTTATGTTATGTAGAAGTACAAAAGAATTTCCTTTCGGTACTTATACAGTCATAAATATCTTGACGACGAAGTCTCAAAATGATTTTAAAACTCTCGTATTAAGAGTAAATCAAACTGTTTTTTTGTTATAAATGGTATTATTGTTCGAACTAAAGGTATGATTTGAGATTGACATAGTCATTAACATTAATAGTGTAACACTCAGCGGGATATTTACCATGTGTGTATTTAATTTTATTTATATTTGCCATGGTTGTATTTAACATGGTAAATATCCCGATGAGTGTTATACTATTAACGAACTTAAGATGTATACCATATATTAGAACAATCAGTCAACTGGAAGGTGGCCAAAAAACTAAATTAAGATCATTTTGAGTACTTTGTTAGTCAACATCTCTCTCATGCTACAGCCTTATTGGGCCACCTTAAAGTTCATTCGAGATACAAGTCGGTTCGAGTCCAATATAAGCAACCGCGATTTCCAACGGAGCTGGTATCCGTGGGGATTTTAGCACGAAAAAAGGTATTCATTACTCAGTGCAATTAATACATATAGACGTAGGTGAATCTGCATGTCTGCAATACGGAGTGGCCTCCCAGATTAGCTTAGTACTCAAACTATTTGAATGTATCTAATAGAGAGAACTTTGAGAACGGGTACTACCCGTTCTCAAAGTTCTCAGTGCCCAAGTTTCAAGGCATACCATGAGAATAACTTCTGCATGAGTGAATACAACAATCAAATAGAGATATCAAAGGTATTGACGTATTAAACTGTGCAGGTCTGGACGTGACTTGTTGGAAATTAACGCAAGCCTACGAAATCTGCGAAGCGTACATAAGGGCAAGCGCTCACTTTGAGATGAAGACTTTACGGACATGACTCCGTATGTGACGGTACATACATACCTACACCTATACATACGCCCACTTTTCGCCAATTATAATTTTCGATTCCACATAATAGGGGTCGCATCGTGAGAGGACTAGAATGAAGGTAGAGGTTTCCAGTCTAGCCCGCATTTACCGTGAACTTTTTAATACCACTTAGGCGGCACAAGCAGCAAAACATCAAACACAACATCCATCCGAGGAGGGCTAGACCGTAAGGGATGGCCCTGGGTCAGCCGGGGTACGAGGGATATGTCGATGACAACCTCACCTCCGGCCTAGCACCACGACCCATAGTCGGCGTGCGGTTTTAGTCGGTTCGAGTCTGACATAACCTCCCCTTCCGGCTCCGGCAGGGGGGTATACGAGGGGACTTCCGCACGAAAAAAAAAACACAACATCCATTATACAGCGTGAACCAAAAGTCCTGTAACATTTGAATCGTGCGCTGCTTCAATTTGCGGGGGGCGGGGTGTTACTAAACTGAAAAGTGGCTAGTGGGAATTTAGCCTATAGCGTCTTTAAGCGAAGCACTCAGCACATTCTGCGTACGCGAGTACTATCGCAGCAACGATTCTACGACTGAAAAGCAGCGAAAATTTTGTACTTCGTGCAACATTCAAAAAGAAATAAAGCTCCATCGACTGGTGCTATTAAAAATATGATACTGCAGTTTGAGTTCTTGGGTACAACGTTATATCGACCAGAATCCGGCCGATCTAGATCACGTGAACCCATTTTTATGAAGATCAAGGAAACCGTTCCGTTACCGTCAGAGCAGAGCGGTACATTGCCACGCTTCAGAACTTTATGCTCCAGTATTACAGGACTACTTTGGTTTTAATCAATGGTCATGGTTTCAACAAGATAGGTTTCACACCT
Organism: Eilema sororculum; assembly: GCA_914829495.1. Lineage (NCBI taxonomy): Eukaryota > Metazoa > Arthropoda > Insecta > Lepidoptera > Erebidae > Eilema > Eilema sororculum. The sequence continues at coordinate 1,861,904 of OU618533.1, forward strand.
CCAACAACTCCATAGTAGCAGCAGTTGCTGAATTTTTTGGGCAGAAGTCAATAATCTAAAAGAGATGACATTACCTGGCTATCCTGAAATGATGTAATTTTTCTAATAAAACTCAATTCTGGTATACACATATTGAGAACACTTGTACTCTTTCCACAGTAGTTATTATATTGAACCTGACCGGTTTCACCTTACGGCATTCTCAAAGGTTTATATATATTTAACAAAGGTTTTGGATGTTCTAATTCCTAAAAACTACGATATTGTACTTTCATAGAAAGTAGACAATTATTATCTCACGTTTACTTTTGCATTTTTATAATTATTTGAAATGTTACCGTAATTTTGATGCACCCTATATTTACAATTGTGCATATACCAATAACCAAACCGATAAATGTATCTCAAAACACAACCAGGGATTCGAGGGTTTGTCAAATGGGCGTTAGGCATTGATATTTATTTACTCGTACATTTTTATTCCCAGCAGAACAATCAAAAGTGCCCATGGTACAATCAGTAGAGTATAGTAGTTTAGGGTCCGGAAGGATACTATTAATGTAAACGACCATGTCATGTCTTTTAAATAGTTTAAAAGAGGTTAATTCTGAGACGTCAATCAATTCACGTTGAGTGAACACTTATCTATTCACGACAATTCGTTTCGTGTGTAAAAGCCCTAACAAAGCTTAAGCTCGAAAGCTTCGGCTTCTCGCTAATTTAGATTCGTTCCAGTTAAGGCCAATACAAACGACAATTATATTTGGTTGCCATTTTAAAAAGAAAGTTACCGAATGTAGCGAATTCGTTTGACTTTTGCGGATAAAAATAAGGCATTTTGTAGGGATCGTTTTCAGGGTAGGTGTATGTTTGAGACTTCTCGACTCGATCTCGATCGCTTTCTGAATGAACGATAACCTTGCTTACTTGATTTTCTTTTTTAGAGTACTATTAATAGTCATTTCTAATTTACGTTAGATTTATAAAATGAAGAAGGGTTTCCAAAAATCATTATTTTACAAAATAAACTATTATAAAACAGCACTGTTTGCCTGCACCACCATGTGGATAGGCAGCCTTTATTCATACTAATATTATAAATGCGACAGTAACTCTGTCTGTCTGTCTGTCCTCTGTTACGCTTTCACACTTATACCACTGAAGCGATTTTTATAAGATTTGGTATAGGGGTAGATTAGACCTTGAGAAAGGAAGAAGCTTTTGGTCGCGATAAACGATATCAACGCCGGCGGAGCCGTGGGCAAAAGCTAGTTCTAAAAATGTAAAATTTACATATTTTTAAGGGTTCGTACCGAAAGGATAAAAACAGGACCCTATTACTGAGACTTCGCTGTCTGTTCTATCTATCACCAGGGCACCTGTTAGGGCTGTAACTAGGCAGTTGAAATTTTCACAAATGATTTAAGTATTTCTGTTGCTGCTTTAAGAACAAAAATCCAAAAATTTGGTCGGTTTTACTCACTAGTGTTAAGGCTTTTGTATTATGTAAAGTATTTGTAGAAAGAGTTTTTCATTCTTTTTGCTATATTACAATAGGTGCGTACTATCTTAGGCAGAATAAATAATGGACCTAATAGCACAGTTAAATCTTCCAAACAACGTCACCTTAACCAGTGCACGTCAGCCCACCGATACGTAGGTAATTAGTCCCGTACAAGGTACCGTTGACAAATGGCCTCCAATTTGGATGGTCGCCAATTCGACGCCGACTTGGGCACTAGTTACCTGACGATACAATTAATCTTATTGTGTTTAATTCTAATATTAATTTAAGTGATGGTTAGAAATGTTTAAGGTAGAAATTTGAATTTTTGAAGAAAGTTAATTTTTTTTTTCAAGAGATGTTCTGATTTCAATTAACTTAAATAAATTATTTTAAGAAATTTGGTGCTTTTGGGGTCTCACCAAGATCACCGAGGCCTAAGTAAACCTATCGAGGGACCAAAGTCCATCATAGACTTTCTGCTATGCCTCTGTAGACAAATGGCAATTCGTTTGCCGGCGTATCGTAGAATACTCGTAGAATGACGAATGTATGGAGTTTGACGTTTATGACATGCGGTGACGTCATGCGTTCCTCACTTCAAACAGCAGTTGCTCCCACAAAGGCTATATTAGTTAAATCAAGAGAAGAAGAAGGAGTAAGTGAACCCTTGAACTAAGCCTCAGATGCTACTTGGAACGGCACTAACATTTGAATGAAATTTTTATAGCATTTATTATGCTATAAACATGGAGTCATCAAAAATCAATGTTTAAAAACGGTTGAAAAATCATGTTTCCAACAGTTCGTAAGAAAGTTGGTATATGGCTTCACCGTCGCCCTTAAAGACGGATATAAAGAGAAGGGAAATTTGAAGTGATTCAAGTGTGGTAATAGCTCAGTTGGAAGAGTATTCCCCCTGTAAGGGAAAGGTTCTGGGTTCAAGTCCCACTTGAGCGCTTCATTTTTCCCGGTGTATTTCGAACACTAAAATTTGTTAAAGTAGGTCAGTAAATAAGCAACATAGAACACAGTTATTCACTTCAAGCCATGTTCTCCAACCTTTCTAACCCGGAGGAATTACCTCCGGCATAATTAACATTGGCCAGACAAAGCCTTCAACCAGGAAATTATTTTGTGAGAGTGCAATGAGCTGTAAAGTAGAACAGGCTTCTACTGTAAGCTATACACAGCTTTATATCTACAAAACCGCGAAATAAAAGAAGCGCCTGATAAAGTATTATTAGCAAGAAATAGCCTTTCTGCATTTAAACCGGGCTAAGCTGAAATTATCTTTTGCATTGTTGTGCTGCAGGGGCTTTGTTAAAAAATGGAAAATACGGTGGCTGTTTTCTATATTATGTTTTTGTTATAAAACGAGCTCCGGGGTCCATAGTGAAAGCTTTGAAAGGAACCGACATTAACGGTGTGAATAGGTAAAAGAGTAGGTGCCTACCTACCTTTTTTTCGTGCCGTGAACTCGAGCCACCGTCTTGAGTCTTCAGCTAATGCCGACCAGGGTTGCATCTAAGAAAATCCGTAGCATCTCGGCTAACCCAGAGAAATCTCCGGTTTCAAGATGGCTCCTCAAGTGTGGAAACCACGTTGCAAGTCCCACGAGGCAAAGGAAGGGGAATTACTTACCTAATTTTGGTTTTGTGACATAAAGCGACGCCATTCGAACCATTAACTTAACATTCACAGAAATGGTTACCTATCTTAATCCCGAATTTTAATATTCCGAATATCATAATCCAGAAAACGTTTGGCCATTTATTCATAATCCCGGTTTTCCAAATTCCGAAGTTTTATTTGCCATATAATCGCAACTCCGAATTTCATTTTCCTATTTATTCATTTGTACGACGTTTTATAATCCAGACGAACGAATTCCAGACACACGAAATCTAAATGCACAAAATCCAGATGACCGTAATCCATATGCACGAAAGCCGAATTTTTAAAACACAAACGAATTTTTCTAGGGTCGCAGTTCTAACCTAACCTTACCCATTTCAATAGGTTACCCACAGAAATGTGTAGGTGCAATCCATTTTGAAGCATTATTTCTTCTATTAAGTGCTATGTTTAGATAACAATTTAACTTTATTTCTTGATTTCAAACGTTTGTGTAATTCAATTGTGTATTAATTCATAACGTAAATGATATTGCGAACAAAAGTTGATATACAGTACCTACAATTTTGTTGCCTTCAAAACGATGAGATGACTATAATATCTTCCTAAAGAAGATCACCAAGTTTACTTTAAAGACTTCAGAGTGTGTATTGCACAGTAAGTGCTGCAAGTGCAACAAAGTTTATGACATTGCACTATATAAGCCGACATACAATGTAAGTTTGAGATAGTCTATATGCAAATTACGTAGAAGTATTAAAACTTCGGGGACTTGTCCTGAATGTGGCTTTCCTACAAAATGAACGATTGGCGTATATCATTGTTAATTTCTTGTCTTTTTACCCGACTGCCGAAGGAAGGAGGGTAATATTTTTCGAGACTATGTATGTATATATGTATGTATGTATGTATGTATGTATGTATGTCCATTTATTTGGCACGGCCTACAGCCTGAACGGCTTGACGGATTTGGACATGTGAGGTGTCATTTGATTCGCCGTGTTTGTGTGAGTGACACCAGGTACATTAAAATTTCAAGGAAATCAAAATGGACGATTTTTGGTGCCAAAACGTAAGTTTGAGTCAAAAATATTTTCTTAAATAGGGTATCAAAATGAAGTAAATTGGAAGGAGATTACAAAAAGATATACATATCACATCAACTAAAAAGTATAAAATAAAACAAATGATTAAAAATAAAAAAACTTGACTGCCACTGAAAAGATCGAAATAAGTTTGATAGCAGGCGGTACCCATTAATTTTCTTTCGGTTTATGATTGGCAAATGGGTACCGCCTGCTATCAAACTTATTTCAATATTTTCAGTGGCAGTCGGGTTTTTTTTATTTTTAAGCACACGGCTTATCTCATGGAAACTGGTTACCGCGGCTTATGGACGTGTGCTACGCCAAGGGAACCACACTCGAGCTGCCGATAGTGTAAGCAGAGAGTTTCTATGCCGTCAGTGCAGAAGACAAAGCAGGACAAATCTTTGGGTCTTCCCACTGAAAGCACAAAATCTCTCCAATGATCTCTGGCTACCTTACACACTGCACCACCGGGAAATTGACTAGAAACGCCTATGTAAACAGGAATTTAATAATGTCCGTAGTTAGCTCACCTTTCTTTAATAAGCAGCTGAAATAGGATAGGACCCACCTATATTATTGTGATTAATTTTGAAGGCGAGCCCTAAGAACGAAGTGCTTGTAATAGGAACTTTAGGTCGGAATAACTTCTAGGTCTTTATTAAAGTCCTGGGGTTTTTAGGATACCCAAACAATAAAAACCTTAATAGGCAGAATGTGCGGGTAGATGAAGAACCTACTACCTCACGGACTCGAAGACTGCAGGCGTGCGCTACTGAGCCAGTCAGCCTGTGACCACGGCCAGTGTAACCTGGTCGAAACGTCAGGCAAATCAAAGGTACGTATGTACCTATACCATGATCGCGTTAATTCACGTTATTATTATTGTACTTCATGGAACGCGAGACTTTAAAAGTTAATAATAGGGTACTGTTTTACTCGTTACTGAGATTACGCCGTCTGTCTGCCACATGGCTAGGCCAAATATCATAAACCGTAATAGCTAGCTAGTTAAAATTTTCACAGATGATGTATTTCTATAAGTTGCCAGTGTTGCCACTGTAGCACCTAAAAAAAAGAACAATGTTACGCAAGTCTTCGTGTATGAGTTCGACTCCCACTTCTCCGGTTTTTAATAGTTCAAGCTGAGCGTCTTCAGAGCTCATCGAGGAAAGGCTGGTGTACCTTGTGTTAGGTATCCTACAGGATAACGATTCTATAGGAATTCAAATACAAACGTTTGCGTGCCTAGTGTTACTGGCGTTCATTGACTATGATTGAGTAGACTGGAAGACAGCCATCCTGCCCACCTGATGGAAAGGAGCTCTTGACTATAGACGTGTACTACACCAGGGACTTCATATATATTTTTTGTATCCATACTAATATTATAAATGCTAAAGTAACTCTTACTGTCTGTCTGTCTGTCTGTCTGTCTGTCTCTCTGTATGTTACGCTTTCATGCCTAAACCACTGAACCGATTTTGATGAAATTTGGTTTGGAGGGTAGATTAGACCTTGAGAAAGGACATAGGCTATGTTTGGTCGCGATAACCAGCATCCACGCGGGCGGAGCCGCGGGCAAAAGCTAGTAATAAATAGCAGCAAGTATTTACGCTAGTACAATATTAAACTTATGAAGTAACTTAATATTAAGTACAACCTGAATCTTTACCTATACCCATTATTCCTTTAGATTAACCCGCAGAAATATAAAGCCTAGCACAACATCGTAAGCAGCAATGTAGGTATACTTACTTTTTATTAACGGACAAATATTACCCCGTATATCCCCAGGGAACAAAAGACCGAAAAAGTTTTTTTTAACACAGACCATTGAACACATAGTATGGCTTCATTAACGAAAGTCACCCAAATGGTTATTGGAAAAACGCAATGGAATATGAAATCGAATGGTCATCGTTAACGAGTCGAGGGCATTCGTCAATGAATGTTTTGTGGTATTTCTGGAGCTTGATTTTAACCTAGAGAACGATGATAGGTATATTTTCTACAAAATTAAATTTTAAAATTAATTAATGAGTGCAATAACATTGTTATTTGGTACCTATATAGGATACGTCAATATGGCTTGATGGTAAGCTGAAGGCAAAGAAAGTCTCAGGCAAGAGGGTCACTATTACAGACAACTAAAATGAAACAAAAGTGACTCTCAGTCCTCCGTTTGACAGCATCATCTGAAGCTTTTTCAAGCCCTGCTTAATTAAGGACCTCGGACTGGAAGAAGGAAACATGCCGGAGTGCTGGTAATTTTTTTTAAGATTATATCATGCGGCAAAGATTGAAAAAGCTGTCCAAAAACATATTCATTGATTCACTAACTTCTTAAGTAGGTTTAGCACTTGAATTTCTGATTTATCTATCCTACCTTAGCGCCTGAACTAACATAGGCGTCAATGAATTAGTGTGTGCTTTTGCTATTACATATTGTTAAATTGTCTCCTTCTTTTGAACAGTTTTGTCTTCTACTATTTTCACGGAGGTAGGACACGATTTTCGTTCCAATTGAGCAGTCCGACCCTACAGAATACCGCGACCATAATAACCACGTGTTGTGTGACAGAGCTCATTGGAGAGTTGTGGTGCTGTCAGTGGGAAGGCTTGTCCTGCTTTGTTTTCTGCACTGACGGCACAGACACTCTCTGTTATTACAGGGTCAGCAGCACTAGTGTGACTCTTTGTAGCACACCTCCATAGGCCACGGTAATCACTTGCCATCAGGTGGGCCGTATGCTTGTCTACTAAGTGATAAATATTAAAAAAAACTTAAAGCCATGCAACCAACCTTATTTTTAATAAACTTTTTTTTTTTGGTTTAAATAACATGTTTGTATTTCTTCGAGTGACGTTGTCATATTCATGAAATTACCTTCTACAATTTGGTAAGAACAATTTCTAGGCATTATTTACTTACTGGGTACTTGAAACAATTTTTAATTTCTTAGTTTCTTCAGGTTTGCTTTGTATTATGTGAGTATTGTGCATAACAGATTTTAACTTCGATCTTATAACGAGGTAGATTTTTTACCACTGACATTTACAGTACTTCTTGGATATGACTTGGATACGAACTTTAAAATTTGTTGGTTGAGTAAATAGGACTTGCAATACTAGAAGTGATATGCGAGTCCACTATATCGCACTAGCTTGATCATCTCATATTTGTGTCTTTGCGTCCCAGTCGCATCTGTTGCCTACTCGGGGTCTACTTTACCAGTCTAACTGCGAGGCGGCTGAACTTCAATAATTTCCATGATACGACCACTATCTGATTTCTACAAACCAATAGCGATATTGAAGTATTGTAGTTAGACCAGTTGTCGGACTGTTTAGACCTCCAACTACCCGTAAAGAATGTGAATGAAAACCGGGACCGGGGCACGGAAATACCCACACCTGTTCAAATACTTAGATCATATTGATGCAAAAAAATATTTGATTGAGCGGAATTCAGTCTCTCCTTCGCGTAGTAGTTGACAGTACTACCATCACGCCACAGAGGGTGTCAGGTTATTAGCTTGATGTAGGTGCATTTTTCAGACTGCAATGTGGTGGTTAAAACCAGTACGTCAGCTGCGTCGGGCACATTCCAGGCTGTACTGCCTGTTCGACCCTCTCGACCACGTCACTGGAATAGAGAAGCGGGAGGTGCTGGCTCACTTGTCCGGTGACTGTGACCCTTTCCGCTCGCTGGCCATCAAAAAAGGTTTGTAAGGGAGGCCAAACATAAAAGCAGCATCTGATGCGCACACAGCAAATTGCCAAGAAAAATGGAGAGAAGTTGCTGCTGCCACGAGTATGGTGTGTAGCGTCCCTACGAGATATTGTTATCATACTGGCTCTACACAAGAATTTTAGAATATTACTGGTGTTTGGTTAATTTACCTCAATTTTGCTGTTATCTGTAAAAGCGTGAAAATATTATCGACGTACTTTATGTAGATAATTTACTCGTAAATCGTGCAAGGTTAAAGATAAAAAATGTGTTATAAATGTCCAAAATTTGTAACACCCATTATTGGGAATTTGATTTAGATATATAGGCTTTTTACGTAGTTTTAATTTATCTAGATACTTTTATAGCTTAATACCCAACCTAATCTCCCCACCCCGGAACTTTTACACAATTTTGCTCAAAGTAGTTTGTCAAATAGTAAATTCACGCGTATGACCACCCCATTGACCATTGGGGTGGTTATGTCAAACTCGAATTAAGTCATCTTGAGTCTTCAGATAAATGCCGGGAGCATATCTCTCGCATATCCCCATCGAACCCCGGAAAGGAGGGTCGAAATCGCACTAACCAAAGACCCATAGACGGCGTGCGTTTTAGTCGGTTCGAGTCCGACATAACCACCTCCACGGGGATTTTTCGCACGTATAAAAAAGAAAATAAAAAAACTACCGCGCCTATAGGGTCTAAAGGATGACAAGCAGCCGTCCAGTCATCCCCATGTCAGGAGAACCAGCCCGCTCCTTGGCTGTTCTCTACTGTGCCCTCTGCTAGTTAAAGGTTCTCGAGCAGAGCCTACGAGCAGCCCTGTACAGGACCACTCCCTGTCTCAGCTGGAATTACCCCAGTCGGCAGCATCTCCCTCTGGGGTGAGAGGCATCGCCGCTGGGTCAGCCGGGGTGCGAGGGATATGTCTATGACAACCTCACCTCCGCCCTAGCCACCACGACCCACAGTCAGCGTGCGGTTTTAGTCGGTTCGAGTCCGATATAACCTCCCCTTCCGACTCCGGCAGGGGAGGTATCCGAAGGGATTTCCGCACGAAAAAAAAAGGCATCGCCGCGTCGTTCCCGTTGCCCAAAGTGCACTGAGCCTCGCACCCCTGTCTAATAGTACATATATTTAGAAGACTTTGTCCTCTACACATATAGTTGTTAATTAAGCTACTTTAATATATATTTATTCTTCCTCAGGTCCTGGTACCTGCGAACGTCCGAATCTTATTCCGTCATCAAATCCGAGCCGCTTGATGTGTTGCCTGTGTAGTCCATGGGACAATCACGTGGAGTACATGTGGTTACATCAGGGCTATCCCAAGCGATGTGGCTGTGGCTATTGGTTCGAACTGTGTCCTGTTGCGCCTCTATAACACCAGATTTGTCCATCCAGGCAGTAAACAACATTTTTTGAGTCGTTATAGGTTTTAAAAGTTCATGATAAATAATAAATTGCACAGATTTCGATTAACTTAGAAGCTGCAAGAGTATTTTATTACTGTCGCTATCGTAGTGAAATATTTGGTGGAGGTATTAAAATATTTCCCATTTGAAGGGATGGATAGTCAGCTATTGCCGTAGTTAGAAACATTTTTTTTATACCCTTGGTTTGTATAGTTAGTCTCTGCCAACAGAATCTTGTTAAAATATTGATGAATTATTTCACTTGAAATAAAGACATTTTCGAAACATAATTAAATGTTTTTTATAAAACATATTTCCATCTTATAATTGAATACATTTATTATAACTAATAGGTATATAATTTTGCAATTATTTCTAAATTAAAACTAAAATAATGATTAAATTAAAACTAACATAATAACAAACAATAATAATAAAGTACAATATTTAATAATAATAATAATAATAATGAATGTGGAATGTTGACTCAGCAATCATTGTACCGATAGTCGTATCAGTCAACGGACTGATAGCAAAGAGCCTCGACCAACATCTGAAGAGGCTCGGGTTGGATGGTTGGGTCAAGGGCCAGATGCAGAAGGCAGTACTCCTTGATACGGCGCGCATCGTGAGGAAGTTCCTCTCTCTGGAGCCCTGACCACCGGTAGCTTGGTCCCTGTACTCGATGCCGGTGGGATACTATTTTTTATATTTTTAAATATATGTTTTTTTTTATATGTATTTAAAAATATAATTTATAAGTTTTTTAAAATGAGTAAAGAGAATAATAATAATAATTGTCTTTATTGTACACCAAGGATATAACATTACAATAGGTACATAATATCAATTCGGTAGGTACATACAATTGGCGGCCTTATCGCTCTGCGGCAATCTCTTCCAGGCAACCATGGGATGGAGAGAAAAAATTGGAAAATAATATTTCGGGCAGTTTGGTGTACATAGAATATAATAATAAATAACCAAGAGATAACAGATACATATTGAACAGATAGACACAATAGCTACCTAAGTATAGGTATAAGTACATAAATACATCAAACCTACATACTATTAATATCATAGATATCATAACACTAATATACACATAAATACTAACATTTTACCATAATATAATTTAGGAAAGTTATTTATTCCACTTCTGTCAGAGAGACTAGGAAGTGTTCTTTGACTTGTCTTTTAAATATAGGCAAGGACTGAGCGCGCCTAATAGTTACGGGCAGAGCATTCCACAACCGAGCCGCTTGAACTGAAAAGGATTTGTCAGCAAAGTTGGTGGAATGACTCGGCATTTTCAATCTCAGATTCTCCGATGATCTCAAAACCCTCGAGTGCGTGTTGTGCAAGAACTCAAAACGTTGTTTGAGGTATGAGGGAGTTACGGGATTAAATAAAATATTGTACAACAAGGAAAGAATATGAGCATTCCGGCGAAGGCGTATAGGTAACCACTTGAGTTTTTTTCGAAATTCAGAAACATGATCATATTTGCGCAGTCCAAATATGAATCTTATACAAAGATTTTGGAGTCTCTCAAGCTTGTTAAGTTGGTCTTCAGTGAGATCAAGATAGCTGGCATCAGCATAGTCAAGGATAGGGAAAAGAAGGGTTTGTGCAAGCGCAGTCTTAGTGGCAGTGGGTAGGAAATTTTGGAGCCTGCGCAGGGACCCCGCCGCAGCAAAAGTTTTACGCCTCAATTCCTGGACATGTGGACCCCACGATAAGTGTTTGTCCATGATTATCCCCAGGTTTTACAAGAAAATAAAAAAAAAGTCGAAGAAGGGGGAGGGAGGACAGTTCAGTTTCCTCCCCATCGATCTTTCCATCTTATAGAATTGTCAGTCGCTCTAGGTACTAAGCAATGGAAATATGGGAATACATTTCTTATTTATTTTTATTGAAGTTTTTTATACCATATTTTTTATACCCCTAAGCTGGCAGAAAAGCACGAGGCCCACTTGAAGGAATGTGGATACAGTGGCCTAGATACACTTAACGCTAGAAGCGTCACATCCTGCTGAAGAATCCCATATTGTTATCATAAATTTAAAATAACACAAAAGCTACGGTGGTCGCGTGTACACAAAATACAAACTTTCTCAGCGTAGAAAAAGCACTTTAGAACTTATCTTTGGTTAGTATTCTAGCAACAGATGGTAAAAAATGCCTTGTAAGACATAACCAGGTAATAAAAGTCGGTACATAACCCTCAAACAGGGATACCGAATACCGAATTTAGTATGCAATTTACGGCTAACATTTTGGTTCACATGTAACCTGCAGTTTAGTCGACGTGCCGTGTCAGACAAACTGTCAATTGATGCTTTTACGCATTGCGCTTGTCGTAAAATTGGGACGAGCCAGCGCGACTCTTGTGTGACATATCTAAAAATAAAAATATATTGTAGGCCGTTAGGCTTGTGGTTGGTATTACTCTAGCTACTCCAAGATTTATTAATTTCGGGTAACATATAGGATTTAGGATGTAGGTATGCATAAGTAAAGAAGTGTATTACGCACAACGCACCACGATTTTATAAAAATATCCTAATGATAGTTCAAGTCTGGTTGTTTTGTGTATAGATCTATAGCCCGTCAAGAAAGTCGTGAAAATTGAGGGTGGCGCTGCTGCGCTTAATCTGGTATCCCTGTCACACTACAACTGAACAGTCTTGATCTGTTGTTTTTTACGGTATAAAGCAGTACATATTGCATTATGATAATTAATAAATAAAAGTAAAAAAATGTCACAGTTCTTTTTTTTTTCACTTATTAAGGTATTAAGTATACTAATAACTTTACAACTGCCTGAAGTTTTTTTAGTGTAGGTACTTCTTTCTTCACTGTGTAAAAAATGTACCTTTTGCCGAATTGGTAAAGGAATTGGCTGTTTACATAAAGTTATACATCGAAATCACAAGTGATTTGGTTTGGAATTCGTGGAGTGTTGTCAATACATACAATGAAAATTATTAATTCCTCAAGTATTCATTCCTTTCATAATATTTTTTGTACCACTTAGGTGGCAGATAAGCACACGGTCCACCTGCTTTACATGTGTCAACATGAACTTGAAGCCTAATAAAATTAAAAGCGTAACGATTTAGGAGCAAAGATATTACGTTAAATTTGGCGCGCATGATCTGAGACCCCCATTCGGTGCAACCTGTACAACGGAGACGGCAATGCTTCTCTGCTCTCTCTTCCTCAGCTCAAGGTAAAAAGAAAGAAAGAAAGAAAAATTGTTTTTATTGCGGACTAATCGCACACACCACAAAATCAAAAGATCTTATAAAAGAATAATTTATTGAAAATACAAATAAAATACTCGGAATTGAACACCTAAAATACTGCTTGAAACTCCTGTGTAATTTATGTCGATAGTTTCCGACTCACTGGAAATATCATCTCATACTGAAATGATGTCATGAAATGAGCTTTTGAAAATCTGTAACAAATACAAACGTACCGGATAAATACAGCTAGATATACCTTAAGCTTAGCTTAGCTTAAAAATACACAGGTTATAATAATATCCTGTGAGTTTTTTTATTAGTCATAAGGGCCTAAGTGGTTTATACTGTAAAATGGATCAAGAATGTTCAAAAACGTCAAAGTGTTGCACTATGATTTGTTATAATCGTAGGTCAATGACATAACAACAACAAATTGAAACAATGCTTTGAAGCATATAATATTCACTTAAAACACATAATATTTAATAGATTACACTTCCCATACCTTGTTTAACATTAAAGTATATGTACGTGCCGGCTAATTTAGCTGTTTGGCCATCAACATCGTCAAAACCAGAAAGCAGCTTGCCGGCTTGAAATTCCGGTGTGTTTCATACTATATCCCTAAAATACTTAGAATACGACATGGCTCGCACAACTATTATTCACATATCAATTCATTTTTACACTCAAAACTGTTACACGATGAACAGTAATTATATAAACGCAAACAATATACGAAACATTTCCAACGAAAGTTAGATTTGCATATGATTTGACAACTGATAACTCAGTTTGGCAGTTATTGAGTGTTGCAAGTACAAGGAAAAATTTTAGTTCCTCCAACATTAATTTCACGACTTTCTTGACGCACTTATAGGCCGAGTCTCTTCCGAGTATAGTGTATTATAAGTCTATGCTTCTGAGCTTCCGAGCCTTGAAATTTTAAATCAAATTTAACATTGTCAAAAATGATGTTTTATTGTTGTCATTTTGGCCATACAAAATTCTTCTGATCGACTCAAAACTTTAATAATGGATGAAAATGATATCGTCAACTTAGACCTAGAGTTTAAAAGATATTTGCAATTATTACGACCGTATTTAGTACACTTGGTAGACGATAAAGTGGTTAACCTCTGTGATGCTTGGATTCAAAGGCTATCAGATTCCAATGATGATGAAAAGGTACTGAGGAACAAGTATATTTTTTTACTATGTTATCAACTCGCTAGAGGAGTTTTTGGTTCACCTTTTCTTAGTAAACCACCCTCAAAATTGCAAACTTTGAGTGATGATATTACTAGTGATGACTCTTCCACTGAAGTAGAAGAAATGGTCGTGAATGCAGACACTCCCAAAACTCGAGTCATATATGATTGTAAAAAAATTTCACTTTCCGAATCAAGTTATTTTACACAAGATGATGATAAAATGTGGAATAGAAGTACCAATAATAGTGAAAAATGTACAACAAAAGATCAAAATTACTTATCTTATAAACCAACACTAACTAGTCATTGTGCCCCAGGGTCCCACGTTAGTGATCACAAAGTTCACGGAGAAGACTATGAACTAAGAGCTAGTAATCTTATTAAAAAACTTAGGGAGATCAAAATGCAGAATCTCATGCTAAGTAGAGAATTATCGGCTTTGAAACAAGATTCTAAATGTACACATGATGATTATACTGAAGTATATGTCATGAAAGTAGATAATGCTACAAGTCCTTTACACAGTATCGATAGTAATACAACTTTAAAATCCTTAAGATATCAGTTACAAGAAATACAAGGTTCTAGAAATATGTTGATAGAGACTATCAGTAACTTACAAAACCAATTAGACAATTTTAATGAATTAAAGAAAAATCAAATTGATGATATTGAAGCTAAACACAAACTAGAATTAATTAAAGTCAGAACAGAAGCAAGAGAAGAGACTAAGTTGTTGTATGAGAAGAAAGTTGAAGAACTCACACAGTCTTATCAAAACACGATCAAGAAACTACAAGAAACTGCTGATAATGAAATGAGAATTATAACCAAATCAAAAGATGAAGTTATTGATGAAAAGAACAAACTTTTGGAAAGCAAAGACAACAGTATTACTGGACTCATGAATCAAATAGAAGCTCAAAAAACGACTGTTCAATCAATGTTGACACAATTCATTGAAAAATCTTCCGAGGATGTAACTTGTGAAGGCTTAAGAATTCAAAATCAAATATTAGAAAAGCGATTGAATAAAATTGAAAAGTCAAAATTTAAATGTACCAAGATGTATGAAGCAAAGCTATCACAATTACAACGGGATAAACATTTGGCCGAATGTTCGTTACAGCTTCAACTTGTAAGACAAAGAGCTCAAGTAGTTAGCGAACTGGCTGATGAGAACCAATCCGAACTGAATACATCTTTAGAGAAACTTGAAAGTAAGTATAAAGATATCGTAGCTAATGTTCAAGCAACAGCTATACAGAGGAGAATCCAAGACCAAAGAGCGCTCGAATGCATATTGCAGACAGCTTGCGGTATTGAAGAACAAAACTTTTCGAATCCGGTACGGAACCATAATCAAAGTTATGAGTCAGAAAGTATACCTTTTCCACATAATAATAGACTTGGCAATATAGCCTTAGGTAATAAATCGTACGGTGAAGACAGTATTTTACCTGGTTTTTGTTTGAACGGGGAAAGAATGGGCGAACTATTTGATCGGGTATACATACCTCAGCGGGACAACTGCAACGCGGAGGCAAAGTGAAACGTTATTTATTACCTTTGTTCGTTTTGTATTGCAGTTATGAATAAATTTCCGAAAGCTTATTTTTTTCTTACCATTACAGTAGCAAATAAATCATGAACTATGATAGTTTCGTTTTAAACCAGCCGGTGCACTGATAGTCTATTTGCCAACAAGTCTTTTTTATTTTGACGTTTTCTAAGTTTTAGTTTAATGGTATATCTATACAAAATTACAGATTTTTGACTTTGACTATTACCTATCCTAGAAAAGCATGTAACATGTAACATCACATATATCACTCGTGTTTTACTACCTGTTTAAAAAAAGAAAATGAGATAAAAAGGTTCAGTGAACAATTTCCGAGTCAAGCGTGTCTAATTTAGTTTGTTTTAGAAAAAGAACAAGAAGATTGCTGAGGCTGAAAACAGGGAACGATTGCGCTTTCACTTTGTGGTAGTTATATTATTATTGAGCATTGAAATATTACTACCCCTTCTAGTTATATCTGTGAATATTACATGTACATATTAAAGCCGTAAACCTTGAAATGACCGCGCAGAGATCGAGAAAATGGTTTAAATCAACCGTTGAAGGTAGCATTACGCATTTATAATGTATTTCTACCTACATGTTATTAGGCTAGTCATAGGCCTCTGAAGCAGCTTTACGTAGACTTGTGATGCTATGCTAATATTTGAACCCAAGTGACCGTACTGTATTGAATAATTTATAGGTACAGTTAATCCGTCATAATATGTCGGGAATTTATATGCAAACATCAAATTGGTAGCCGCTACGCAGGAGGCACAGGTTCGATCCCTGCTCAGAGCAAATATTTGTATGCATGAATATGGGTATTTGCATTGGTCTGGTTGTGGCTCAAAAAGCACGTTAAGCCGTCGGTCTCGGTTGCCATACGAACATCTATGGCAGTCGTTACGGGTAGTTGGAGCCCTATAAGTTCAACAACTGGTCTAGCTGCAATGCTTCGATATAGCCTTCGGGTTGTAGAGATCAAAGTTCAGCCAAATCCGCAGTTAGACTGGTAAAGCGGACCCCAGACTCCATGCCAGTCGGATGCGACTGGGATTTACGCTAAGATATATAAAAAGGATATGGGGTAGTATGTAGACTTTAAATAATTTGTTTTTAAGTACCTAAACCATAATTAGATTAACCATAATTAGATTTTAAGGTCCTTACTAGAGACGATGCCTTAGAGCGAATGGGTGGAGTCTACGAACGTAATAATCGCAGCCCCGCACCACCCCGCACTCATGTCACTAAAGTGATTATAATATAAAAATATGGGAAAAGATGTCGATAAAAAGGGTACAGAGTGGACACATCATATTGTGCCTAACTTCACGTACCTAACTGATTTGGTATTTTTTTGACATCGATGTTGATTGATTCTTGATTCTTTATTATAGCTAAGGTCGGCGGCTCCGCTCGTATGGATGTCTGTTATCGCGACTTTGGTTTTATCTCTGGTACCATTCTACCAAAACCTTTTAAATAAAAATACCATATCAAAATCCGTGTACTAAGTAGCGTTTGTGTCCATTGTGAACAAACAGACAAATTCAATTTCAAAAGGTTCAAATTCTATAGCGTAGCGGTAGAGCATTCAGAGATTGTGGGTTTGATGCCCACTCAGCACTTATATTCATATTACATGAATCTTAGATTATTAATAAATCTAAGTCATGAATATATATTTCCATTGGTTAAGGTGTTTATTGCATAGATACATTGAGGTAGGTGAATATGAAAGCTATAAGTATGCTATAGGCATAACAATTCACACACATTACACATTCTCACAATGCCATCGTTTGCTACGTAAGCCCAAAAAATGTGTTTATCTAAATGACATCACATTAAAACCTCTTATATTATGCACTAACTGACCCGGCAAACATCATTTCACCTTAAAAATTAGAATTTACCTCCATTGGCTGTATTAAGTTGTCCTAATTATTTTGAGAACAGAAAGCATTACGACAGGGATTCCATACGCCCACGGAGATCCTGACACCAATAGGACATAACAACGTCTTTCGGGTCAGATATTTCATATAATGGTTAAGTATTCTTAAATGTTTCTATTTTCCACGCATATTTTTTACTTTTTCTTTCATAAAAACCTTCACAAGACAATAACAAACACAACAAAAAAGAAAAAAGCGAAATTGTTCCAGCCTCAGCCAGTCCAGCCAAAAATGAATCCGTATTGGGAAATAGGGATTCATCTTTATAGTATATAGATTGTATTGTACATATAAACCTACTTCTTGAATGATACTATCTATTAAAGAAAAGCGCTTCAAAATCCGTCGCGTAATTTTAAAAATCTAAGCATACATAGAGACAGACAGACAGCGGGAAGTGAATTATTTTATACTAGAGATTATATGTAGTGATCATGGTTTTATAATATTATATATTTATATATGTAGCTATAGGTATGTATAGTATTCTAATATACATATATTATTATACAGACGTAGTTTGTGACGTTATATAGGTTGATTTCTGGATCTACAGAACCAATTCTAAGAATTATTTCACCAATAGAAACCCAAACTATTTATCAGTGTCATAGGTTTTATATCATTACACTACGAGTGAGGATCACCATCCGGAACGGCATCCAAAATCTACGTGGCTGGAGCCGTGAGCAACAGCTGATAACAAATAAAGTGTGTGAATAAAATAATCACCACAACATTTTCATGTATTTCTTGAGAGTTTAAAGCTTTAGCTTTTTTACCGAATTTACTTTCGGCGTCTCATAGAAGTGTCTTATCTGTCCACTTATGCATTAGTCTTGAATTGTGTTGCTGTCAAAGCTGCGGAAACGTGAAGCACAACCTCCCCGTCCAACAGCCATCACGACACTGCCGCCCGGCCCCCGCATAGGCACCCGCTAAGCCAAACTCTCAAGAACGTAACAAAAACGTGGCCTGTGACTTCAAAAGTCAATGTATTGAACGGAAAAATGTACCACTTATACTCCAGATCTTTTTCTTTCTTTTAGTTAAA
The DNA here is from genome assembly GCA_914829495.1 of Eilema sororculum. Taxonomy (NCBI): domain Eukaryota; kingdom Metazoa; phylum Arthropoda; class Insecta; order Lepidoptera; family Erebidae; genus Eilema; species Eilema sororculum. The sequence continues at coordinate 1,880,341 of OU618533.1, forward strand.
AAATTACGTAAAAATTCTTTTCCGTTTAGAAGTAGTTGCCAGTTTTCTTTTGAGGGACTTTTTTGCTTTGGGAATGATTTTCATATAGTAATTATAAAGTGAGAATAACTAAAAATGTACCAAATGTAGACAAGAAACCAACAAATAAAACAGTGTAAACAGTTTTCAAATACGTCCACAAATAAAAAAGGAGTTGGTCTCTAAACATACGCCTGAAAACCAGACTTATCATTTTTATTCCTCTTAAGTATCTAAACCATTTTTATAAAATAGAGCATCCGCGGTAGCCTAGTGGTATGGGTAATGGACTGCTGAGACGAGGTCTCGGGTTCGATCCCAGGTTTACCATGGCACACACCAATGACTTTTCGATGCTTTTCGAAGTTATGTGTGTATTTATCGCAGGTTTATACGTGCCCGGTTAATGGCAATAGGCTCGCCACCTATTACATTGGGACCTAAACATAAACTGCCGAAATGTGGGTGCTAGCACCTCTGCCTACCCCTTCGGGGAATACAGGCGTGAGTTTATGTTATATGTTATGTTATGCATCCGTAAGTTTAGGTCAGTGCGTATGTGACATTTTGCTTTCATGACTTTCTGCTCTGGAGGCGAAATTTTGACAGGTCGTTAATTTTTACAAGTATCTCTACATACCTTTAGGAAACTGGGGCAGTTTCTAAAGTTCTCCACTTTCATTATTAACCTATTGAAACAGTTTACATAATCCTCAGATCCCCATCTGGTTAGATCTAGTTAATCTTCTAAATCAACAGGATAGTATTTGTTCACCGTCGAGCTTGCGCTTAAATAAATCAAACGCAGAATAATCTAGAATGTTAAACTAGGGCTACCTCATGTATTAACTTATTATTTTAAGACATTAAGGAGTTACTTAGACTTAACTACCAAATCTATTATACTTAAGCGCTTGTATAAATAATCCACTTCGAGGGATTTATTTGTTGAAAAGATCCACTATCTACTGCCTAACAATGGCCCTCTTTATACGGCCACTCAATCGCGTGGTTAAACATGCCTGATACAATTCTGCCTCTGTCACACACACATGCGGTATTCCCTCTAGATAGACTGTAAGTGTAAAGGGCGTTAATGGCCCCCTTTATACGGTCACTCAATCGCGCGGTTATACATGCCAGATACAATTCTGCCGCGCCATTGATGGAACGCGCGATGTCTTTAGACGCGCGCTCTGTCAAACACATGCGGTTTTCCGTCGAAGTAGGCTATAAAGGGCGCAAATGTCTGATTTTTAGTTTTTTAACTGTACTAGCTTTTGCCTGTCCGCGTTTAGTTCGACATAGAAAGGTTAGGACACACGTTCCCGCGACCCATATAAGGTTCCTTGTTTCTGTGAGCCTGGTACTTTATGCCAATGTACGAGCATGGCCGCGATCTATAGCAACCTATATCTCGTTTGTTTGATTGCAATCAAACAAACGTAAGATTTTAAGTCTGATTAAGTCCTTTCTAATAAAAGAAATCACATCGAAATCTGTTCAGTAGTTATTGCATCCATCGCGAACAAACATTTCCAATTTACAATTATATAATAGTATAGATAGATAGATAGAAAGAAGATAAGGGATAGTACGTGATAAATAAACCATTTGTTTATTATTGTAAATGATATTCTATTTCAAGATACAAGTGACAACCCTCAGTACAATGCTATAGTTAGAGGATCGCAATTCGCAACCCAATGTGCATAGTTCTCAACATTTATGTTTTAGCTTCCCGTGCTTAAAAGACAAAATCTTCATCTGGTCTGTTTTATCAAGCCTAAAAAAACTTTCTCAAACTATTAAGAAGGTATAATTTTATGCCCACGACCATATACATATCATATTTGTTTATTTAATCTTCGAAGATATCCCAATAAAGTTTATTCATAGTGGACTTTTATGTTAAACTTCTTAGCAAATCTTGAAATTAGAAATAGTAAATTATAGAAGGAAAGAAAATGCATTTATTTTTCATAGCTTTCATACCCAAAATTTTCAAAATACAGCTAAGATAAACAACGAAAAATAAGATAAATAATACTTTTTCTGTTTTATAACGGCAACAGGGTAGGCAATGTAATAGTGGGCACCATTACCTCCTTCATCTGCAGCCCAGATTACAACTATATTTTCTCTGTGCATGCTGTTTTTTTTTTTCGTGCGGAAATCCCCTCGGATACCTACCCCGCCGGAGGCGAAAGGGGAGGCTATGTCGGACTCGAACCGACTAAAACCGTACGCCGACTGAGGATACTGGTGCTAGGTCGGAGGTGAGGTTGTCTTCGACATATCCCTCGCACCCCGGCTGACCCAGGGTCATCCCTTGCAGTCTGGTCCTCCCGAGGGCCTCCTCCCCGGAATGGTGAGGCGCGTTTCTCAGAGCGCCGCCACCGTGGCTTGCTTCTGCTGGGGTGCCAGGCGGCTCCTCCCGTCACCCCCAGGCCCGCGCTCATGAGTCCAGGCCCGCGCTTATGTGATGCAGAAAGAGTGCTCCGTTGAAAGAAAACTCTCAGTACAAACCAAGTCAAATAATACTAACAAGTCCAAAATATGAATTATTGCTGACGCAGCACCGCAGATTATACATATAAAGCTATGGTAAATAGGTCCGGCCAAACTATTCGAGCAGCCGAAGGCCGTGTTGTATATTGGTTAGGTCTGCGTGATACAGCAATTTCCATCGATATTTCAATAATGGAGATGGTCTAAGTGAAAAGAAATAATTGTTTAATTTATGAGTTGTATACATAAGATCCTCGAGGAGAGCCAGGCCGTAAGGGATGGCCCTGGGTCAGCTGGAGCGCGAGGGATATGTCGAAGACAACCGCACCTCCGGCCTAGCGCCACGACCCTCAGTCGGCGTGCGGTTTTAGTCAGTGGGGGAGGTATCCGAGGGTAATTCCGCACGAAAAAAAGGTAAGATTGCTATCTTCGGTGGCGAGAGATAACTAACATGATTCCTGCAAGCTACCTTTTGTAGAGATGGCAGAGATATTTGACTTACAAGACTTATTTTTCTACCGGATTCCTTATTGACAATTTTACCTCTTCCTTACTGCTTCTCCTCTTTTACTGTTTTACATTCCTTACTTTATCTTTCCTTTCCTTCTGCAATGATAACGCAATTTAAAAAGCGTGACTAAGACTAGTGTGCAAATTAAAGAAGACAAAAGTACCGGATGAAACCAATTCTACTGCTTCTAAAATGTTTATATATTAATTTCAAAAATACTAAAGATACATTCTTCTCATCTCTGATACCTTAGGCCATCGGCGGTAATATATCAAGTCTCTAAGTCAAACATTATACTCGCAACCACGACTGCCGATTCCCGTATCATCGTAAATTAGACCTAATCCAATTGATATACGACCACAAATTCAAAAAATTCAAAATTCAAAATTCTTTATTCGGTAACAAAATACAACAATAACATTGGTTTGTGATTGGAGCCTCCTTTTAAGCAAGAAATGCTTGTAGTAGGACACTCCGCTCTTCCATATCTTGAATATTTTTATATTAGATACAACATACATACAATCTGTTTTTTATTTTGTCCCATATGTGTGTGTGTGTGTTTGTGTGTCTGTCTGTGTATGTGTGTGTGTATGTGTGTGTGTATGTGTGTGTGTGTATGTGTGTGTTTTAATTAATGATTACTGACTGCACTTATTTTATAAGTGCCTCGGTGTCGTCATAGCTCAATGTTTTTAACCATACTATAAGTAGCATTTTTACTTCGTGAGTTTGTTTGTTAAATATACGAATTTTTGTATTTATTTTGTTGTATAATTTAGCAGCACGAACAGTATATTGATTGTCAGCAAACTTAGTTCTTGTCACTGGTATATCCGCAACAACATCCTTACGCCTCTTTAGATTTATGCTAGTATTGTATGGAAGTGATTTGTGTTTTTTCATAATAATTTGCGCAATATATAATTTTCTGACAGATAGCAGGTTACTTATTTGATAGAGATTTTCAGTAGGGAATCTAATTGGCTTAAAATACATTATTTTGATAAGCGATCGTTGTCCTCGTTCGAGCTCGATAAACCTTGTTTTTATAGCACCACCCCATACTGTTATACAATACACAAGAACGGATTGTACAAGTGCAATGTAGATTTCATTGAGGATATTCCTAGAATGCCTTGATGTATTGATTAAATTAGTTGGTACCACGTGTCTGAGGGTTTTGAATATCCAGCTTAATTTTCTAATTCGCTTGGTTACATGTTCAAGATGTGGGAACCATGACAAATTTTGGTCTATTATTACGCCTAAGTATTTCGTCTCTAGAACATGATTTATTTTTGGACAGGTGCAGTTTACCCGTGCACCACAGGAATGAATCCGAAGAGAAAGGTCTTCCTTGGGTTGTGTACGTTCAGTGATGGTGAAACAAATATAATTTGTTTTAGCGGTGTTTAATGTCAACAAGTTATCGTTAAGCCAGTGACTTATCTGAGCCAAGCCCTTCTCAGCACTACTCTTAACGTTGGACCAGTTGTTGCCATGAAACACAACAGCAGTGTCGTCGGCGTAAGAAAATATCTTCGCGTTGTTAACTTTTAAGTTACAGAGATCGTTAATATACACAAGAAATAATGTAGGGCCTAAAACGCTTCCTTGAGGCACGCCATACGAAACTACTACTTCATCACTGATGTAATTTCCTATTTTGATCCTCTGCTTCCTGTTAGTTAGGTAATCCTTAAAGAAATCCAAAGGAATTCCTCTTATTCCGTTTTTTTCTAATTTATTCACAAGGGTTGGAACAGAGACAGTGTCAAACGCTTTTTTGAGGTCTAGGAATGCTGTTATACATTTGTTCAGTAACTAAAGCTGTCAGGGCAGTGACTGCATCTTCTGTGGATACTCCCTGTCTAAACCCAAATTGTGTTGTTGATAGCAATTTTCCGTGATTGAGATAGTTTGTGAGTCTTATATTAGTTAATTTTTCTAAAAGTTTTGATAAAACTGGTAAAACTGAGATAGGTCTATAGTTGTTGACGTCATCTCTGTTCCCTCCCTTGTGTATCGGAGTTACGATGGATTGTTTTAGTGCGGTTGGAAAGGTACCGTTTGCAAAACAGAGGTTAACGAGATGTGTGAGTATAGGCACGACTTCACTGCGAACGTACTGCAAGAATCTGGTGGAGATATTATCACATCCTGGTGCGCTATCCACTTTCATGCTCATAAGAACTCTCTCTACTTCCTCGGGGTCAGTGTCTAGGAGTACAAGGGAATTGACTGGCGTTGGTAAAAGCTTTAGTCGATCATTAGCGTTATGATTTGATGTGGTTTGAATTTGTTCTGCTAGTTTTTTGCCAACACCCGCAAAGTAGTCGTTTACCGTATTCACAGATTCAACAGGGGTTGGTTTGATGTTCAGTAATTCAGTACATGGATTTTTTATTTTTTTAGTGTATGTAAGAGACTTGACATTTTTCCAGAGTAGCTTGGTATTTGTGAGTGAATTAGTAAGAAAGTCTCTTTCATATTTTCTTTTTAATTTTTTTAGAAGGTTGTTGCAGTAGTTTCTATATCGGCAGTAGGTGATTTTTAATACTAAATTATAAGGATCATTGCGAGATTTCTTTTGTAAATTGTTACGATTATTAATACAACGCAATAATCCCGGCGTGACCCATGGTTTAATTAGTCGTTTACTGTTAGGAATTTTTGTGATTATAGTACTGTTTTTAATAGAGTCGGTTAATTTTTTAATCAGTTTGTCTGTAATTATGTTTGGATCTTGGTAAGAAAATAATTCTGCTGGGTTACTTTCTTTTAGATAACGTAAAGCCTGTTCAAAGTTTATTATACTGGTTGTTTTATTAGTGGGTTCGTAATTTTTTATTTTTGACAGCGTCAGTAATGTAGTGTAGTGGTCAGTAATAGCGGTTTTTATTATAGCTATAGAGGCAGAAGTCTTTTTCCTGTGAATCTTCAACATGAAGTGGTCAAGGCAGTTTGGTTCTCTTGTAATCGAAGTGTGCCCTGCTAATATACCGTACTCTGATAGCTTGCCTAGATAACTCATACGTTTTTTCCTATCCTGAGACTTCTCTTCTTCCTTGGGTCTAATATTAATATTGATATCGCCTGCTATAATTATGTTTTTCTGTGATGGTATTGAATCTAAGTGTGAACTAAGCGAGTCTGTAAAAATGTCAGTATTATGATAAGACGGGGAGCGATAAATATATAAAATAACATTGTCATATATTTTCAACTGTAGACAGGACGCCTCAGCCAGAAATATTTCTTGGACGTTTGCTTGTATTGTTTGTTTTATATATACGACTACTCCGTCGTTTTGGTTTAATTCACGTGTTGTAGTGTGTGAGTCATAATTACTCAGTTGAGGTATAGCGTGTTCAGCACTTAATCGACACTCCGTCAATATTACAACGTCCGCTTCGAAGTCAAAGTCGGACAACAACGCATAAAATTCGTCAAAGTTACAATATATGCTCCTAATATTCTGTGACACAATGGACAAGTCACTTTTATTAACATGAATAAATTGAGAAAGATTTGTGGAATCACATATAAATGAACTGGCAATCTCAAAACTGTCGATCTCGTTTGATCTTTGTAATATTTCATCCATTATTATTATGTTTAAGTGGGAAAATCGTCACTCCAGTGTAGTAAATATCATTCTTATAACCTATGCAGATTTCATGTGGGAACAAACTTGGTGAAAAATATGGTAATATGTGATTGCCCCGTGAGATCCAATCATTGATCATTTTTTTGTAAATCAATGCGATTCTTTGTGATGCGTATTTGAATGCATAATTAGGTTTATAATATGTGGTAATGTTTATTATTACGAACATGGAATTTATAGACCATTGAGTATCAGTGAGTTGAGTATAAGTGTATATTATAAAGTGCTTAAGTGAGGACGTTGGTATAACCTTACGAAACTGAAATGCGAGGCATGTGTAGATGCTCCTTTTTATGTAAGTTATTGTAGTTGTTTGAGAGATGTATAGTATATTGGTGATGTATGTTTGTGATAATGTATACGAATGATATTTGTGTATTAGTTTTGTTTTAGCTTGGGTGGTATATGTGTGTGATTGGTGTATGTAAGGGTGTGACACAAGGGTACAATATGCAGATAATTCAAGAAGGTACCTTATTACTATACATAACATGCAAAGACATAAGATGTTTGAAATACATTGTTTGTGTTTTATTACACAATATTGTGACACAATTGATATAAAAGGGATTAAAAACAGATACTGTTGGTAAGTAGGGTCGTTAAGTAGTCATGGTTTCATTGAAAGTAGCTGAATTTGTTCTTCATTTCTTACAGAAATTGTTGGGGCTTGATCATCCTTCCTAAGGTACACCCTGCCATATGCCGTCCAGCAGTATTTGTATGTGCCGGCTTTCATGAGATCTCGAGCCAGGAAATACAGGCGAGATGCTTTAGCGGTAAGATGTTCAGATAGGAAAACAGGTGTATCTTCCTGTGTTTTGGAACCCAGATGTTTAAAACATAATTTAGATTTATGTTTGATGTTGAAGCTTTTTGCCATTTTAAGGATATCATTCTTCAGGATGGTGGATCCCGTTTCCACGACTATTGGGCTATTCTGTTTTTCACTATTCTTGCCACGTATTCTATAGATATCCTTTATGTCGTGTTTAGTTATGGGGCAGTCAATGTTCTGTGAGAGGCAAGTAACCATACTGATTAGATCCTGCTTAGATTCGCCTACCATTTTTGGCACATTTTTCATGACAAAATTAGCCTTACGGTTTCCTACTTCCATATCCTCTATTTTGGCCTCCAGTAAGGTGATTTACTTCTTATCTTCTCTGGTCTGGGCCTCCAACCGTGATATTTTTACCTCGAGATCTGTATTTTGAGACATAAGAAATGCAATCGAGTTTTCTATGTTTAGATTGGATTGTTGTATATCTGTCAGCGTAGCCGAAACCTGTTGAATTTCATTTCCCTGTTTTGTTAGGAGGAGAGTAATCATGTCTTTCATTTCATTCCTGAATTCGTCAAATTGCTCACCAAAAGACAATTCTTCTCGACTTCTCTTCTGCCTTTGGATTCCGTAGTTAGGGGGGGTCATATATCGAGCATTCCTGTCCAAGGCTAAATCTCTTGATCGAGAAGTATTTGTCATATAATACTATTGATGACTAGAGTTGACTTTGAATACAATTTTATGTATTACTAGCTTTTGCCCGCGGCTCCGCCCGCGTGGATGTCGGTTTCCGGCAATTATTCGATTTTTTCTCACCTTTAAACCTTCCCTAGACCTCCACGAACATTTCAAGACCAAGATAAGATAAATCCGTTCAGCCGTTCTCCAGTTTTAGCGAGACTAACGAACAGCAATTGATTTTTTTATATATAGATTGAAAAATTGTTAGTGCCATGTCTCGTCTGTCATCCCAAGACTTATTTCCCAATTAGGTTGTGGTTAGCTTCCAGTCCAACTAGGAAATAGTCGAGCTTTGATATTATACGAGAAGATACTGCCATCAGACCTCCAGAGCTCGCGAGTGAAATGTGATCTACACTGACGGTAGAAACTCCCTGGTCTTACAGGATCAGCAGCACGAGTGTGATTCCACTAGTATTGCATACGTCCTTAGGTCACGGTAACCAAGTTTCCATCAGGTGGGCAGTATGCTTGTATGCTTGCCTAAGTGGTATAAAAAAATTACAAAAAGATACACTTGGTGATGACGTTTTTAAGCCGGTTTCTTAGGCTGGTGTCTTTTCATAGCTGATAATATATATATATAGGTATCCAATTTTAAAGTTAGTAGTAACGTTAGATTTTTTTGTTGCTAATTTAGCAGAACTACTTTTCCGGGCCCACAAGTTTTGACATTTTATTTTTTATAAAGGACATGTCGATTTGACTACACCTCGCCTGATAGTAAGCTAAAGGTATAGTCTCGGAAAGAGGGTCACCATCGTAAACATGTACCATGTTAACAGGGGTGGCACTCAGCTTGACGGCCTCATCATATGTGTTGGGTTCTCTGATGGTTGAAAAATAAAAGTCTGTGGACTGTATACTAGTTCGCTGGTGTATTTAAAGAGCAATACAAAGTTGGGTAGTATGCGCGTGTGGTGGAACGATACGTAGGCGAGCACGTTCGGTGACGAATGTTCTGGTTGTCGCTGAGGCGCTGCCGTCCTCCACTCCGCCTGCTCCATGCCGGTTTGTAGTAGTGATGCGGCGTGTTGCGTTTAGCGACAGATGGTGAAGATCTATCGATTCTCAACAGATGCCTTTTCACGCCCCGCTTCAAGGACCCAGGACTGTTGGAAGAAGGAAACACGTGAGCTGGCAGGGAGTTCCACGTTTTAATGGTGTGGCATGAATGAGTCACTGAAACGCTTGGTTCTAGAAGTTATATTCTGCACCGTATACGGATGGCATCTTAGCCCTGCACGTATTGTCCTGTGAAGGAAAGGAGAGGGTGGGGTATTTACAAGTAACATACACGAGAAATAACCAGCGGATATTATCATCCTTCTCTGTTTAATAATTGTTCCAAAAATACAAAGGATTTCTAAGTCGGAGGCAGCAGGTACCTTTCAAGCTAGCTATTATATAAATCAAAGAGACCAAACAGGAACATTCTGTGACAAACGAGCGACTGAAACCTGAAAAGGAAGGCAAGTGTACCTTTGTTCGTCAATATCAAAGGGAAATAAATTGCCCCGAACAGCTGAGGCGAATTGGGCGTGTGTAGACGTCAATCAGGAGGCCTACCATCAGTTTTGAAAGTAATTTTATTTCTATGTTACTTTTATACATCGTGACGTGGTAGTAGTGAACGCGACTGGTACGCAGGAGGTGCGGGTTCGTTCCCCGCTCAGTGCAAATATTTGTATGCTTGAATATGACTATTTGCATTGGACTGGGTGTTTCTATGTATAATATGTATGTAGTTACAAAAAAAATTAATAATAATAATAATTTATTATTAAGTATTAGTTATTAGGTACGTATCGTAATCGGTTTGGAAATTTTAAAAGGGGTAGGCAGAGGTTTATTGACGCTCACATTTCGCCAAATATGGTTTTCGGTCCTATGTATTAGGGGTGAGCTTATTGTCAACAAGCCGCCATTTTATTCTGGGTTTTAAAAACAGTCCTATCATTTAGTCGTCTCCTACGACAGCCAGAGGAGGAGATTGAGGTGGCCCTATACTATTTCACAGGGAACCAACACATCTTTACTTTCATTATGGTGAATCGGACTAGGTCCGTCGTTTTCGGTTTAGACCTTTGTGTTGTATCTTGTAAATATAAAAAATTAAACAAAATAAATATTTCTACCACAGATCTTATTATGAGATACTGTTTGACCAAGTTTGAGCACATAACTCTAGTACTGACTGACGGCGACTGTTCAATTCACACAATACCGGGTGAGAGGGGAACGCTCTCGGAGCCGAAAACCCCTAGTAGTACTCCAGGTACGGCAAGCTGCAAAAGTGCATAACACATTCGCATAAAAAAATCGATTAGGACAAAAAAATGTTTCTCGTATTTTTTTTTATATTTTTTCACAAAAAAGTCACACGGTAAACTTGAAATTAATTTGTTGGAGACTGTAGTAGTCGCCCTGCTCTGAGATATAAGCATCGTATGCCTCCAGTTATAAATACAGATGTAAAGCTTACTATGATTCAATATTGGTAAGTATTTTGTCAGTTTTTGTTCAGTCAATCAATTAGCCTATTGTAGTCCACGGCTGGACATAGGCGTCCGCCAATGTGCGCCATTTCTGCCAGTTTTTAGTTAAATATCATTAAATATTAAGTTGGTTAATTAAATAAATAAATTAAAAATAAAATTATTATTGAGCCGTGGAGACAGTAGAGACTATAGGTATTATCGGTGTGGCCTCTTGTTTTCCTGACATATATTTTTCACTGCACTAATAGTTATGTGTGATTGAAATCAACAAAAAAAACCCATTTTCATATTAATACCTATGTACAGGTACCTACTTATATCATTTTCATATAATGCTAGTTAAGTATATGCTAGTAATTGCCGGGATAAAAAGTAGAATAAAAATTTATGCACATTACTGTCTCACATAGGTAATTCCGTCTCACAGCAGATGTGCAAATCTCCAATGATGCTAGTCTTATTTATGTAGGCGCTGAAAATAAAATGCGTGTTTAACCCGTCCTAATTTACTCCTTGTTGCATCTTTAACTGTCCGTAACTCCTCATCTCCATGATTTGGTAAATTTGACTTTTACGGGAGCAATTGCCATCTGTTATTTTTATCGCGGTGTAAACTCATGGATGGCTGCACCCGAAACGTCGGCTGTTTTTTTTTATCGCGTTAAGACCCAAATAGGCATAGATAACCAACAATTGCCATCTGTTATTTTAGCAAATGTGCCGGTTCGAGCCCTGAAGTGGCAGTATTGGCAGTCTATACACTGTATAGCTACCACTCTTGTAGGTGCTAAAAATACTAACCATAAATTCAATAAGATTACTTAATGTTTTTCAGTACTTACAACATGCTTACAAGTACCCAGGAATAATAAATATCGTCCATGTAACTGCCAAGATACCACAGCAATAATCTCTCACTCAGCTCGTAGCCCAAAGAACCACGAATGGCCGCGGGCCATCTTGTTAGTAAATTACCAGGCGCTTCTTCGCCCAATTAGTGAGATAGTGCAGTCCTCTCTGCTTCTTTACATACGGTTCTTGCTTCAAGTTTACTGGCTTCACTGATTCTGACTTTAGGATTCTGGTTACTAAATGTTACAGAATTATTTAGGTATTTATAAAAAACCGGTGGTGCAAGCCGGACTCGCGCACGCAGGGTTCCAAACAAAACTAGATTGAGAGATGCATCCGGCCTTGATACTCTTGTTATTTGCAAGAAAATGCTACATAAATGATCCCCGATATATTTACGTGTTTACAAATAAAAGTATCTAAATATGTTAATCCGCATTTTAGATTCCATAACACAAGCTAGTTAAGCTTACCATGGGTCTAGCGTTGTGTAGTATGTTGTGGAAAACATATTTATTAAAAAATATATTATTATTATTATTAATGACTGATTTTAGTCACCCCGCGATCATGACTCCAGAAAAGTAGCTACACCGTGCGTCAGACTAAATGTTAAATAATATTTCATCATCATCATCAGTACATAGTATAAAGCAAAGTCACTTTCTGTGTCTGTTCGTCCGTTGATGCGGTTTCTTTTAATAGATAGAGTAATTCAAGAAGAAGGTTTATATGTATGCTTAATATAGTAAAAGAGTGCAGCGGGAACGGTATCGGACAACACGCGGGCGGAAAATAATTGGCGATATGAAGTTCGCCAGCTCAGCACCAAATAAATCACGATAGAATTCGTTTAGAAGATATTAATTCAATCAACTTGTAACTACATTTAAACAAGTGCTGCGACCGTTAGCATATTTTATAATGCATTGTCATTCATTTGACTAATTCAAATTAATGAGTCAATTACATACATTAAACGTGATGTTTTTCAATTGTCGTTTCATTAATTACGTTGCTTAATAATCATATAATTGATAATTACCATTGTTCATTCGACGCGTAAAAAATGTTCTATGCACTTGAAAATGTTAACTACGTGTCGTATAGGTAATTGTTATTTATTATCGACTATAGAAATGAAAGAGATTTTCACATTGGCACGTAGGTAACTGCATTATATTCATATAATGTCATATATAATAATAAATCACAGCCTCTGTGGCATAGCGGTAGTGAACACGGCCGCTACGCAGGAGGCGCGGGTTCGATCCCCGCTCAGTACAAATATTTGTATGCATGAATATAGGTATTTGAGTTGGTCTGGTCGTGCCTCGGAGAGCACGTTAAGCTGTCGGTCCCGGTAGCCATACAAACATTTATAGCAGTCATTACGGATAGTTGGAGACCTCAAAAGTTCAAAAAATGGTCTAACTGCAATGCTTTCTAAATCGCTTCTAGAATGTGAAGGCCAGGTGGCAGTGGCAGTCTACTTCTCGCCGAGCCGAGTCATAGATGAGTACCAGCAGTGGCTGGATCATCTGACCGTCGTCGTCAATACCTGTTACCCTCACCCGGTTCTGGTGCTCGGGGACTTTAACGCCTGGTCTATGAACTGGGGTTCCCGGCGCACGAATCCGAGGGGCAGGGCAGTGGAGAGCTGGGCTGATAGTCTCAGCCTAGTTCTCCTGAATCGCGGGGCCGTCGCCACGTGCGTAAAGAGCTGGGGCGACTCAATTGTGGACCTTTCGTTCGCGAGCGCCCCGCTCTCAGGCCGTGTGCAGGGCTGGCGTGTCCTTGAGGAGGTGGGGACAGCGTCGGATCACCGATACATTCGGTTCGACGTCTCCCCTCCTGCGGGCGCCGCGCCGTTTACACCAGCCCCACGCGAGCCACGTTGGGTGCTTAAGCGAATGGATCGGGAGGTCCTCCTGGAGGCCGCCATCGTACAGGCCTGGGCCTCTGCGCCGGACAGGCCTGTCGACATAGACGATGAGGCGGCGTGGTTCCGGGAGGCCATGACGCGTGTCTGCGACGCGGCTATGCCTAGGGCTCCGCCCTATAATCCGAGGCGTCAGGTCTACTGGTGGTCGGCGGACATCGCGAGGCTCCGACAGGCCTCCGTGATCGCTTTCCGCCGGTGGACCAGACTCCGAAGGAGGCGTAGCCGCCCCGCAGATACGGAGCCCCGAGAGGCGGAGCTTCATGCAGGGTACAGGGAGGTCAGAAAGGTCCTCCGAGTGGCCATAAGACAGGCAAAGGCAGCAGCTCATAAAGAGCTGCTGGAGACACTGGAGCGGGACCCATAGGGGCGGCCTTACCTTATGGTAAGGGGCAAGCTGCGCCCCCGGGCCCCGCCATTGACCCGGTGTCTCCAGCCGGAGCTGCTCGGAGGAGTCGTTGGCTCCCTGTTCCTAGCGCGGGCGGTGGAACATATTCCACCGCAGATGACTCCGCCACCTAGGTCGCCTATGGCGCCCAACGTGGATGACGACGACGTGCCCGAGGTCACTTGGGTAGAGCTAGAGCTGGCGGTGTTAAGGCTTAAGGCCAAGAACACCGCCCCGGGACCAGACGGCATTCCAGGCTGAGCGTGGGTCCTAGTTCTAGGCGAAGAAGACGCTCTCGAGCCCCGACTGAGAGAGTTTCTCAGCGCATGTTTGGAGCGAAGCCAGTTTCCGAAGATGTGGAAGACGGGGAAACTGGTCCTCATCCGAAAGGCAGGGCGCCCGGCGGACTCACCGTCCGCCTACAGGCCCATAGTGTTGCTCGACGAGGTGTGCAAACTCTTTGAAAGAGTCATTGCAAAGCGCCTCGTCGAGCACCTATCCAGGGTGGGGCCTGACCTGGCGGATGGCCAGTATGGCTTCCGCCGGAGGCGCTCCACCGTGGATGCCATCATGCGCGTGAGGACTCTGGCGAAGGACGCCGTCGCTCGGGGCGAGGTGGTGTTGGCGGTGTCACTGGACATCGCCAACGCCTTTAACACCCTGCCCTGGAGCTGCATTAGGGAGGCGCTCGTGTATCACGAAGTGCCTCTCTACCTTCGCCGCATAGTCGGGGCGTATTTATCGGAGAGAGCAGTCGTCTACCCAAGTGCGACCGGGCTCGGTCGGCGAGAGATGTCGTGCGGTGTCCCGCAGGGATCGGTCCTGGGACCGCTACTGTGGAACATCGGTTACGACTGGGTGCTTCGCGGTGAGCTCGCGGACGGTGCCGCCGTCACGTGTTATGCGGACGACACGCTAGTGACGGCGTGCGGGGCTATATACCGCGAAGCGACCCTGAAGGCCACGATCGCGGTTGCCCAAGTCGTGGAACGGATCCGGCGGCTGGGACTCGAGGTGGCTCTGCATAAAACCGAGGCCATGTTTTTTCATGGGCCTCGGCGCGTGCCACCGGAGGATTCCAGCCTCATAGTGGGAGACATTTCCATCGGCATCAAGCCACAGATGAAATATCTGGGGCTCGTGCTTGACGGCCGGTGGAACTTCGGGGAGCATCTCCGAAGACTGGCCCCTAAATTGAGGGACACAGCTGCCGCTTTGGGGCGGCTGCTGCCCAACATGAGGGGGCCGGATGACTCCTGCAGGAGACTCTACGCGGGAGTCGTGCGGTCCATGGCCCTATATAGGTGCCTAATATGGGCGGACACCCTGACGGTCCACAATGCGCGTCTGCTGCTATATGGGTATCGAAAGGAGGCGCGGGAGCAGGGACGGGAATCCGAGCCTGATGAAATTCGGGCCGTGAGGTCTCAGCTCCACAGGGACATGGTAGCGGAATGGGAGCTACGACTTGGGCGACCAAGCGCAGGGCACGCCGTAATAGCGGCGGTAAGACCCATCATGGAGGAGTGGCTAGAGAGGCCACACGGCAGCCTCTCGTACCGGCTGACGCAGGTGATTACCGGACACGGGTGTTTCGGGAGTTACCTGTGTCGGATCCGGAAGGAGCCAACGTCCGAGTGCCATCACTGTGATGCGAGCGAGGACACAGAGCTGCACACGCTGACCGAGTGCCCGGCGTGGGACATGCCGAGGCGGGTCCTAGTGGCGGCTCTGGGGGTGGGAGTCCTCACACTCGCCACGTTGCTCACAGCGATGGTAAGATGCGCGAACGCTTGGGGTGCGGCTGTCTCCTTCTGCGAGCAAGTAATGCTCGAGAAGGAAGCGGCCGGTCGGGCCCGGACAAGACTCCGGGCCCGGGAAGCCCGCGCAGAGCGAAGGCAAACCGGACGTCGGAGGTCGCAGAACGACCTCCGTCCTCCATGAGCGCTGGCCTGGGGGTGACCGGTGGAGCCGCCTGTCACCCTAGCAGAAGCAGGCCGCGGCGGCGGCGCAAAATGCGCCTCCCCGTAACCGGGGCTAGATGGGGACACTGTGGTCCCCACAACCCGAAGGGGTCCATCTCGACAGAGATGGGCCTGGGTCTGCCGGGGTGCGAGAGATATGTTTTCGGCAATCTCACCTCCGGCAACCAAGGACCCAAGACGGAGTGCGTTTTAGTCGGTTCGAGTCCGACATAACTGCCTCCACCGGCTCCGTGGGGGTGGTATCCGTGGGGATTATTCGCACAATAAAAAAAAAAAGGCCAGGTGGCAGGCGCTTCACAAAAAATATCGAAGTCTAGCCAAACCCGCAATTACACTGTTAAAGCGGACTCCAGACGCCCAGCTGAATGCTTCGAATGCGCCTGGAATTAACGCTAAGAGGACGAAGAAAATAATAATGAACCTCATAAATATTTTTATAGGACACGTCAATATCTTTTCACTTCGACTGAGGTTAAGTTACAGGTGAAAAATATAGATTATGAGTCCTTATTACCTCAGTACAATTGCCAGCGATTAAATACTGCAATAATGCCTTCAGATAATATAATAGCTTTTCACATAGGATCGGGATTCACAGGATTATATAAAAAGAGAAAGTCTTTATGGAAAAGAGGCATTTGACCCTGGTTAGAATAATTATTGTTTGCACTTTAATTTACGATACTTGAGTTCTTCTTTTTCCCAATGTATTTCGAATTTAAAAGTTAGTATAATAAATGCTATAAAAATTTCATTCAAATATTGGGCGGAGTCATTAAATATCAATGTTTAAAAATGATTGAAAAATGATTCATTGGTTCCAACAGTTCGTAAGAAAGTTGGTAGATGGCTCCACCGTCGCCCTTAAAGACGGACATAAAGAAAAAGGAAATTTGAAGTGATTCAGGTGTGACTCAATAGCGCAGTGTGAATAGCATTCCCCCTGTAAGGGAAAGGTCGTGAGTTCAAGTTCCACTTGAGTTCTTCTTTTTCCTTATGTAGTTCGAATTTAAAAGTTAGCATAATAAATGCTATAAAAATTTATTCTTTGCTGTTATCAGTTCTACAAGAGTTTAAGTTTTATAAAATTCTAAGCAGACCATGAATGTATTGTAATTATGTATTGTCGTACTGAATGTAATCAACCGACTATGGAGGCTAGTCACGTAAGCATGGCATTACATTACATGTTATTGTTATAACTGTCCTTGTCAATCTCAAACATGATGTTTTCTTACCAAGTTAAATATTTCTTATATAGAATAACATGGTCCAGTAATACTTAACCTCTTATTCGCTGTACAACAGGCCTGCTTTCTTCTTTTCTCGATTTTGAAGATAAAAAACGACCCACTACTCGACTGTAGTCACGATCTGTCACTTTACCAATAAGTGCGCTCTCGAAACAAACAATGGTATTGTTAACACGTTCGTCCCGGGAATGTAATGATTCCGGTCCCGTTCTCGGGGAGCTGTTCCCACCCCTACTCGACTGATTAAGCAGTTTAGTTGAGCAATTTTAGCTACCAGCGTTTAAAATTTCTATTTTTATTGCTAGAAAAGAATGTGTTTAGTCCGCGTCATAAATATCTTGACGATGAAGTCTGAAAAAGATCTTAAAACTTCTCGTATTAAGAGCAAATCAAACTGTTTTACTGATTCATATGGTCTGTACGAACTAAATGTCTGTAACAAATATCAGAACAATAGGTTTTTTTTTTTATACAGGACACGTCAATTTGACTTCACCTCGCCTGATGTTAAGCTAAAGGCAAAGTCTCGGAAAGAGGGTCACCATCGTAAACATTTACCATGTTAACAGTGGTGGCACTCAGCTTGACGGCCTCATTAGATGCCTTTTCACGCCCCGCTTAAAGGACCCGGGACTGTAGGAAGAAGGAAACACGTGAGCTGGCAGGGAATTCCAGGTCTTAGTGGTGCGGCATATGAATGAATCACTGAAACGCTTGGTTCTAGCAGGTATACTCTGCACCGTAAATGGATGACATCTTAGCCCTGCACGTGTCATCCTGTGAAGGAAAGGGGAGGGTGGGACTAATTGGAAGAGCTCGTCAGAACAGTCACCATGGTAGAGACGGTAGAAAACTGCCAAAGACGCAACATCTCTACGCATCTGCAAAGGCTCGAGGGTGTTCGTGACCTCAGGATCCCCAATAATGCGGACCGCACGTCGGTCGGCGGTCAACTGGAAGTTGCTAAAAAAACTAAATAATGATCTGTTTGAGCACTTTCGTCAACATCACAACTGCTGACTGTACAAAGTTAAATATTTTTATTAGTAATGTATTATAACATAACATAAACTCACGCCTATATTCCCAGAAGGGCTAGACAGAGGTGCTAGCACCCACTTTTCGCCAGTTTATGTTTAGGTCCCAATGTAATAGGTGGCGAGCCTATTGCCATTAACCGGGCACTTATAAACCTGCGATAAATGCAAACATAACTTCGAAAAGCATAGAAAAGTCATTGGTGTGTACCATGGTAAACCTGGAATCGAACCCGAGACCTCGTCTCAGCAGTCCATTACCCATACCACTAGGCTACCGCAGATTTTGTAGTGTACTATACACCGGGATATTTACCATGTTTATTATTTTTATTGAGTAACCGATATTCCATCCACTGGGGTGGATCTTACCAAACTCCCTGAATTACATTCGATCCACTTGTAGAGCATACTAGGAGATGCAAGTATCACAGGATCCACCAAGAGAATCGGTGGATCACAGTGAACTTCGGCGTTGAATAGCACGCCGAAGTTCACTGTGATCCACCGATCCACTGGTGGATCGAGATAGTGGATCCTACTGGGCAGAGGGGATATTTCGGCGCTGTTTGATAGTCGGAGATAATAACCAAGTAAATTTCAAATCATTAAAAAAAATTGTACACTTAAGTTAATAGCGGACAAAGCCACTGTTCTATTCAACCTCGCTCAATAGTAAATGCACGACGTGTGTAGATTGTATCACGAACTTTTAGTTCCGAGAACAAAGTGATAATCTGTCTGCATCTCTTAATTACGACAATTGTCAGTGATCACGCCCGAGTCTGCGTACGCAAACATATTGATATTGTGGTCACGTTTCCTTCAAATGTTGGATGAATTATATTTTTAAATGTAGGCAATAAGTAGCACAATGGATAATAACTGTTTAGTTGAAGATAATAAAGAACACGCTTAGCATCAAATGTACGTGGTTTGTTAACAGAAACTGAATACTAAGCCCCTAGTTTATGGAGTATCGTGTTTGTCTATTGTCAAAATAATAATAATTGTCTTCTGAATGTCAAATAATAGTTTCAAAACGATACGACATACAGCTTTTTACCCGACTGCCGAAGGAAGGAGCGTAATGTTTTTCGAGACTATGTATGTATGTATGTATGTATGTCCATTTATTTGGCACGGCCTACGAGGTATTCCTCGAAGCGCCACAGTTTTGAGGCGCACCAAATGAGGCGCACCATTTTTATTCTTCGGAGCGCACCATTTAGCTACTAAATGGTGCGCTCCGAAGAACAATTAAAAATATTAACTTTTTATTCTTCGAAGCGCACCAATGATTATTAACTTTCGAATAGAGATAGGATACTAACTGAAACTATCGATATAAGTAAAATACGTTATGAGGTATTGAGTTATCAGGGCGTAATTTTCGAGAACAATATCGTTGCATGGATGGCAACCATGGAACTAAAAGTGAATTTGTCAATATGTGTTTTCAAATGTCTATTCTTAAAGTCATGTCAAAGTGCTATCCTTATTTAATACAAACTGGGGTTAAAAATTCAGGATTATTAGGTAATTCATAATCTGGAGCTGGAATTCAGCCAATATTTAAAGCATTTTGTAAAGCTTCTAATAATATTCAATTATCACGACCGTGACAAATGGCCATGTGTAGGTATGTTATGTTGTTTATGTTGTGCAGTGATCTGGTGTTTATAAAAAATACTTTTAATTAAGTGATAGGCAATTACTATGTAGGCAACCAAGCACCGAACACGCCACGATTGTGGCGGTAGGATCCGTCACAGACGAATGGCTGGAGAGGCGCCACGGTAGCCTCTTCTACCAGCTGCCGCAGGTCCACACTGGACATGACTGTTTCAGTAAGTATCTGCATCGTATAAGCCGATAGCCGATACCCGAATGCCACCAATGGCGGGGCTGCTCCGCAGACACGTCGCTTCACCAGCTGGTAGAACGTTCAGAGAGGATAGAGCTGTGCCGCGGCCTCCAAGCAGCCGTTAGAGCGGAAAGCTACACGCTGCAAACCCTGGTACTGGTCATGGTCGGCAGCGTGAATGTGAGGAATGCTGCCGCCTTCTTTTGTGTGGCAGTCATTAGTCTAGTATAAGAGAAGCAGCGAAAATGGAATGGGGGTGATCTAGCACTCTCATGTTATATATATATGTTACCGGAAATGTATGAAATCAAGGAATTGTATACAAATCCTAGGAAATGTGTGTTAATACATAGAATGCCTGCAGTTTCACCGGCAATGTGTGAAATAAATGGGTTATTGTCTATATTTGCGGATGATTTTGTGGAAAATTTATATTTTTGTACGAATAAAAAAAAATAACCACGAAGATTAATGCGGGAGCTTCGCTCCGCTCCGCTCCCGTATTAATCTTCTAACCTAATCTATCCAAGTTAAATTGCGTAGTGTGGACACTGCGCCCCGACCTGGATATATTATAGGTTAAAAGACTGAAGCGAAAGCGAGGCTCCAGCATTAGCCTAAGTGGTTGCTTTTTTACAACCACCGTCAATGTTCCTTGATACCATTTCATACATTGCCTGCTGCGCACTCGGCATTGTATACAATGCCTAGGCATTGGATAGAATAGCGGATTATACACATTTCCGGTAACATATACAAAACTATCTGCATCCTCGATGAGCTAGGTCCTGAGAGTTATAGTTGGGGCTAGCCGTCACCGTAAAAGAAGCAGGCCCATGATTGAATCGCTTCGTATATTCATACGCGCCTCTCTATAGAAGATGTGATTTTCATCCCCAAGAACACCTCGAGGCCGCCATTATTAGTGGCCAAGGTCGGCCAGGTTCTCTGGAATATCCTTAACAGAACGTATCAGATACTCCAGCCACACCGACGGAACAACATGCGGTTATAGTCGGTGTGAGTCTGACATATCCACCTAACTGATACGATTCCGCGGGTTCCGTTCACAAAAAATATTTCTCTTGAAGACTATTGTGGTACAGTCAGCATCACATCGATCTTGATGAAATAAGTAGGTACTCAAAATGATCTTACTGCCTTGAATGAAAAGCTTATAGCATTTATTATGCTCACTTTTATATCTCCGAGACTTTGCCTTTAGCTAAACATCAGGCGAGGTGAAGTCAAATTGACGTGTCCTAGATAAAAAAAAACGAAATAAACCGGGGAAAAATGAAGCGCTCAAGGGGGACTTGAACCCACGACCTTGCCCATCAGGGGGAATGCTCTTCCAACTGAGCTATTGAGCTACACCTGAATCCCTTCAAATTTCCCTTCTCTTTATATCCGTCTATAAGGGGGAGATGGTGGAGCCATCTACCAACTTTCTTAGGAACTGTTGGAACTAATGAATGATTTTTCAACCATTTTTAAACATTGATTTTTGAGGACTCCGCCCAAATATTTATATGAAATTTTTATAGCAGAGATCTGGTTCTTAGCATTCCATGGATTCACCGTGCGGTCGCCGGGTCCATGGCGTGGTACAGAGAGGAACACTGTGACGGCGCCTGGGACTTGCGACCCAGGTGTAGGTTTAGGGTGGCCACCTTGTGATGCATCAGCGCTCACCTCCACCGTCAGTCGTGTTCCCCCCTCTACCTATCCAAATTTGGTAAGATCCTATCAACGCCGTTTTAGATATTCGTTTGAGTAAAGAGCTTACTGAAGCTCTTGGCAATCCGAGGTCTTTAATTAAGTTATACAGGGATTTAGCTGGAATTCCCCTTGCTCCTACTTCCACGGCGTAGAGTTTAACCACATAGCCAATCTTGGTTAACTCGTTGGTCAGGTCAAAGTATTTGTTTATTTTTATAGCGTGGTCTTTAGGTATGTTAGTTGCCCACGGTACTGTGAGTTCTACTAGTACTTCACGCTTTTGCTGTTTTGAAAATAAGAATATATCGGGTCTGGATGACGAGGCACAAACATCCTCCGGTATTTTATAGTGTTTCTAATAAGAATCTGTGAGTAATGTCCAATCAGCGGCTGCTATCAAAATTGAGTACGGCTTTTGATTTGCCTTTTTTGAGCAGCCTTTCTTTACAACCGCGACGTCATTTCTTTGGTTTGTGGTTAAACCCTTTTTCGCTCTAGCTACCGCCAAACTTACCGCCTCACGTACGATTTCTAATACCTTATCATGTCGGCGCGAGTAATGACCCCGGTCTAATAGCGTCCTACAACCCACCAGTAGGTGCCTAGCAGTACCAATTGCTTCACCACATGAGTTACATGTTTTATCTGTGGCTTTTCCCCATCTGACAAGATTGCTTTGGTCGGGGAGGGTCAACTGGAATGCATTGAGATAGAATTTAAGGAGAGCCGGTGACCAGTCGTATATTAAGGTACGCCATTTTAAGGCTATGGGAATACAAAATTCACCTAGTGTTAACCATTCCTTTTGTATTTCTAGGTTCATTGCGTGCACTTTGTAGGTATTATTTTCATCTACTTGAAGAAGAGATTTTGTTATGTCTTTGTCTGACTGCCTCCTAGTATTACCCAAACCTACCCTACCAGTCTGCGAGCCTATCATGTTTTTTTTATGGAATTGGAGACGTGACTCGAGCTCTTTAGTACTTTGATCTTTTGGAAGAGCTTGCACGATTTCGTCTTTTGATTTCGCTAGGACGTGCATTTTGGTTACTCTTAGATGTTTATAGAGTTCCGATGGTTTCTTGAACGTCATTCCAAAGTTATTTGAGGCTCTATATAATGTCGATGGGTCTGCCGACTGGGCTAGCCCCAGCCACGACTTCAATGTCTTCGTAACATTCGCATCTAGTTTTTTGAGAAGGCTCTGGCTTATATCATAAACAAGAAACGGCCAGTTAAGACGCGAGGTTAAATAGTTGTCGTAAATCCACGCTTTTTTAACATTACTTAGTGGCTGTTGATCTACCTTTTGTATATCGATAATGAAGTTATTAATTACTTCTTCTAAAGCTGGAGTGCAACCTCTGTTATCTATTTTTCTTCCGAGAAATTTAAAAGGCACGGTTTCGGATATAGTCGAAACGTTTTCCCCGCCTATACTAAGCCCTGGATCATATGAGGTATATCTGGTACCCCGCCTACCCAGACATAGACAGTAGCATTTGCTAGGTTTTGTTTTCATTCAGATGGAATGAAAACAAAACCTAGCAAATGCTATCCATGTACAGAAATCATCCACTTTTTTTTTACCGCACGATAAAAAAAAATACTGAAGCAGCCATGTCCAGTGTGGACCTGCGGCAGCTGGTAGAAGAGGCTACCGTGGCTCCTCTCCAGCCATTCGTCTGTGACGGATCCTACCGCCACAATTGTGGCGTGTTCGATGCTTGTTTGCCTACATAGTTATTGCCTATCACTAAATTAAAAGTATTTTTTATAAATACTAGATCACTGCACAACATAAACAACATAACATACCTACACATGGCCATTTGTCACGGTCGTGATAATTGAATATTATTAGAAGCTTTACAAAATGCTTTAAATATTGGCTGAATTCCAGCTCCAGATTATGAATTACCTAATAATCCTGAATTTTTAACCCCAGTTTGTATTAAATAAGGATAGCACTTTGACATGACTTTAAGAATAGATATTTGAAAACATATATTGACAAATTCACTTTTAGTTACATGGTTGCCATCCATGCAACGATATTGTTCTCGAAAATTACGCCCTGATAACTCAATACCTCATAACGTATTTTACTTATATCGATAGTTTCAGTTAGTATCCTATCTCTATTCGAAAGTTAATAATCATTGGTGCGCTTCGAAGAATAAAAAGTTAATATTTTTAATTGTTCTTCGGAGCGCACCATTTAGTAGCTAAATGGTGCGCTCCGAAGAATAAAAATGGTGCGCCTCATTTGGTGCGCCTCAAAACTGTGGCGCTTCGAGGAATATCTCCGGCCTGGAGGTAGGCGGATGGCTTGACGGATTTCGACATGTGAGGTGTCATTTGATTCGTCGTGATTGTGAATTTCTAGAAAATCATCAATGGTGGATTTTAGGCGCCAAAACGTATGTTGTAAAAATATTTTTGACTCAAACTTATCGAGTAGGGTATCAAAATGAAGGAAATTAGAAGCATATTACAAAAATATATACATGTCATATACTAACTAAAAAGTATAAAACAAATGATTAAAAAATAAGAACCCGACCAATTTTCTCTTAACGCCACCAGCACCACCTGATATGGTTTTCCCAAGTGACTACAATATAGGGTTCTTCAAGAAGGGTATTAGAAGGTTTCTTCAGGATCCGCAGCACGAGCGTAACACCCCTAACACACGCGTGCTAACTACGGAGTAGGTACCATTGAAAGAATCAGGGCTATTTTTTGGGAGATTTTCTGCTTCTATGCCTGTAAGGGCCAGGTTGTCCAGGTTCAGTGTAGATTCACCGTTCTGTAATAATTTAAGACATATACGCAGGTATTGAAAAGA
Organism: Eilema sororculum; assembly: GCA_914829495.1. Taxonomy (NCBI): domain Eukaryota; kingdom Metazoa; phylum Arthropoda; class Insecta; order Lepidoptera; family Erebidae; genus Eilema; species Eilema sororculum. Next base: position 1,904,983 of record OU618533.1, read on the forward strand.
AAAAAACAGGAGATAGAAACCTACAAGAGCGAAATTATGGGATCGTTCAACAGCATAGCGCTTGTACTTCTATAAGTATCTATACTTTACGATCTTCGGCTTCATTCAATATGGAATATCCAGCTCAGGACTATATCAAGATATTAATATATTCACAAGACAAGCTAGCAAGACCAAAATAGAGCCGTATTAGCATTATTTACATAAAATACTTAGTGCTGTTGGATGGAAATCCCTAATGGACCGCGCTCAGATGGTAAGCGAAGGTAAATATGGTATATTTGTTGGATACATGCCAAATATGTACAGTAACTTAGGTTAAATGGAATGTATTCTTCATTTTGTTATGTTTCTAAGCCTATAGGCAGGATAGTAACCAAGACGGCTGCGTGGCGGCGGCGCGGCGGCGAGGCGGTGACTACGTATGTATTTTTTTAACTATGACTTCTTTTGTAACTTTTAAGCTATCGCGGCGTTTACTCATAGTTTATAATGTTGGGACTTCACGCGATATATTTTTGAAAAACTTACTTTTGCCGACGTTTTGGGTGCGTTACAGCACCCGTGGTCACGACTTGACTGGCCTGCGAGCGTCGCGTGGTGTGCAGGAAACATTTTTTGTGCGCCTACCCTCCATTCCTTACAAAACGTCGGCAAAAGTAAGTTTTTCAAAAATATATCGCGTGCCAACATTATAAACTATGACTTCTGTTGAAATACCATTTTCTACGCTCATCAGTAGTTGAGTGATCTGTAGATTTTTTCAATACATGAGACGTTGAAATGACTTAACTTCACCTGATGGTAAGCTTTAGGCAAAGTATCAGGCAGGAGGATCAACATTACAGACATCAACAATGTTCAATGGTAGCCCTTAGCTTGACGGTCTCATGACACAGACTGATGTGACGGGTGGAGCTGGCTGTCACCCCAGCAGAAGCAGGCCACGGCGGCGCGGCAGCGCGCTAAAAAGCGCGTCTCCATCCCGGGGGCGAGTCGGGGACACCGTTTTCCCCCTCCCGAGAAGGGCCAGACCGTAAGTGATGGCCTTGGGTCGGCCGGGGTCGGTCCGAGTCCGACATAACCTCCCCTTCCGGCTCCGACAGGGGAGGTATATGTGTGGATTTCCACACGAAAAAGAAAGACGGTCTCATAAAGAGCTTTGTCACGTCCATTGATGAAAGTAACCCAAACAATGTGTAAAGTGGGAAAAAAATGCCTTAAGATCTTATAAGGGTCTCCCCTTCTAGGATTCAAAAGTGAATTATGTCATTTTCAACAAGCCATGGGAGGAATTCCGATAGTGGGTTAGTGGGCTACTATTTACTTCCCCAGTTGAAATTAATATTGTTTATTTATGGAACTTTTGTGTGCAGTTGTGTGTATTTTTCACCATAGCGTGGCTACAAAAAGAGAAGGCGATACGGCTCAGATAATATAAAATACATTATCCTTGATATGGGTTTGTACCCAATTTGGCAGGTATTGGTATCCAACACAGACAGCATGGTTGCCGATAAGTATTAAATTTTTCATATATTCTGCGGTGTGTGACGGCCTTTAAGCTTTTGTAGGTATGCCTGTGGGTTTTCCCTAACCACAAAGACCGAGATATATTTATCACAGATATGATCACAATATAATTATGGAGTTAATGGTCACGACCGAAATATTATATTAAAAATTTAAAAAAACCCCGTCACAAAAACACTAAAAAGTTGAAAATAAATGAATAAATTTTAATTCAACGGTTGCCATGTCGGGGGATCGTAACTGGTTAAGTACTCCTTTATATCGTAAGGTCCCCCGACATGGCAACCGTTGCATTAAAATTTATTCATTTATTTTCAACTTTTTAGTGTTTTTGTGACGGGGTTTTTTTAAATTTTTAATTTAATTTTTATTTTATACTTTTTAAATTGATCTACTAGTCAAGCTTTTTCATTTGATACCCATATTGAGGGAATTATAACGAAATTTGTATTCCAACATGTTGTGGCGGCGGCCATCTTGGACCGATTTTTTTCAAACATAGCTAAGAACACTCCCGACTCATATACCTTTCAAACAAAAAAAACTAAATCCAAATCGGTTCATCCGTTTGGGTGCTACGATGCCACAGACAGACACACACACACACACACACACACAGACACGTCAAACTTATAACACCCCGTCGTTTTTGCGTCGGGGGTTAAAAATGATTGTTGTTTACTTGATTATTCTATAAGGTAGCTAACTCATGTCGTCCAAACCGTATCCGGTGACGGCGACTCCTAAATGTTTAGTTGGTCCCTATGATGGGCTCTAATGTGGCTTGCAAAGCCAAACTTAGACTTGAAGACACGATCGCAAGGCGTACAGTATAACTGGCCAGATGAATTATACGTATATGAGTAGGAGGGTTTTGGACGAGTCTTCCGTGCTTGGCGCTTCCCGTCAAGGTCTTCTAGACGTTTTTCCTCAAAAGAGTCGATACCAGTGTAGACGGTATGACGACATTCCGGTCTAAGACGGGCAATCTCCTCCCAACACAAGATTGCGTTTTAACACATCTTTGTAGCGCAGGTATTGACCTCCTTGTTTGCGCTTTCCGCATGACAGCTCTGAGTAGAATACAGCCTTCGGCAATCTTCCATCATTCATGCGTACGAGGTGTCCACTCCATCTAAGTTGATGTTTCATTATGAGTGCTTCGACTTCGGGCAAGCCGGTTCGACGTAGGACTTCAGTATTTGGAACATGCTCCTGCCACCTGATACGCAGTACGAACCGACTTCGCATAAAAAGAAATAGATAAGTACCTAATAAAAAAATTGTAACCTGATTGTAGTTAGGTAAGGTAAGAATTTCGTATGTTTTATTGAATAGGTAATTTAATAAAACACACGAAACTCTTACCTTTTAATGTGACAATCTTACAATTTAATTTTCAACCCATAATTCACCCTCTTAGGGGTAAAATTCTGGAAAAGCCGATATATATTAGGTACGTATATATATATTTATCATGTACTTCTTATTGACCCATATTTTAGTCCCATAATGATGACTATAGCCAAAACTATTTTAATATGTAGTGAATGCTTACAACATAAAATACAAATTATGATTACATTTCTTTCTCTCTCTCTTATACCTACTCTAAATTCTATGAATCTGTTGACTAACTGATTCATCAGTCAGAATAACTAACTTTTTATATTCGAGTGTATAGATTTTAAAATATAACCCATTATCATAATCAATTCATGGTTGTCTTTGAAATAGTACTCTTGGTTATTTTCCTCTGCGTCAGTTGTAAGAATTATTTACTGAACGATAGATAGTTGTTTTCATTTGTCTTTGTTTTGCAGTTTATTTTTAACTACCTGACTCGGCGACTGGTCATTTTGTTCCGTGGCTTCAGAGCCCGTTCTCGCTACATCCTGTACTATATGAAGCATATTGTATTAAACATAAAAACCTTCTTCGTCTTTCCGAGACTTTGCCTTTAGCTTACCATCAGGCGGCGTGAAGTCAAATTGACGTGAACTTTTATTAAAAAAACGCAGTTGCATCCACAGCTTGTACTTTCGATTTCGTGGTCCTATCTCCTACCCTTTCTCTTTAGTTTATCTTGATCATTTCAACTGCAACCCCCTAACCTCTCAACCCCAACATCCGTTAAGGCTGTACCAGGTAGCAGTTTCGGTCCAAACGACCATGTTCTATCTCATACATCCATGAATTTACCGTGTACACAAAACTGAGCGTTAATCTCCCCGTGAAATGGACGCATAAATCCAAACATACGTAACATTACCATTTATTGCCATTAATTGTGGCAATTATCATAATAACGTGCAAACGTGGCCAGACTGCATATTCCATACTAAGACGATTACACCCCTTTATTACATAGGCGTGGAACAGCTGGCATACTTGATAGTTCCATAATGGTGCTGAGGAAATTTCTGGATATCTTTTTCTTATGAATACGTGCAAACGAAAATTTTGGATTCCTTTTAAGAATATTGCGCGGAGGAGTGTAATATTTGTCGTGGTTAAAGTTTATATTGGCCTATAGGCCTAAGTTCAGTATTGGATTGTGGTGGGTTATTTGATTGATTGATTTAAAGTGCGTATGGAAAAGAAGGGCAGATTTTTTACGTTAAGTAACCGTCGTTTTAATTGCCCATAAGAATAAGTGGTTTCTATTATTAGCACCTTCAGGATTCAAGTCGACAGAAATAGCGAAGAATGCCCAGCAAAAGCCAATAAAGCCGCGCTCTGACGTACAGTATTGAGACAGAATTGCAAATTCGCTTGAGGATAAATATAATGAACAGGTTCTTAAGGGTTACGAGAATAGGACCAGCATTCACAGCAGTTTTTTTTCTGCTTTTGACTCAACATTGAGCTCTCTCGTTGGCGTGATTCATAACAACGCTGAATGCCTGAGTATAATGTCTATACAAATGTTTTTCCTTAGTTGTTTAGCTGTCTGAGGTACATTCATGAATACTCATAATAGGCTCGTTTCTGAAAACTAGTTATTCATCGCTGATTCATAGATTCCAGGTAAACATTTAATACTAACAAGATAGTTGCTGCGTCCTAACAATTGAATATTTTGCATACTGAAAATATTCCACTAATTAAAACAAAAGCAGCTTATTATTGTTTTATCCAGTACCTTATTATGTATGATGTCTGTACATACTGCTGTACGCGTGGATGTCTTTTATAGCAACAAAACATAACCTCTTTCTTAAGATCTAATTTACCCCTATACCATATTAAACTCGGTACAGTGGTTAAACCATTACTGACAGACAGATTCCTTTCGCATTTATAATTTACTAGCTTTTGCCCGTGGCTCCACCTGCGTGGATGTCGGTTATCGCGACTAAACATAGCCTATGTCTTTTCTCAAGGTCTAATCTACCCCTACACCAAATTTCATCAAAATCGGTTCAGTGGTTTAGGCGTGAAAGCGTAACATGCAGACAGAGTTACTTTCGCATTTATAATATTAGAAGCAAGAAAAAGAAAGACCTAAGTGATCCACTGATTATAGGTCTTGTGTTAGGTATAAATATTAATAATAATTAATATTTTTATTGCAGACTTGTCTGCACGTCAAGGTATCGTAGTTTCCTTAAGGACAGAAAACAAACTTTTAGAACACTTTAAATCCTTACAAATGAAGCCGTGGACAAAAGCTCTTCCAATTAGTCCCTCCCTCTCCTTTCCTTCACAGGACAACACGTGCAGGGCTAAGACGCCATCCGTATGTGGTGCAGAGTATACCTGCTAAAACCAAGCGATTCAGTGACTCATTCCTAAGCGGGGCGTGAAAAGGCATCTGATGAGGCCGTCAAGCTGAGTACCTCCACTGTTAACATGGTACATGCTTACGATGTTGACCCTCTTTCCGAGACTTTGCCTTTATCTTACCACCATGACGTGTCCTTTATAAAAAAAAGTCATTGCAATATTCGTCTTATAAAGTAATAACTAATTTAACTGAAATTGACTATAAGAACAATAAATCGAACTACAAGCATATTCTGTGAACATATTGTTATTTATTATGCTGACGTCTGCAGCCAGTTCTACGAAGTCAGCTGTAATCGTCAATTTGACAAGTAATCTAAACTTTGACAAGCAAATATTTGTTATTAACATCATAATTACATTTGTTTGTATGTTTTATTGAACATGTTGAAAGTTTCGAGTAATTGCTTACCGTTTTTCAATTTCAATCTGCGAAGTTAACCTCCGATTGTCCCATTCCTTACTCGTACTGTTAGATTCAGAACGATCTTGACTACAACGTCTCAAAGTGATCTTAATAACAAGGTATTAACAGCATATCAAACTGTTTCATTAATTTAAATTGTATTTTTGTCCAAACGAAAGGTGTGTTCTAAATATAAGAACAATCAGTCAACAGGAAAGGGGAAAAAGCAAGGCATTAAGATCATTTTGAGTACTTTGTTGTGTTGTGTTCTTCAACATCAACTTCAAACTGGCGAAATGTGGGTGCTAGTACCTCTGCCTACCCCTTTGGGGAATATAGGCGTTAGTTTATGTTATGTTATAATGTTCTTCAATATTCGATATATTTTTTACTTTTTTTAATTAATATAAGATAACAAGCCCAATAATCATCAGTTGCAAAACTGCATAGCAATTCGTCGGCATCTAGTTCTGTTAACTAATTTAAACTTAAAGGTATATAAAATAAATAAAAGAAAATATCTAAAATAATCTTACTTATTAAATAGTTATTGCAAACATAACACATACAATAGCTGATGCCGACTGTGCATACTTTATACTTTGTACATGATTTGTTTAGTACCCATTCGTTCTACCTCGTCGTGCCCAAAACCACTATAACATACCTTTTTATGAATTCTCATATTGTAGGTATGTAATAGCACAGGTAATAGTATAATCTAATCATATTAATTAATCTATAATATAAAAATGAATTACTAAATATTTTGGTAACCACATAACTCAAAAACGCCTGTACCAATATGTCAATTTTTTTAAATGTTCGTTGAAGTTTAGGGATGGTTTTTACGGCGAGAAAAAATCTAATAATTGCCGGAAACCGACATCCACGCGGGTGGAGCAGTGGGCAAAAGCTAGTTTTAAAATAAAACATGTTGTTTCACTATTTACAATGCTTTTAGCAATAATTAACGACCCTTTTGAGAATGACGTGTTCATTGAATTCTCCAAATTATAATTAACATTTAGGATTCAAATTATATAATTAATTAATGGATTAATGTATTGTTAACCAGTTAACTAGATAAAAGAGATTTTACAATAGATTTCTTTTAGATATGTAACGTCTGATTCACTTAAATTAATTTAGTAGTTTTACTTCATTAATTGGTTAGAGTTATGACTGAGATCTAAACTTTGGAAAGCAGACGGTAATGTATAGATATATCTTTTTTTTTCATGCGGTAATCCCCTCGGATACCTCCCCCGCCGGAGCCGGAAGGGGAGGTTATGTTGGACTCGAACCGACTAAAACCTCACGCCGACTGAGGGTCGTGGTGCTAGGCCGGAAGTGAGGTTGTCATCGACATATCCCTCGCACCCCGGCTGACTCGCACCTCTTTTTTTCCTTGTGGTAATGCCCTCGGATACCCCCCTGCCGGAGCCGGAGGTGAGGTTGTCATCGACATATCTCTCGCACCCCGGTAGTCCCAGGGCCATTCTTTACGGTCTGGCCCTCCTCAGGAGAGGGGACATCAGTGTCCCCGACTCGCCCCCGGAATGGGGAGGCGAGCTTCTTTTAGCGTGCCGCCACCATGACCCTCGCACCTCGGCTGTCTATAGATATATCAGTAATAAGGAGACCCAATTTTCGTGCCAAGATGAAGATGCCGTGACGCCATCCATGGGGTACAAGTGAATAAACTTGTTGGGTAATTCACCTCGGTAATTGAGACCTGATACAGCTTGTGGTTTTAATCTATTCTAATCTGACATAACAATCCCTGCTCGCCGTTTTATCTGTGACAATTTCTGCACAAAAATAAAGGTACATCAATGTTTGTGTTTCAATCTTTTTTAGTCTTTGAAATGAAGCAATCCGCTGAAATAAAATGAATCCGATTCAACTTCTAACGTGTCGAGAAAGCTAACGATATTACTTCCTTGAATATCAATGAAAGTCGTCCGTGCAAAGTAGACATTTTCTTAGAAGTGCCAACATTAACACTAGTGCAATCAACGCAAGGCAATGGTTACAGCTTCACTGGCATGTTACCTAAACGGGCGGGGCGATATGGAGAAATTCCACAACCATTTTGTTCTCCTGATCCACCATCTTCGGGGTACAATTTTGAATAACTTGATATCGATATCAGCATTCAAGTGTTTGAAATTGATGATCTACTTTAAAAATATCGCAGAGCTAAAAATTAAAAAACATTTGAATGAATTTTTTATAGCATTTATTATGCTAACTGTTAAGTTCGAAAAACATTGGAAATTCCAACAGTTCGTAAGAATGTTGGTAGATGGCTGCACCGTCGCCCTTATAGACGGATATAAAGAGAAGGAAAATTTGGAATGATTCAAGTGGTGCTCAATAGCTCAGTTGGCAGAGCAGTCGCCCTGTAAGCGAAAGGTCGTGAGTTCGAGTCTCACTTGAGCATTTCATTTTTTCCAATGTTTTTCGAACTTAACAGTTAGCATAATAAATGCTATAAAAAATTCATTCAAATATTTGGGCGCAGTCATCAAAATTCAATGTTTAAAAATGGTTGAAAAATCATTCATTGTTTCCAACAGTTCGTAAGAATGTTGGTAGATGGCTGCACCGTCGCCCTTATAGACGGATATAAAGAGAAGGAAAATTTGGAATGATTCAAGTGGTGCTCAATAGCTCAGTTGGCAGAGCAGTCGCCCTGTAAGCGAAAGGTCGTGAGTTCGAGTCTCACTTGAGCATTTCATTTTTTCCAATGTTTTTCGAAATTAAAAAACATATTAAATCGGAACTTAGAAAACGTCAATATGGTTAAAAAAAAAAAACAACCACGCATCAATAAGGAAGAAAAAGTTTAAACTGTGGAATGTCACCAGCGGTATTTCCGAACCAATACGACCTTCAAACCTTCAAGAAAAGAGCCTACTCTCTTTTGAAAGGAAGGCAACGCACTTGTGACTCCTCGTTGCGGGTGTCATCAGGTGATCCGTCTGCCGTTTGCCCCCCTATTCCATAAAAAAAAGAAATTTCCAAAATTATAATTTGAAGATACTTAAATGCAGCACAACCTTTTCTGTATTTCATAACTAGAAATTACCTTCCATATACTAACGTAATAACTATCCTAGATGTAATAGCACCCTGCGTCCACAAATGTATAGGTACTTTAAACACGACAAGATGCAGCAGATAGCAATGTTGATGCACTTTATGTATGTTGCATGTCAATGTTTACCCTTCACTTGACCGTTTTCTTGTGAAAGAAATTTATTACTTTGCAAAGAGAAACACGGTTACTCGTACGTCAGCTTAGTTTCCTTAACTTTAATTTATGACTAGATGAAGTTTTGAATACCAGGCTTCGATTTCGATATATTCACAAAATGATGATGATTTGGATGTTTCAAAGTTCATTCAAGGAAAGGGGAGCTCATCTACCAGTTTTACCAGAGTATATCAACCCACTGAGAATATTAGCACAGACTATGTATGCTATTAGGACAATGTAACAAAATTGTATTGTATTTATGATGTGTATGCAATTTTCAAGTTGGTAAAATACATTAAAACATTACATAGACACAACCCACAGAAAAGTTGAATGTATTTTTACTAGAGTGGAGTTAATAGAATATAGACGCTATAAAAAGGTGTAATGAATTCATTATTCATTAATTTTCATCACTTCATAATTATTTGTGAAAGATGCATCATCTTGTGTAGCCGCAATGTGTTAGGTTTTCAACAAAGCACTTACCAAACAAAACATTATTATGTTCGTATACGTTTCAGTCATTATAACGGCAAGAAAATATTATGGTAAATACAAACTTTTTCTATAATAATACTGTCATGTATCACTGTAACAACTCAGTGTGTACACAGTTTCCATAACGCGGGTGATAAGCCATACACATGTACCGGATTGAACCTCTATACCCATGGACTTGGTCTTGAATCCCATTGCGCCGATACACTGAAGACGGGAGTCTACCGTAACGAGCTGGATCATACCGTACAAGGACTTTTCTGCAGCTCTGAACATTATTCTTGCCTTCCATTTCACTTTTTGATTTAGTTTCGCAAGGAGCATATAAATGTGATTGCTTGGAACGTATCTGATCTGAATTATACTTTGAATCTTTACATTTCTTTATATTGTATGATTTATAAGGCGCCATAATTTTATATTTAAACGAAAGATTTAATAACAACAGACTTCATTGGGTTGCGTGATCTAGTAGGCTTACAAAATACGGTTCAAACGGACATAATATTGACAGTAAATGGTCATTCAACACAAAACATCATTCCGCACGATGAGATGTTATTTCCGCACTTGTGATGTGTATGATGTATGTATGGATCATTGGAGCGGTTTGTTTCCTTTTCAGAACTGTAATATTGAAGTGAGGGAGACGTTGTATAAGTATTTAAGTTTATCTTTTGCATTTAGTTCAATATTTTTTTATAACAAGCCATTTATTAACTCTTAGAACACGCTCATAGCTATAATTGTTTAGCATTGTTTTTATACAGGACTCCACAATTTGACTTCACCCCGCCTGGCAAAGTATCGGGAAAGAGGGTCACCATTACAATCAGGTAGCGTGTTACAATGGTGGCACTCAGCCCGACGACCTCATAAGATGCTTTTTCACACGCCGCTTAAGGAACCGGGGCTGTAAGCTGGTAAGGAAGGAAAGAGTTACCGAACCGCTTGGTTTTTGATGGAATATTCTGCACCGTATGCGGGTAATATCTAAGCCTGGTGTGTCCTATATAGGAAAAGAAAGGTTGGGACTAATTGGAAGAGCTCATCAGAACATTCACCATGGTAGAGACAGTAAAATAATGCCAAGGAAGCAACATCTATACGCATCTCCAAAGGCTCGAGGGTGTTCGTGACCTCAGGATTTCCAATAATGCGGACCGCACGTCGCTGCAACCTGTCTAGAGCTTCCAGTGGGTACTTCGCGTAGCCATTCCAGAGATGCGAGCTTTCAATATCAGCTCGTTACAATTTTATTATATTTTTGTACATACCCTGGGATGGCTAAGCTTAGCTAGTGCTCAAATATTATACTGGCTTGTAATATATAACGACTTAATGCTTACATTCATTGAGATATTTTATTTCTTTATATTCGAAGGACCATCACCCACAAAAAAGTTATAAAAAATTAAGTTTGTTGCACATAGCCGTATTAAAGTATGCCTGTTTTTTACCTGCGCAAAATCCCCGCCAATACCCCCCTCGCCGGAGCTGGTGGGGGGAGGTTATGTCGGACTCGAGTCGACTGTGGTTCGAAAGCCCAAAGTGAGGTTGCCGGTCGAATCCCTCGCACTCAGCCAGCCCAGGGCACGGCTGACGTATAAACAAACCAGTACAAATCGAAATATCCATACATACTTATAGTGCGAGTATTGAGCGGAAATTGATCATTATAGACAAGTGTTTCAGTAGCGTGGTAATATAACATAATGTATTTTATTGCATTGTACATAAACTAATGAACCGCAAGTAGAATCACTGAGCATATGTGCCAATAAACCTTGGCCACCTATTATATTTGATTATTTAAGTAAATAACATTTATGTATTTGCATGAATGTCTGAATGATCAAGTATGTAGGTACCTATTAATATTATAATACTTTGAAACGAGGTATTTTATAATACTTACACGTGTGATTTCCGTGGGCAGATGTATATAACACACCTTTTCTTCAACTATGATTTTAGGTCCCACACAGGAAGCGAGCCTATTGCTATCAAGAGGGCACAGAGGCAACAGCCGGATCCCTTATTCATCTTCTACGACATCCGCGTGACATCCACGGGAACTAACACAGAAAACATGACCTTCTTACAATTTTTCACTACATGCAATACATGATAAATTGGACATAATAAATGTGCCGAAAATGGACCTGAACTTTTAGAACTCGTTTTAATATCAATAGTTATCTCCATTTAAAACTCAACCTAAAATCAATTACATAAAAGCCTAACTTAGTTTCAGCAAAAACGTTGCGATAAAAGTTTCAGAAAAGTACCTTTCAAACTTACTTTCAACTTAAAATCTTGGGCCTAAAGTTGAATTTGCTTTAATACCTCATAGATTAGATAGATATGGTTTACAAATCTTTTGTGGGAGCACGTATCGGTCCTTGGAGTGACCTAACACTTGGGACGTGTAGTATTGAAGATACACAATCAGAACATGCTGTATTCTAAACGTGCCTAACATACTTTTGATGAATAGTACTTTTTTGAAAAAAGAATCACGGAGTTATCACGTTATTTTATATAGGTAACCCTTCGATAGTTAGAGTTCTTTTTAGGGTTCCGTAGCCAAATGGCAAAAACGGAACCCTTATAGATTCGTCATGTCTGTCTGTCTGTCTGTCCGTCCGTATGTCACAGCCACTTTTCTCCGAAACTATAAGGCCTATTCTGTTGTAACTTGTTAAGAATTTCACACAAAATTAGAAAGAAAAAAAAAACAATTAATTTCGGGGGTCCCATACTTGAAACTGAAAGTCAAAAAAAGCATTTTCATCAAACCCATACGTGTGAGGTATCTATAGGAAGGTCTTAAAAAATGCTATTGAGGTGTCTAACATCATTTTTATCTAAACTGAATAGTTTGCGCGAGAGACACTTCCAAAGTGGAAAAATGTGTCCCCCCCCCCCCCCCTTTATAGTTTGAAATAAATAACACATATGTGGGTCGTGGGAACAGGATCTGAATTCTACACGGGCACAGTCGCGGGTTATCGCTAGAAACATTATAAATATCATCTTAAATTACAGAAATTGTACAAGACATAATCGTATACTTACCTCTGTTGCCTTGACCTTGGCTCTCGTTGCTGTAAGTGCTCGTAGATCTCTGATTGTCCGGCGAGGAGAGATCTCTTCCTAGATACGAGAATATCTCGTAAAACAGTATTGTAACACGGAACTACTCATTTTCTATGTTATTTGAGAACCACTGTTGCGAATTGTATGTTTCTCTTTGGTTTTTCTATTCTAGATTGAATGGCTGTTGGTTGGTTGGTTAAATGACGCACATTGGGAGAGGCCTAAGTCCAGCACTGGACTACAATAGACTTATTGATTGATTGATATTCTACTTAGCTTTTAGTTTTGTTACTAGTTCAGGACTTATCGCGATAAAATTTTGGAATACATGCTTTTGCCGTCGTTGCGGGTGCGTTGCAGCACACAGGTCATTACTTGACTCAAGTCGTGACTGTACGTATACTTGATATTATGAGGAGTAACTTAGGCTACTTATACTACGTTATTTCGGACTGCATGTACAAAAAAATAAGTCGGTAGCAAAATTTAGGTACGACCAGTTTTTTTAGAACATAGACTATAAAGTGATATTTAGACTTTTGCTACTTGAAGTATTAATCGTAAAGCTACTACAGTAGGTCTCGATTCTAGTAAATTGTACTAAATATTTCAGAGATTAACCGGAATCTGTATGACTGTCTATCTCCCACTGTCTGTCGATAATGGAATCTGACAATGATCCACAGCGAGGGAGTTTGGCGACGTTCTGGTAGCCCCGTTTCTGGGCGAGTTTTAGGGTCATTTTCTATTTTTTTATTCCGTGTATCCGAACCACTTACCATGTAGTTTTGGTCCGTAATATTTTTCCTAAAAGTACTTGCAGTTTAGTGGTTAATAAACATGCTAAGAAGGTTCAATTTCTGGTCATCACACCAGGTGCGGTTGCAGCTTGGAATTTTTAATGGGTCACTTTTTTGTCATATCCCTGTGACCCCCTCCCCTCCGAGCGCACATTGTATTACACTACCGAAATAAACCCATATCATAATTTACTTTTCTGGTTCAAAAGTAATTTGTTCCAGCAAGTCACAAGAGGTATTACACAACACAGCTAAACCACAAGATCACGGGCGGTGACGTCACCACAACAAACACAGCCTTGAACTTGACTCGTAGATTTATTAGACTATTGTCTCACACCGGGCTTCGCTCATTGTTTGTGTGGTAACAGATAGCAAAAACAAAAGAACTTTTATTACAGTACGATTGTGCAATATGCTATTAATCAGTCATAATGATTGATGTAATTTTGCTATTATAATAACATAACATAACATAAACTCACGCCTATATTCCCCGAATGGGTAGGCAGAGGTGCTAGCACCCACATTTCGCCAGTTTATGTTTAGGTCCCAATGTAATAGGTGGCGAGCCTATTGCCATTAACCGGGCACTTATAAACCTGCGATAAATACACACATAACTTCGAAAAGCATCGAAAAATCATTGGTGTGTGCCATGGTAAACCTGGGATCGAACCCGAGACCTCGTCTCAGCAGTCCATTACCCATACCACTATGCTACCGCAGATTGTATATACTATACTGTAATACTGTAATAATAAATACTATTTTTCATAATATAAAGTAGGGATATACAGTCAGCGTCATAAATATCTTGCCAACGAAGTCTCAAAATCATCATAAAACTCTTGTATTATGAGCAAATCAAAGTGTTTTATTGATTTGTATGGTGTTATTGTCCGAAGTAAAGGTGTGTACATAATATCAGAACAATCAATCAATTGGAAGGGGGTGAAAAAACGAAATTAAGATCATTTTAAGTACTTTGTTCGTCAACATCTTTCTAATGCTGACTATACAAAGTATATAAATATGTTTATATCATGGACTTAAATGTGCTCTAAATACGTGCAGTAGGTATGCGTTTCTTGGGTGATTTTTGAGGATGGCACGGGGTGCTACTAAGGTGGATGAGCTCAAATTCACTAAGCATAGACACTCTCTCGCTCGAGACCATGGTGGGAGCCATGGTCTCCAGCGGGAGTAAGTGGGACTGCGCCGCCTCTTTCTGCGAGCAGGCCATGCTCGTGAAGGAGGCGGCGGGGCGGGAGCGGGAGCGAACTCTCCCACCCGAGTTCCGCAGTCGGCGGCTTGGGGCCGCCGACGTGTCGTCGCCGAAGACCATCGGCCTCCATGACCGGGGCCTGATGACGGTGAGTTGGCTGCTCATCGTCCTTACAGAAGCAGGGCCATGACGGCAGCGTGACGTGACGGACTCACAAACGTCCCCCCCTCCTATGAAGCGGGATGACACCCGAAAACCCGCCATAGACGCGGGATAGCAACCGAACCACCCCCTAGACGTGGCCTCATTGAAGCCGTGGGTCTGTTGGGAGCCCTGGGACATCCTTCCGAGGGCTTACCCGGGGCTCCCAACTATAGGCTGCTGGGCGATACCGTGGGGGTTTTAGTCGGTAGGAGTCCGGCATAACATCCATGAAGGATTTCCCCCACGGTCAAAAAAAAAACATAGGTTATTATATAACAATCCGCGCGCGCCAGGGCCTCCTTTATCTCGCGACGTAAGTCCAAGATTATGTATCCTGAAGTATACGACATATGCAATACATAAGCGTGAGAAAATGTACCTAATGAAACCAATGGTGGTTAAGAGGCGATTATACATTTTCACGGCCATCACTCATTTAAACAGCGTGTGTTGCACAAAAGTAATTGATTTCTGTTTTAAAATTGATTACAAAACCTTAACACAATGATTGTGTAATGGCCCTTGTTATTATTTACAAATCAACTACAATCACAACTCAAAATCGAAGTTAAGTTTATTTCAAGCGATTACAATATGGGGTTCTTCAAGAAGAGCATTAGAAGATTCTCGGGGGGTTGACAGCTCGAGTATGATGCCTACAGAAATATTATTATGTGCATATGTGCGGCAAACGCCTGTCAACTTTTAACACAATTCCGGTCCTATGAGACAGGAACGTTCGAACGCTTACTCAGTACTTTTAAGACTAGCTTGTGATAACATCGTTAAAATAACGTCAATTATGCCATTTTGTGCTATGCTATTTCCAACTCTAGAATAATAATGAAGGAGTAAATTTGAAAAATAGAGGCATTTTTTATATCTCGGGATTATTATTTGCAGTAAAAAAGTCGGCTCGCGTGACATGTAGGTGAACACTGCTTATGGCGGTTCTATCCCAATATTATGTTTCTGTGGTGACGCCCGTAATGTTGCCCACGTCCATAGGCCACGGTAACCACTTTCTGTTAGGTGTAGGTATTGATAACAGGATATAGATCATTACTTAACAATAAATTGCAGTAAAATGATTTCTAGGAAATAAATCAAATAGGTAATTGTCTGACGTGATTAAATTATATGGAAAATTTTATATAATAGAATAGGTATTCATTTATCTCGTAATGGCCTGCAGTTGCAGTATTTTACTTCTTCATATGCAGTTTGTAAATTATTGCCAATTAGAAAAGGGTGAACACGAGTTTTTGTTGTAATCCCCTCTCGGGTTTTACTCATATACTCGTACTTTGCAAATCTAGCTGTAAATATAGGTAGAGGTAATAATTTTGACTTTCATAAATGTTACTACTGAAAACAAGCGCCACGTCTTGTTATACTCGTATTACGATTGACATCATCATCATCCACAAAAAGACGTTAATCTTGATTTCATTCAAGGTCACGATGCCCTCGGAGCTCAGACTCCGCCTTCCGGCTCTTCCTCCTCCACTTCGTACGATCTTGGGCGTCCAAGGTAGTGAGACCGTTTGCAAGCATGTCACCCTCCACCACGCTAACCAAGCATTTCTTGGGCCTACCCCTTCTACCTGGACCCGGGGGGCTGTCTTCTGCACGGACGGCACACAGAACCTCTGTTCTTATAATTATGGTCGGAAGCACTAATGTAACCACTTTTGGCGTGCCGTTATTTTATCTGCCGTCTGAGGAGTATCAAAAAGCAACGGGCAAATCCCCCCTTAAATATTAAAGTGTACAGCCAGTAAAACAAACGAGATGATATATTCATATCCATACTAATATTTTAAATGCGAAAGTAACTCTGTCTGTCTGTCTGTCTGTCTGTCTGTATGTTACGCTTTCACGCCTAAACCACGGAACCGATTTTGATGAAATTTGGTATAGGGGTAGATTAGACCATGAGAAAGGACATAGGCTATGTTTGGTCGCGATAACCGACATCCACGCGGGCGGAGCCGCGGGCAGAAGCTAGTTTAAATATATGTTATTCAAAGGAATGTAAGTATGTCGTGTTCGAGAACGTTCTTGAAATAATATCTTCGACGACAATTAACAGTGAGTTTCTATAGGTAGTTGATGGAGTATCGTTATAATGAATAACGCAGTATGAGTCACTCATTGTGCGTTTGTTTTGACTCACTGCTGGAAGGGGCCAGAAGCTTGTAGTTAGTTATGTAAGGAGTCGTTGACTGTTATATGAGTACTATGACTAAGTTCAGGTTAGTAATTGAAACTAAATACTTAGAAATACCAGAACGAAACGAGAGGCGAGTAGAGAGTCAATTAGAGAACTGAATAGAGAGGCAGGAAGAGTATCAAGTACCTATAGAGTCGATTAGAGAGGCGAGTAGAGAGTCGAGTACAGATTCGAGTAAGCTTGATTGTTCAACTTATGAAAGTGACGACTCTCAGCGACATTTACAACACTTACAAATGCATACAGGTGCTTAGCAGTGAAATAGGTTAACATATTGCAAGGTTAAGCAACATTAGCCAAATTGGTTTTTCTTTTATAAAGGACACGTCAATTCGACTTCACCACGCCTAATGTTAAGTTAAAAGAAAAGTCTCGGAAAGAGGGTCACCATCGTAAACATGTACCATGTTAACAGTGGTGGCACTCAGCTTGACGCACGTCCCGCTTAAAGGACCCGGGACTGTAGGAAGAAGGAAACACGTGAGCTGGCAGGGAGTTCTAGGTCTTAGTGGTCCGGCATAAGAATGAGTCGCTGAAACGCTTGGTTCCAGGAGCTTGGTTCTAGGTTAAAGAATGGATGATCATTCTTAACATTCTGTCCAGTCCATGCCTCAAAGGAAAACGTAAACCCATCGCCGTCGGTCCCAATTGTATAATGAACATTCATGGCTCTTGTTACGGGTAGTTATTAAAGAACTACATTATTGCCAACGGGTGGTGAACTGCGTAAGCCAGTCTATTCCTGCTGAAGAACATATTTTTAAACCACTTCGGTAGCAGGTTGATGGTAAGTCGATACCGTGTCCTATGGTAGTGTGCAAAACCAGGGGAGTCACACTGGTGCTGCTGACTCTATAAGAACAGAGAGTTTCTGAGCCGTCAGTATAGGAGAAAAAGCAGAACAAGCCTTTGATCTTCCCACTGACAGGGGAATGAAATACCCTCTTATCCTACCACCGTCTTTTGAGCTTATTATTTACATAAACAAACTGATCTAGTATGGCAAACGTTGTATTTTATTTTTAATTTTTCGTCATCACTTAGTTAATTTGAGTTAGCTGATACTCTGGATTAACACATAGGCTATGTTTGGGCGCGATAAATAATAAATATTCCACAACATTCCACACAGCGCTATCTAGACCTATGATAAGCATAGCTTAACTAGCTTGTGTTAAGGAATCTAGAATGCGGATAAACATACTTAGATACTTTTTTTTTGTAAATATGTACGTACTGTTCATCGACATCCGACAATCCCGCAGCTGGAGCCGCTAGCAAAAGCTAGTGGAATGTAAAATCTGTTGCTTGACATTTGAAACCTTTAACCCTTCGCTACCGGTGCCTATGCTATATTATATTATATTTATAACCTTGTTTATAGAGGAAAAACTAAATCAATGAATCTTTTATATTGACTAATGCATTAATTAATTAATGAACCAATTGCCATTAATATTATGATAATTTGTTAATGAATTATTAATGAATATTTAAAAGAAGTGGTGATTAATAATTAATAAACGAAAAATATTGTAGTTTGGCAAAAAATAACAGCAATACAAAGAATCCTTATTTTGTTCCTATATCACGACTCTATGTGAAACTAAAGTGGCAGACGTAAAGTAGATACATACCTATATAAAATATTCTGAAAAATATTATAACGTCAACAATTTTAACCATTCCTTAATTATCATTATTATTTAATTAGAATAGATTCTGATTCCTAGGGAATATCGCAATAAAAAGCCTTCTTAGTTCTTACTCACTAATAATATTATTTTAATAATAAGTTTTCTGCAAAAGAAAATCTCAATGACTGCCTACTAGACTAATTAAAATTATCATCGGAATTTGTCTTTATTCGTCCATCAAAAGCAATCATAAAAAATGTACGCGTCGTTAAAAGACCTTGAAAATTATCGTAGTTATCTAAGCTTTGGATTGTGCTGCATCAGTAGAAATGGCGTCCAATGAGTCATTCCGAGGAAGTTTTAATAATTGCTTGTTGCAGTATTACGTGTTAGAAAATGAGCTAATTCAGCTGGAGATCACTCTAGAAACTGGCCTTACAAGGTCGATGGTCACACGTCATAGAGTTATTTGTTTTGTATTGAAACAGAGTTGACACATGGATGCGGAGTTTTCTGCCTACGAGCATGTAACCTTTTTATGTTAATTTACAAGAATTTAATTTATTGTAATTCCTGTGAATAAGTTCCTCATACCTAGATGATAATATTTTTTTGAAGATTCTTCTACGGTAGGTACTTCAAAACCGTGTTTAAAGCAATTTCAATGGTAAACGGAAGCCTTGGCCTATGAATATTTGCAACATCCAAGGTGCAGATATGAAAGGGAAGTGATCAAAATGCAGTAGGCAATTTAGTGAAATGAAAAATTGAATATCGTTAGGGGAAATTGGACATAATATTTTATACTTTCTGAAGTTTACGCGAAGGTAACTAAACTTGAAATAAGAACGGCTAAGAACACGTCTTAATGGATTTATCGCGATATAATTGTTATTATTTACTTTTAGCCCGACGTTTCGACTACTTTGTAGCAGCCATGGTCGTTGTGTGACTAGATGATAGTTGTCAATTCGTTAGACCGTTGTTTTATTTTAATGGGCATATATATTTTATGAATATGATAGAATAATACAACATTACATTGTTAAAATATGTACTGATAAATATTATAAATACCAGAAAGAGCCTTTAATGCTTTTGTTGGGCAAAAGCATACCTAATAAAATAAAAGAAAAAAATGGAACAACTTGTTTCTTGAATCAATGCGCGCGAAATTAAATGAAAGAAGAATCTTTTAAGTAAATATTGAAACCAGTATGTACTTATTTTTTTTATTTAACCGTAAGATATTGGACAAGGATAAGTTATAAAATGTCTTCGATTTACTCGCTATAAGTAACACAAATATCTAAGTACAATTAGAAAAATATATTTATCTGCCAACCCATCTATGTACCACTTCTGAGTTAAGAAATAAAGAGCCGCAGGGAACGTTTTTCAAACGTAAAAAATTATGCACTTAATTTTACTTGAAATGTAGGCAAGCGAATTATTTATCTTGCATTTACCTTAATTTTACAAGCAGCTTTAGGATACGGCTAACTTAACTTTAGAATATTTTTTTGTCAATAAGAAATTGTTGAAAAAGTATAAACATTTTGTATTATAGGTATATTGCCAATGTTAGAAATCAGAAAGCTGTTTGAGTCACTAAACAACAGTTTGTACCTAACGCCGTATTTACATTACACATCTATCGTCGTCAGCGATGCGCTTACGCACCCCCCTGGCCCCACTACCTCTATATAGCCTCTGCGACTGGCGGCCGCCTCAGTTCTAGTTGCATCACCAAACAGTGCACACGTTCAACATGTTCTCGCGATCGTTTGCGGTATTCGCCGTACTGGCGACGGTATCTGCCCTGCCGGCCACTGACCGACCCATCCCGACCCCTATTACGACAGTGTACACCGAAGATATCGAAAGGCCATGGCTATCCTTCCCTCTTTTCGGAAACCTCTTCGAACCCCTATGGAGGCTGATACCTACCTTCGCCGAAATTGGACCTCAAATCGTCTCCGATGACGACAAATTCGAAGTCAACATAAACGTGAAGGATTATAAGAAAGAAGACCTGAAAGTCAAGGTTAAAGGTGACTTCATCTTCATTCAGGGAACGCATGAAGCGAAACAGGACGACCATGAACTGTTCGCCAGTCAGTTCTTCCACACCTACACTTTACCGGTGAACGCAAGCGGCTCTGATGTTACTGCTGAAATCACAAGCGACAAAGTCCTGATTGTCAAGGCACCAGTTAATGGACCCGTCAACAGGGCAAAGGAAGTAGATAGAGAAGTCCCCATCGTGGAAATTACAAAACCGTTTACTGAGGAAGAAAAGACCGAGAAACCAATTGAGACTACTCAGGCAACAATCACATCCTCCACGGAAGACGACAGGAAAGAGCCAACGACTCCATCTGATAAGGAAGAAGTAACAGAAAAAGACAACGTGATCCCCCACGGAAACGAAATTCCATTGTAAAGTGATATTATAGGTTAAGTATTTAAGTATAAATCAGTATTGTAATAAA
Source organism: Eilema sororculum (assembly GCA_914829495.1). Classification (NCBI taxonomy): domain Eukaryota; kingdom Metazoa; phylum Arthropoda; class Insecta; order Lepidoptera; family Erebidae; genus Eilema; species Eilema sororculum. The sequence continues at coordinate 1,926,182 of OU618533.1, forward strand.
TATTTTTTGTATTTATATGAGTGTTGTTATTAGCGTGTTGGTATGCGTTCAGCAGCTCGTTTAATGGGCTCATTGTGGAATGAATGCGAATGTGGGGACGTGCCCGCTGTGGTTTATGAAACAATGGAGGTTTGTCTTTATTCTTTTTGGTTTCGGAGTTACGTTGACAAAGGCAAGCGATTGTGGGTTTGTTACTTATAAGGTGTTGGGTTTCTAAACAATAACCTACAGGATGAATTAATAATTATATTATTGGTCTCTGATCTATAGGATGCTCTGTACGTGTTTATGTTATACGCTGCCCATACCAAGGTTTTAGATTTGGTTTATTATACAGAGCATTTCCTGTATTTTTATAAAGAATAGGTACTAATAATTTGAATGATTTTTTGATAGCACTTATTGTGCTAAATTTAAACTTTAAAATTCTAATGTCTCACCCTTAAAAACCGGTATAAAGAAAAGGGAAATTTGAAGTGATTCAGGTGTGGCTCAATAGTCGTGGGTTCAAATCCCACTTGAGCATTTAATTTTTCCCAATGTATTCGAATACTTGATGCTATTTTCTTTTAATTAACTGTTCCACCTAAGTTTCATCATCTGGGTTAGAGATAAACCTGGCGTTTGATTGAGTTATATAGCTATACTCGCACATATTTCCGTGCTATCGTGATAGCAGATGGATTCCCAAAACCAGAAAATTCTCAGTATCAGATCTAAGTCCCAAAATATGGCTGGTAGACATAATATGCTTACTCCCTGATACATAAAACCATATTTAAATGATGATATGTATTCATTGCTCTGCCTATTATCTCTAGATTGAAGTTATGTGAGCATTAGTAATGCATTATGTCGAATGAATTGGTAAAACGGGTACTAATGTATAATAAATGTTATTGATAAATAATACATTTACAGGTAAAATAGAAAAGTATGTAAAGAATTGCGCCATAAAAGTACTCTATAAACATGTTATATCACGCAATATAGTGAAGTTACAAGAACATTCTAGAGATTTTAACCGATATGTTATTGTGTAAAGGTAATATCTGATGGTTGTATGAAATAATTCAATTAAAACAATCGTTTCCGTATTATGTTATCTAAGTTTAACTGGTTGATAATTTGTTTAATAATAATACAACAACTTCTTTGTTAGTTTAAAGTGCGAAATGTTGTTATGATAAAACCATTTATCTCATAATTTGTCTCGGCTATTTTTCTAGGTAGGTACCTATTGTATATATTTTTGAAGTTTTTATATATTTTGCCTCCCTAATCCATAAAAAAAAAAAAAAAAAAAATCATCATTTATAATCTATTTTCTGCCGATTTCAAATGTTTTTTTTTGCAAATATGGCTAGGGGTGGTGCTCATCATTCTGTTTAGCGTTTCACGGAATAACGGTAGTTGCTCTGGATATAGCCAAAAAACTATATTAAATCAAAACCAAAAAACTATATTAAAAAAAAAATAACATACTGAAGTGGGTCCCTTACTTCTAGGTAAAGGCCTCGGATGCAACCAGAGATTAGAGCAAGGATGATGATTATTGATACATTTAAATCGACGCTTCTTCAGTATCTTTGAGATACATTGAAACATGGAAGTCTGACAATAATTTTGAATTTAACATTTGATAAACTGCAGTGATAAAGTGCGTGTTATAGTTCCTGCCGGCTTCATTTCCTGGCAATACTCATAAATACAATTTTAATTATATCCCATTATCGACATTAGTTAATCACTAGTATTTACTATGCACAATTGCATATATTAAAGGTTCATGAGTTTTAAAAATTACCTGTAATTACTGACTTCTTCGGTATTACAGTGAGTTCGTTTTTACCTCTAATGACCTGCATGATGCTCACAGAAAAAACTTAAGTTGAGATTCTCAGACCTTACCAGACCTGCTAAGCAAGAGCAACATGACCGGATCCTCATCGTATTAGCTTTATCATCCGATGCTTTATCGTCCAAAACCCTCATACTCCTATACGTATAATTCATCTGACCAGCATACTGTACGCCTTACGATCGTGTCTTCAAGTCGAAGTTCGGCTTTGCAAGCAACATTAGAGCCCATTATAGGGACCAACCAAATATTTAGGAGTCGCCGTTGCCGGATACGGTTTGGACGACATGATGATCATCCGATGCTTCCACCTCGGAGACCAGGATCCGCCTACTCTTTCAATTCTCCTTGCTTTAACGTAAACAGTTTTTCCAGGAGTGACTATCGTATCACGCCCTCACCTTGAGAGTAAAGCCTGCACTCGAGCCCAGTCTGGCCTGAGTCAGCCTTACCAGCAAGTCCGTCATCATCAATGGTATGTATCAAAAGCAATAAGCGAGTCTCAGACTTACAAGTGCAAAAGTGGGTCGCAACTGGAAAAGCACTCTTCTTCTTCATCTTAGCGTTAATCCCAATCGCATGTGAAACTTTCAGCTTGAAGTTCGCTTTACCAGTCTAACTGCGTATTTGGCTAAACTTCGATATTTTCTGTGAAGCGATTACCATCTGACAGGATAGGATAGGGGACTCTTTTTTCCGCACTTAGCCTAATTCTTGGGCCATTGTACGTGCCATCTGACTTCTATAACCTAAGGGCGACATCGAAGCATTACAGCTAAACCGGTTGTTGGACTTTTGAGGACTCCAACTATCTGTAACGACTGAAATAGATATTGGTATGACAACCGGGACCGATGGCTTAACATGCTCTTCGAGGCACAACCAGATCAATGCAAATACCCATATTCATGCATACACATATTTGCATTGAGCGGTGATCGAACCCAAGCCACCTGCTTAGCGGCCGCGTTTACTACTACGCCATGGAGGAACTGGAAAATCATTGTGAGGATAATTATGAGACAGGTCGTTATCAATCAAATCTATACATCATTCAGTTCAATCACTAATTCTAGTATTCTAGAATGACACACAGCCTGAATCTCGATTTATCTAAGGACAGATGTTATGGACAATATGTTAAACTATCAAGCTGTCTATACCATCTCTCCTCGGATAAATCGAAATTCAGGATGAGTGTTATTCTAGAATACGGACCTAAGTCTATCGTAGTCCACTGCTGGACATAGGCCTCTCCCAATGTTGGGAGGCTTTGGCCTACTGTTTCCACGCTGACCAGACGTATTGGAACAGGAATTTATTTCGAGTTCCTTCTCTTGCAGTGACATCATCGGTTGAAATAGGACGGAGGAATAATACTTGTATTAGTTTTGTAGTACTGCAAAATCTGTAGTGGTTTATATTATTTCCAAATACTTTCCTTTCTTTCTTTTCAATAGACTGTTATCATCACAGCCTACGGTTGATTGTTTTCATATTCCGTATTCACTAAAACAATAGTACTGATTATAATTTGTTTGAATATTTATAACATGTATTTGCTTTTTGAGCGTAAAATTTCGATGTTACGGTTATTATAAGATATTTATTGTGTTCTCTAACTTGGCACAGCTGAAACAATATTTCAACAAGAGGGATAGTTTACGTTTGTAAATAAGGGGCAAACTGTAACTACAATTAGAAAACCCAAATCTTGTGAATACATAAGTGTATTTTTGGACTTTTGAAAGTAGGCATGTATTCGTAACTAGGCCGGCCCCGGTATTGGTGAAAAATCTATGAAACCAAATCCAATATCTTTAATTTTGGTATAGATCTTATCGTGCGCAAACGCAATATCCCCACGGATACCACCCCCACGGAGCCGGTGGAGGCGGTTATGTCGGACTCGAACCGACTAAAACGCACGCCGTCTTTGGTCCTTGGTTGCCGGAGGTGAGATTGCCGGAAGCATATCTCTCGCACCCCAGCAGACCCAGGACTATCTCTTTCGAGATGGGCCCCTTCGGGTTGTGGGGACCTCGGTGTCCCCAACTAGCCCCGGGTACGGGGAGGCGCACTTTGCGCCGCCGCGCCGCCGCGAAAGATCACTATTTAGCTGTTCAATTGTGATTGCTGACCAAAATGTGTCAATTTTGGTTGCTACTTTATAACTTCGCAAAAGGGTTTTATTACAATAATAATATATTGGTCATTGAGGTTACTGACATTCCCTTCTAACTCATCCAACTAAGCTCAATTGCTTGTATGAGGAGTAGGCTCATAACATTACTGTTATCATCATTATTCTTGCGGTAATCCTAGCCGTATCCTCACCTAGACTGGAAAACTGAAAAGGCGGACCCCGGGTCCAAGCCCGCTTTTCCAGTCTTTTCATCGTCATCGTTGACCAACTCCTTGACCATTAAGCGACAGACGCTTTTCATTCCCTTCATTCGGTCGTTTTCTTCACTCAGTACATTAGTCATTTCAACTAACAAACATTTATTACAGATACTGAATAAATCTAGACAGCGAAAGCCGCAATACCTACCACACCTGGCTGGCTGCCATACAATAGCAGTTTGGACAAACAGACAATAGAAATGTTCTCTGATGTGAATCATCAAATCTACGCATTTCATTCGTTCGTGTTAAAATAGCGTGACTATCAGATATATCGATAACAGTTACACGTACTCGTCATACATAATAACTATTATTTTCTACTAGTACATCGAGTATTGTTTTTGTTATATGACCCGATAAAAGTTTTGTTAAACTTAAAATTATTATCTTTACGTTAGTCTTGGTTGCAACTGAGACCTTCATTTAAGAATCTGCGGTCTGCTTTCCAGTCTTACTCTAATGCGGTTGCACTTCGATATTTGTCATGAAAGGACTGCCATCTAACTTTTACAATTTCTGCATCGAAGTTATATAGAAGTTCTGTAGTTAGACAAGTTATCGAATTTTTAGGTCTTCAACTACACATCATTAGTCTCGTTTGACAGCCCCCATGGTCTCTTTTGTCTACTGGTAGACAAAAGAGACCACGACCAGAGGTGTAATGACTTGCAGATGCGGTTGTCTTAGACCCCAAAGATATTGGTACAACCCCATTTTCACCCTTTCGCCTCCTCCTTTATTCATAGTCATTGGAGCGAAACTCTACATCAGAGCTAGGGCTCCAAGGTGGCCTTGGGCCTCGAAGGGAAATTTGAAGTGGTTCAGGTGTGGCTCAATAGCTCATTTGGAAGAGCATTCCCATATAAAGGAGGGGTCGTAGGTTCAAGTCCCACTTGAGCATTTCATTTTTCCCGATGTATTCGAATTCATATTGGGGCTCAAATTTTCGCGAAGAATCGAGAACAGGGGGAATCGTCACCAAACAAATAAAACATGGTAATAATGTTTAAAATGATAATAATTACATTAATTTATTCTATTTATGTTCTAATTACATATTAATAGCTGTTTAACAACCATATAAGGAAAATTTTAACATATAAATTAGTATTTTGGTAATAAAACAGTGAGATCCAGTTGATGTTTACCTAATATGGGTTACAATTTGAAGCTCAAGGTTAAGTAATATATTTCCTCAAACTACGTGATCAGATTTTAAATATAGGATGTCATTATGCTGATATACTGCTTTTGTTGTAAGACGTCGATTCAGACAGTTTATAGATCCGGTTTACGACAAGAGGACATTTTTTTTGTGAACGTTGGTAACCTTTATCAGTATTCATCGTTACTTGCTAAAATTGTACTATTATGTGATTATTCTGACTACACATTGTAAATTCGGTGTGATAATTTTGTATTTACGTCTAATCGAATAATACATAAGAAAAAATAAATCTTCTCGGGCGGGACTCGAAGCCGCAGTCTTTTCCTTACAGGGGGAATGCTTTGACCAATTCGGCTACCGAGACACGCCCGATGTGATTCAAATTTCCCTTCTATTTATCCTTTGTTCTTACGGCGACGGTGGAGTCATGCACCAATATTCCTACAAACTATCGGAACCAATGAATGATGTTACAATCATTTTTAAACATTGATTTTTCATAACTCCGTCCAAATAATCGAATGAATTTTACAGCATTAAGTATGCTAACTATACAAGCATATTTAATGCTGTAAAATTCATTCAAGCATTTACGCCTCATTATTGTAATCGAATGGGCAGATAGAGATCTATATTTTTGATTTGTATTCTTTTATCTAAATGCTTTTGCCCCACGTTAAAAAGGAGGTGAGCGTCCCGGGGTCAAGCGGAGCGTGAGGCAGTTGCCATACTGAACCACCATACACATCGGTACATGGGACCTGAGATGGCACGAGGTATGCGGTTTTAGTTAGTTGGAATCCGACATGACTACCCCGGTTATGGGGACACTATGGTAACCACAACCCGAAGGGGGTCATCTCGAAAGAGATGGTCTAGGGTCTGCCGGGGTGCAAGAGATATGCTTTCGGCAATCTCACCTCCGGCAACCAAAGATCCAAGACGGCGTGCGTTTTAGTCGGTTCGAGTCCGACATAACCACCTCCGCCGGCTCCGTGGGGGTGGTATCCGTGGGAATTTTTCACACGATAAAAAAAAACGCTGGCCGGTGGGCTGGTACCTGTAGATATTTCTGTATACAAAAAAATGTTGTATCCGAGGAAATAGGTACCTAGTTTTTTTAATATTTGGTCTGTCAATTTACTGTACCCTAAAAAGCTGAGGTACAGTTCAGAAGATACGGACCACCATTTTGGATGCTATTGAACGTGAAGTGGTAGTCCTTAAATTGACGGCCTTGTTGAACACCCGCTCCAAGGACCCAAAACTGTAAGAAGAGTGAAACAAGTTATTATTATTAATTTACAAATTACGTCCAAACGTAAGTTAAAACCATGGAGAAGGAAATGATATTCTGTCCTTCGTGGCACAAACCAAATGTCATGTTTGATGTTTGTGTTCACAAAGTCCGTGTTAGTACGTGCGTTCACGGGTTAACGATACTGTGACGCCACGTTAGAAAAGAACAGTCCTAACTAAACTATATAGTAAAACCTTTTGGATAAAGTCAAGTAAAGTAAAGCCAACGAAGCGACAGAAAAAAGATAAACAAAGTTTCAGCGGTTCCAAACATTTATCACTTCTAGCGCTTTCCAGACAGGAATGATAAGATGGCGGATCTAACAGTTTAGAACAGCTGTGCTGACAGCACATTACTAACTAATACCTACCTTAGCTTCACTCAAAAAGACTGAAATTCGCTTGCAGCGTGTATGTTTTATTGTCTTATTTATGTTTTTGAAAGGGAGTTGTTTACGTTTTAGAGATAAGTGATTTCAGCTCTGTGTTGGAGGCTGGAGCTACCGCCGCGCCGTGAGCAAGTCATTACTTTGAATGTGATAGTGCACGAAAACCGTGCTTCAGCGACTTTGAAATGGTGGCAGTAAAATCGTGAGTGCACAAATAAATTCCTCATACGTGACTTCTTGTGTGTTTGGGTTTCATATTTCTGTCGAAAGAAAAACAAAGAATTAATATTGTAAGACACGAGTGGTGTAACTCGTTTTTTATAAATACTAGGGTACAGATCGGTTCTCGCAACCTACTACGACCTATTCCTATAATATTATAAAAGAAACTTATATTCTGTACTAAATAGTACTAACTCATGCACAATTTCATCAATATGACTTCACCTCTCCTGTTGGTAAGCTGAAGGCAATGTCCAAGGAATGTAGACTGTTTATACTGAAGATGGAATGTAAGTCACTATAACAGACACCAACAAAGTTACAATGGTGGCCCCTCAGAGCGATCCACTTAAAGGTCCCGGGACTGTAGGAAGAAGGTAACACAAGTACTATATTATGCTATAAGTAATTGTATCTACACAATATGTAAGAAATACTAACCAATAAATAACGAGTATTAATAGCATAATGGGCATGATTACAGTAATAGTAATGTGATACTCGTTCTCGATAAGAATTAATCAGTTACTAGAACCGGTTGCCATAGCCAGTTGGCAATGAATCTGCCATTATTATGTTATATCTATAAAAAGGTTGGACAGTAGAAGGTGGGCGATGGTCTTAACTTTCGTTATGCAATACTCAAGGCCAGTGCAAAAACCTGTTGCTAAATGCATCAGTATCCTTGTAACTCATTTTAAAGTAGTATATTACTCTTTGAATCGAAAATATTTCACAAGCTTTCATTGTAATTTGAAGACTTATGCACATAGACAAGTTTATACTGGCGATTGATGGCACTTGGTGGAATCTACTACACATATTGAATAATACACTTATACTTTTTCACAGAGTTTAATTTTATTTCTGAACCTGACCGGTTTACGGCATTCTCAAAGGTTTAAATTTGTTTGTTTGTTTGTTTATATAAACTTTTGAGAATGCCGTAAGGCGAAAACGGTCAGGCTTAGAAATAAAATTAAACTCATTGGAAAGGTACAAGTGTGTTATTCAATATACATAGACAAGTTAAGAATAAGTAGAATCTTTCAAATATCTACATTTTTATCTTCTCGCTCTTGGAGTAATCGCCATCCTTCTCTCTCCTCCGCCAATCTTTTGACCTCCTGATACGATGCGACTTGTATCCTTTCCTTTATTTGTGCTATAAAAGTTCATCTTGATCTACTTCGCCCTCTCCTTCCTTCTACCTTCCCTTCTATGATATTTTTTAAAAATCTGTCGTGTCTTATCAGGTGGCCAATCATCTTTCCTCTTCGGCTCTCGATCATTTCCAAAACAGACATGTTTTCCTGTACTTACCTTGTTTAATACTCTTTCGTTTGTCATTCTTTCCGTCCAGCTTATCACTTCCCTTTTTACCTTAAACACAATAAATAGAAATTCACGACAGTGTTTTTGCTTACCTTATTATGAGCAAACCCCATTAGTATTGAGATAATTAGGACAATTGCGGAAATACAATTTCTCTCAGTATAATTCTGACATCATCACCACTTCGTAGTGATTTCGTTAAGATTGATTTAAAAGTCAACTGCTAGTCCCGTGCACCTGTTGAACAACGGAGAAGGCAACTGATTTATGTTTTTGCTTAAAGTTCGAAAGCTCAGATAGCCTTCGCTTTTGTAAGTCCAACAAAGTAACATAACGAAAAATAATACGGACCACAGACTCCAAAGTAGAAAATTTGGTAGCAATCGGGAAATGGCTAGGAGGATAAGAGGATACTACTCGTAGTATTGTCTAAATGACTTTGCGATGATAATCGTAAAACAAAACGTTCGAAAATACAGGGAGCTACAATTTATTCAGGCTCCTTATTCTGAGTGACAAACCGTTTCGTAACTACGCACGTTGTGGAATAAAATTATAGATGTTTAGGATTGACAAATATTTTGACGTTTATGACAATGTCATTAATGTCAAAATAAGAACAATATAATGCGAATCTCTTCTACAGTACATCAACCAACGAATTACCACATATCTAGAAGGGCAGTTCTCTCTTCTATGTTAACCAATTGTAATCCATTGTCTTCTCATGTTACGTTTAAAACTCGATGTCACTCAGAATAACGCTCTGTGCGTAAATTGTGCGTCACTAAATTGAATTGTTACGTTCTGGTAAAATTCGATTGTTTCGGGCCGACGGCGACGCATCTAGCCGTTCTCAAGGCTGTGCCGGCTCAATAAATTACTTACACGGTCCATGACACGATGTCGCTTCAAGCAATATTTATTTAGAACCGGACTCATAATTTAGAAGAATATGTGTGTGATTCCGTCAAAGTAAGTGATCTGCTGACATGGAATATTTGTTACGTATGTTTTCTTAGTTTGGTTATTTAACGAGTTTGTCCACTTTCGTAACTGATTTTTGATAACCAGCTACGAACATGGATTTTTTTCTTGCTTTTATAATTAAGGAGGAGGAAATAAACTATATTTGTAACTATGTACTTGCTATAATATTGCATGCCTAAATTGGTAGGACATGTATTTCTCTAACATCATAAAAACCTTAGATGTATAATTAATATCTTACATATTCAGCAATAAAATGATTTGATTTGATCGTTGTTTTTAAATTATACTTATATAAGATTTTTTTGCATTTGTGGAAATGGTTATTAAATTAAGAAAATTTTCTCCATTTTTTTAATAGGGGTTTTAAAGTCTACATTCATAGGAACGTATTTTTTTAGTTCCGTTAAGCTTTACAAAATATTGTCAAAATAGTAATCAATATTGCCAGACGCTATGTCCGTTGGCGGTAATTTCCGCCAGACGTTATAAAGTGCGCAAAAAATTAGTATAAATTTACTAATAAGACCATTTTGATATTTTGTAATATTTTGATGTAGGTATGTGATTCGTCATAAGTACCTTTATATACTACAAGCTGAGCCGTTCCGGCTTCGCCCGAGAAAATTTCGTATTCCATATCTGAAAGTGACTTAAGAGCGCGCATAAAGCTAGTAAAAAGTCAGATTTCACCCGCACACTTCATACGTCCCGCTCTCGTCTGTCCACACGTCTGTCGTCTCGCAGTATTTTGTGTGGCAGCTAACCGCTGTGTTTGGTACGCAGGCGCACAGTATACCCAAAATAATCAGATAAAATTTGGCAAAGTACGAGCTGGATCATTATCTATATAAGGTATACTTTGAACACACAATAATTTTATTTTTGGTGATAGATAAAATGAGTGGGATTTGTAAAATAAACATAAGCATTGAAATAAAACCACTTTTTACGGATTCTAAGACGTAAATTTTTTATTATTTACTTTTTAAACCGACGTTTCGGCTGCTGCAAATTTACGCAGAATGAGCTCACTGCGTTGTTAAGTCTTGCTGGATTTTGCTGCTTACTGGGTTTGATTAAGTGGATGACTGGGTCCCACTGGTGGTACGTTCCATCCATCCTCTCTATTAAAATTTGGGTGTATTTTAATTTTAATAGCCACGCCAATGACTTTTCGATGCTTTTAGAAGTTATGTGTGTATTTATCGCAGGTTTATAAGTGCCCGGTTAATGGCAATAGGCTCGCCACCTATTACATTGGGACCTAAACATAAACTGGCGAAATGTGGGTGCTAGCACCTCTGCCTACCCCTTCGGGGAATAAAGGCGTGAGTTTATATATGTATGATTTTGATTATTCTACCTGAAACCTACGCCTATTTGTGAATTTTTGTGGAAAAGGTTTAGGAAATGACCTATTAATTATTGTTTTGACGGCTAAAGAGTATGAAAAACTTACTACGTATTTTCCTGAAAACTATCTATTTCTTGAGTGTATTACTTTTAACTAGTTCATAAAGAATATGAAACTAAAAATATTCAATGTGGACAATTTTTTCGAAAAATTCAAACCACAATGGGACTTCAACGCCAGAGTTGTGAACCCTGGCGTTCCAGTGCTCTTACTCTGAGCTAGCCTTCCACGGGCGGTCGTCCGTGTTCCATGTGGTCGAATTTTTCTATTACTTGTTTTATATTTGATTTGCTTGATTTATATAAATGAATGTTTAACCAAAGCTTATTATGCTTATTAAGCAAACTTATTATGTAGTGAGATTTTGAAACTCACTTATCTAATTTTTTTTTATAAACAATACTAGTCGGGATGTTCTCTAGATTAGAAGATGATCTGAAAAAAAGGCAAAATAAATAGCCATGTTCTAATAACTTCATTCCCATAATTTTAACGTAACATAGTAACAGTTACTCAAAATAAATAAAACAACATGGTAAATATCCCGGTGAGTAATCACACTACATACATCACTAATGTGAATGACCATGTGAATCTCAAACCATACCATTCTACTTGTTTATATTACACTCTACTTCTCTTACACGCTACTGCGTGTCTAGATTATACAACGTTGCATATTTTTTAATTCTATTTAGTGAATAGAATCTTAAATGTTTACTGAATGTGAGAAAAAACAATTGCAATAAGCTTACAAGTTACACATATTGAATAACACACTTGTACTTTTCCACCGAATTTTAAAACAATAACTATAATCAATGCAATTTAATTATGATTTTGACATTTCGATAGAATTTTCCTTTAATCATTTGTAATTAGACATTACCATTCGACATTATTATTTTCATTTGACATTTAAAATTATTCCTTGACAATAAAATTTAAATGCAATTTTATGTATTATATTGATCATTTAAAAATTGTGAGGCCAAACTTATAATTATTTCCCACATTTTGGGGAAATTTTGTTAACTGGTATACCGAATTTTAAAACTACCCACACATGAAAAAATGCAAATATTGTAGTGTTTTGGAATTATAATTTTTGAAACATCAATGTGAACCTTTGAGAATGCCGTAAGGCGAAACCGGTCAGGTCTAGAAATAAAATCTGTGGAAAAGTACAAGTGTGTTATTCAATATGTGTAGCAGATTCCGCCAAGCGCCATCAATCTCCAGTATAAACAGTTACAAGTTACAGTTTTTACTAAGCGATGCGACTGGATCGGATTCATCAGCTTATGTTATATTACGAGCTGAAGCAACTCTGAAAAGCATTAAAATTGATAATACAATGTATAAGTACTTTCGCAAAATATAATTATATTACTGCTATAAAAATAACATTATACTCTGTCCATTCGTTTATTTTCTTTTTGACAGCTCACACGCAATGGTCGATATAACTTTGTTCTTGCGCCAACACCTAAAACTCCGAACAAAAATTAGGCGCCAATACGTCACAATTCATGACGAGGCCACGTCGGCCGGAAAGAAATTTTAGGGATGGCGTATTTAGTCGATCGACTGTGTTTTTATTATAATAACTTGAAAATGTTATGCAATGCTACCGGTTTTTTTATTAACACTTAATTGATTTAGGGCCGATTGTTTGTCACGCGAGCATTATGAAAGGATTAATCGAATTTGCGTTGTTGTCTTTTAAATCGATTAAATCGAAATATACCTAAGATTCCACAATGTGAATTAGGTATATAATTTTGGAAGTTGGCGTGTGCGTTCATAAGGCCCACAATCGGTTTATGATAAATTTATAAAATGTAAATGTTTACCATGGCACACACCAATGACTCTTCGATGCTTTTCGAAGTTATGTGTGTATTTATCGCAGGTTTATAAGTGCCCGGTTAATGGCAATAGGCTCGCCACCTATTACATTGGGACCTAAACATAAACTGGCGAAATGTGGGTGCTAGCACCTCTGCCTTCGGGGTCTTCGGGGAATATAGGCGTGAGTTTATGTTATGTTATAAAATGTACAGACATGAAATATCTACTAATTTATTATGTATAGATAGATAATAAATAAAAGACTACATAAAATCATGAAATATATACATGAAATGAATAATGAATACATGAAATCATTTGCTATTATCGATTTATAATTTTATAAATCGAGGTTTTTAACTTAATCGATATTTTGAATTTTTGTGCAACCATCACTATTTCCATCTGTACAAAAAGAAAATAAACGAATGGACAGAGTATAGTTACATACTTCAAACGCGAGGTGGTCTGAGACATCTATTTGATTTTCATATACTATACCCGGACTGCCTGGCAACGGTTGATACAAAAATTGTACTTAGTAACAAACTAAAGAAAATAAAGAAATATTACTTTCGACAATTAGCCAAGAGTTGAATTCTTAGTTTTTTATATTTTCTTTTAGAGTTTATCTTTTGATTTTTTTTATTTCCCATAATTTCGACGAACTTTTTCGACGGAAAACAGAAAAACAGTGCTCTCGTCTCAACGGGGCGACCCCGACTAATTGATGAAACAACAGATGGCCGGCACCTCGGGTCAGGTGCGATAGCAAGAGACCGTTATGCGCGGAATAAGAACATCGTAAGCGCCGAATTCGTTTTTTTTTAATTACTCGTAAATTCCAGATAATTTTAACAAAGTGAAAAATTGAGTCACTAGATTTTAAAATTTTATACTTTGTACATAAAAATTGACTCAGTTATATGAATAATCTTGAAAATAAATTAATTATAATCTAAAATTAGCCCTAACTTTGTGATCTTATTTTATCGACAAAATATTATTATTTTATGTTTTCACCAAATTGAGTACCTTTCAGATATAACGTATTTACTATTTAAAAAAAATAAGCTCATTTGTGGCACACTTTCGGGTATAAAAATCAAATCAAAGATCGGCAATTTTCCTTTATACCCCCTCTTAAATGATGAACTTTTCATACAGACCTTTATCACCTATTTTATCCTCATAGTAGTTCAATTTTGAAAAACGCTGATATAGGTGTTCATTTATTTCTTAAAAGACACAGGTTTGGGAAATTTAGTGCATCTAGTTCTGAAAATGACAGACTTTCACACAAACTTAAATCCCTTATTTTACCTCTTTAGTAGTAGAATTTCCAAAACTCCTTTATATCTAAATTTTATTTTATTAAAATTTCAAGTTTGTAGGTTCAGCGGTTTAGGCTATGCGTTAATGAATCAGTCAGTCAGTCGGGACAAGTCATTTTGTATGTATAGTAGAAGAGAAGAAATGGGAGCATAATACAAACAACAGAAATACCTCATCTGTAAAAATTCCAGCTATCACGGTTCACGAGATATATAGCTTGGTAACAAACAGACAGACGAACAGCAGAGTCTTAGTCACAGAGTTTTGTTTTTTACCCTTTAGGTACGGAACTAAAAAAAGGATTCGCAGAAACTCAAATCGATCGATAAAATATTGTCCTTATCGGCTTAGTCATCTGGCATGATGCAACTCTAAAGAATGTGTAAATTCACCTCCATATTCATTATATTTAAATAATGCCATTAATAAATTTTCATAAAATAAATCTGTGGCGTGGCGGTAGTGCACGCGACTGCCACGCAGGAGGCACAGGTTCGATACCCGCTTAGTGCAAATATTTGTATGCATGAATATGGCTATTTGCATTGGTCTGGGTGTTTCCATTTAAAATATGTATTGTATTTACAAAAAAAAATTATATAAGTATGTTTATCAGCATTCTAGATTCTTATTAACATAAGTATTGGCATTAACAGGTCATCACATCGTCTGTAATAATCGGAGATAATACAAGAAACCTTACTACGGTCATAGTCACTCAAAGTACCTATAGATACTTTTCATACTAAGGCCTGTATTCTAGAATGACACTTAGTCTGAATCGCGATTTATCTGAGGACAGATTGATGGATTTGACATATTGCCTATACAATCTGTCCTCAGATAAATCGAGATTCAGATTGAGTATCATTCTAGAATACGGGCCTAAGAGGCTTTCTCATACAAAGAGTCCTTCTCATACTAAGAGTCCTTCTCATACTAAGGCCCGTATTCTAGAAAGACACTCAGCCTGAATCTCAATTCACTTGAGGACAGATTGTACAGGTCATATGTCAAACTATCAATCTGTCTATATAATCTGTCATCACAAAAATTGTGATTCAGGTTGAGTCTTATTCTAGAATGCGGGCCTAAGAGTCCTTCTCATACTAAGAGTCCGTCTTATACTAAGAGTCCTACTCATACTAAGAGTCCTCCTCATACTGATAGTCCAGACAAAGAGTCCTTTTAATTCTAAGAGTCCTTCTCATACTAAGAGTCTTTCTCATACCAAGAGCCCTTCTCATACCAAGAGCCCTTCTCATACTAAGAGTCATTTTTATTTATACTAAAAATCCTTTTCATAGTATGCTACGGTTTGCCAAATTCTCGAATTCAGATCCTGACTTGATGATATTTGAACCATCTATGAATTATATATTTTATACCACTTAAATGGCAGCAAGCTCACGGCCCACCTGATGGTAAGCGCCATATGCCATAGAGGCGTCGAATCACTCTCACGCTCTCCTTGGAAGCTCTTCTTCTAGTTGTTTGTAAAACGTATTCTTTGAAACAAAAGTACTTAGGCATATCGACATAGTTGTCTTCAAGGTTAATTCTGCCCAATTGAAAATCTTTTTCAATCAATTTTAGATAAAGTAGCAGAGTCTGTTCGAAATAAATCAATCACAGTCGTACACCAATCATATTACAGCGGTTATGCGTGGCCTAGGAGGCTTATCAACCGAGTCATATTCAATTTCCTTCAATTTTAATATAACTTAATGTTTTTATTATTTGTGTTATGTTATGAGTTATTAAGAATGTAGTAATATTTAATTGCACGGTAATATTGTAATAACCAACTTAGGTACAGTCGTGAGTGCTTGAGAATCAAAGAATCAAAGAATCAATTTCATTTTTTCAGTTTAGGCACATATGAACGTCAGAATTTTACAATAATGTTAGGAATCACAGGAATAATAAATAAAATATATCATTGGAAAATGATTATTTCGCTGGTTTGGTAGGTTGGTTCTATTGAGAAGATACCAGCAAGAAACTCAGTGAACTCGATTATATATTTTTTTTATTATGGTTTTATTTATAACTTTATACAGTGCGAGCAAGAGATGAGATTAGGATGACCATGCAACTTTATTTTAGATATCTTCGGGGTTACACCGGACCGTGACTACGGGTTCGATAAGTTCAGTAGTTAATTGCCGTACGATCATGAGGTCCTGGGTTCGAATCACGGCCATTATACTGCTAATGTGAATCCTTACACAAGCAATTTAACTTAGCTGGAAGGGTTAGAAGGGATATTAACTAGCTCTTGCCCGCGGCTTCGCCCGTGTGGATGTCGGTTATCGCGGCCAAACATAGCCTATGTCCTTTCTCAAGGTATCAACCCTAAACCAAATTTCATCAAAATCGTTTCAGCGGTTTAGGCGTGAAAGCCTAACATACAGACAGACAGAGTTACTTTCGCATTTATAATGGATTTTGGTTACTAATACCTATTCTTGTTAAAAAGTATCAGCTGTCTTAGGAGAAGATGCACATCCGTGAATTTGAATCCGAGACCTCGATCATAAGGCATGATCCTTCACTACCCAAACAAACCCTTGTATAAAGGTACACCTCTATATACCTTGATAAGATAGGTAGGTAGTTTTTGAAGTAGATCTCGAACCTAATACATTACAATTATCATCACAGCATTAGCCCCGGTTACATGCAAAGCGCGCGCATATACGCATAAACACTTTCAGTAGGTACTATGTACAGTCTGCGTCAGAAATATCTTAGCGACCAAGCCTCAAAATGATCTTAAAACTCTCATAATTAAGAGCAAATCAAACTATTTTATTGATTTGAATGGTATTATTGTACGAACTAAAGATGTTAACCAAATCTCAGAACAATCAGTCAACTAGAAGGGGGTAAAGAAAAGAAATTAAGATCATTTTTAGTTAAAGAAATGTACTACAATAAAGAGATACTTTACTTTACTTTTACTTTGTATATCAACATCTTTCTGATGCTGACTGTACTTTGACTAGGTATGTTTGTAATAATATATTTTGTCATTCAACTCTTATCGCCGTGTTACGCGTACGCGCTTGAGTAATAGTATGTTTGTAATAAAAACTGATCCAAATGAAATTGTACACGGTGAGTTATGTTTATAATTCTACATGGACTTTTTAATTATTTTCTCACGTAGGTATACAATGTTTGAAATTACATCGAGCACGAAGTGGACATTCCAACTTTTTCAATACAAATATTATGTAGTTAATAAGAACACGCCAACCTCTGTGCCGTGGTGGTAGTGAACCCGACTGCTACGCAAATGGGCGCGTTCGATTCCCATCCAGTGCATGAATTTCCGTGCCTCAGTCCTGGTTGTCGTACGAAGATCTATGGCGGTCATAGGAGTCCTAAAAAGTTCAATAACTGGTCTAACTGTAATACTTTGATATCGTCAAAGCCTTTACGGAAAACATCGAAGTAATCCACAGTTAAACTTTTTTTTTCGTGCGATAAACCCCTCGGATACCTCCCCCGCTGGAGCCGTAAGGGGAGGTTATGTGGGACTCGAACCCACTAAAACTAGTCGTGGTGCTAGGCCGTAGGTGAGTTTGTCTTTGACATATCCCTCGCACCTCGGCTAACCCAGGGCCTACCTTACGGTCTGACCCTTCTTTGGAGGGGGGACAACGGTGTTTTTGACTCGCCCCCGGAAGGAAGAGGTGCGCTTCTCAGCGCGCCCCGCCGCCGTGACCTGCTTCTGCTAGGGTGACAGGCGACTCCATTCGTCACCCCCAGACCCGCCCTCATGGGGGATGGAGGTCAGTCTGGGCCCTCCATCGTCCAAGCTTCCTACGAACGCGGGTGGCGCGATCTGTGAGTCTCTCGCTCGCGCCACCGCTACCGTTCCGCCGTCTCCTTCACGACCATTACCTGCTCACAGACGGAGACGCCGGCCGCCCACGCGTACGCACAGCGGTTCATCGCCGTGAGCAGAGTGGCGAGGGTGAGAACTCTCACTCCCAGGGCCGCCACCAGCTCCCGCCTCGGTCCGGCCCACGCACGACACTCGGTCAGCGTGTGCAGCCCTGCGTCCTCGCTCGCGTTGCAGTGATGGCACTCGGACATTGGCTCCTCATAGATCAGAAGCAGATACCGCCCGAAGCACCAGTGCACAGTGATAATCTGCGTACATCTATGGCAGTCATTAAGGGTAGTTGGAGTCCTAAAAAGTCCAACAACTGGTCTACCTTCAATACTGTGATATCGTCCATGGCTTCATAGAAAACATCGAAGTACAGCCAAAACCGCAGTTAGATTGAGAAAACCGAATCCCTAACTCCGATGTGAAAGCTCCCAATGCGATCAGAATTAACGCTGCGCCCGAATGTCAATAAGCTATATTTTCACCGAACAATAATGTACTAACTACTAACGAGCTATTATCTTTCCATCTTTGTTACCTTCTCGCAATTTCAGCACATTATTTATTGAAACGCAGAAAGGTGGTTATACTATAAACAGAGCGATAGACATTTGAGGCGCGAAAAGATTAGTGATTCTTTTCTTTTAAGGGGGATGGTATACGTTTTTATAATAAACTGCCAGAATCGATCCTTGGTATGCCTGACGATAAATTCAAAACCTTTGTAAAGACCACCTTATCCAAAAAGGCATACTATAGGATAGATGATTACTTGAAAGATAAAAATGTCTGGCTTGAGCATGGTGCAAGCCCCTCGTAATTAGTTACGTGACTTATTTGTTACATTATGTAACTTTGTTTTTATTCTTAATTATAAAGAGTTTTATATATGTGTTGACATTCAGCTTTAAGAAAATAAATATTGTAAATTGACGTCCAAAAAATGCTGCAGTTGAGTTTGTTGCGCCGTTTCTTCTCCACCAGCGCCTTGGAAGCGGTGGTAAACTTAGATTAAGTAGAATTAAAATTGACGTCAATAAGAAACAATTTTATTGTTCTATATTGAAAAATAAATGACTATGACTATGACTATTTTAATAAAAACCTTGGCAACAACTAACCTTTAATTTATCTGCCGAAGTGTTGTTGTTAAGCTGTCCACTTATTGTCATGTTTTGACATTCGAATTCAAGCTGCATTTTTAAATTACATTATGACAACAAAAAAGCGAAAACAACGTCATGTAAATAGGTCAATTACTCTGCGAATGACAGTGAGTATGTTAGAAGTACCACTTGGCATTTTATGGCAATCGCCTGGTTAAGTGGCTAACAAATGTCTGGACACAGTGGACATGCAACAGCCGCCAGGTCCCGGTAAGGGATGAAATACTTGTTAATGGTCTTACTTTTTTTAAAGGACGCGTCAATTTGACTTCACCTCGCCCGATGGTAAGCTAAAGGCAGGCTCTGAAAGAGGGTCACCATCTTTTTTTATTTTTGTGATAATTTATTCGCACGAAATACGGTACATTATAGTTACAATGGTATTCGGTTTACAAAAGGTAGCTTAACGTATTTCACCAAAATTGGCATGCAAAAGTTTCAAAGACATATCTAATATATAGGAATGTAAAATGGATATAATTATCGCAAACATGTACAGTAAGCTTCAGAGAAAAGGAACCCCCCTTGAGGATAAAACTATTACGTATCAAGGGGGGTTCCTTTTCTCTGAAGCTTACTGTACCATGTTAATAGTAGTGGCACTCAGCTTGACGGCCTCATCAGATGCCTTTTCATGCCCCGCTTAAAGGACCCGAGACTGTAGGAAGAAGGAAACACGTGAGCTGGCAGGAGTTCCAGGTCTTAGTGGTGCAGTATAGGAATGAGTCACTGAAACGCTTGGTTCTGTTTAACTTAGACCGGAATAGGAGGCAAGGTTGAAAAGCGGACTGTGGGATTCGAGGTGAATAAGAATAAGAATAAGAATAAGAATAAATTTATTTATTTAGAAAAATGCATTTACATAGGCATAGAAAATGCCTATGGCATTAAGTCCGCCTTTGTACATTTATTTTGTATTTGTGCAAAAAGTTTAAATAAATAAAATAAATAAATAAATAGTGTATACCTCTGCCAAACCGTACAACAGTTTGTTGGCAGATGAAGCTCCCTAGTTACAATTAACAACACACTTTTCCCTTAAATTTCATATTGTTGCTCTTACTTACATTTAAAATATATATAATGTATGCATCTATCTTCAGTATATTAGGTTTTATATATATATTATATATTTAGGTACTTATGTTAAATTGCAAAATTATAATAGGATATTCCAGACATTTTGCTAAAGTTCGAACCACATCTATCTATCAACACTTAAACACTTAACGCAGGACGTACCTACTGTTATCTATTTTGTTATAGCATAAATAGTAGGTATCGGGGTATAGCGTTGGTACAAATTATTATTACGTTCAATTTGATGAGATATACTCTTGAAACGTGTCCAGGAGGAATCCACTCAATTTCCTTTTAAATGTCTTTTTCGTCAAGCATGGGGTTACGGGACTCAAGCTGATGAACTTTTACAGGCATATACATAAATAAATAATAAAATATATTTTATTGCCAAAAACACGAAGGTACAGTCGTTGCCGGTGACCCCATACTTTTTTTTTCGTGCGGAAATCCCCTCGGATACCCGGCACGGGAGGTATCCGAGGGGATTTATGTATTTATGTCAAACTCGAACCGACTTAAACCACACGCCGACTGTGGGTCGCGGTGCTAGGCCGGAGGTGACGTTGTCATCGACACATCCCTCGCACTCCGGCTGACCCAGGGCCATCCCTTACGGTCTGGCCCTCCTTGGGAGGGGGGCCAGTGATCCCATACTAGGCAAGCCTGTCCTGTTGGTGCCAAATACTTTGGTACATTATCAGAAATATAATAATACATTGTGTTCGGTATATTTATGTTGCTGACGTTATTTACAATTTGTTAATATTACAGTAATGTTACAGTTTTACATAGGAAGTAAGAATCTCGTAATTCACCTGCTAATTGTGGCTATACCTTTTACTTTTTCGGCTTGTTTTTCTTGAATATGTGCATTTATTTACAGGTACGGATGTTTTTATTCAATTTAAAAGGTTTCTAGCATTTAATGAATAAATCTAACCTTGAAATTTGAAAGTGATAGTTATATTGACGCTCATATGTGCGCTATAAACAACATCGATTCTTTGATAATATTAAACAAAAAAATAATGCAAACAATACCTTTAGTTGACACTACACCTCTCCATTTATAAGTATTATAAGATTTATAAAAATAAATAAAATTAAATTACCGTCAGCGGCGTCATAAATATCTTAACAATATATTCGTAATAAGAGCAAATCAAACTGTTGTATTTATTTAAATGGTATTATTGTCGAAAGATGTGTACCAAATATTAGAAAAATCAGTCAATTGGAATGGAAAAAAAAAGAAATTATTATTTAGATCATGTTGAGTACTTTACGTGTTTCTGCTGCTGACGGTATATGTAGTAGTAGTAATATAAAAATATTACTTAGTTTTTTGATAAGATAAATGCAAATGCAAACGAGCAGATGAATCATCTGCTCGTTTGCCACCCTATTCCATAAAAAAAATACGATACGAGTAGTTATGTATGTACAGTCAGCATCAGAAAAATGTGGACGAGTAACATAAAAACATAACATAAACTCACGCCTGTATTCCCCGAAGGGGTAGGCAGAGGTGCTAGCACCCACATTTCGCCAGTTTATGTTTAGGTCCCAATGTAATAGGTGGCGAGCCTATTGCCATTAACCGGGCACTTATAAACCAAAGAGTAAAGTGTACTCAAAATAATCTTAAAACCAAAATTTTAATTTTGATAATAGTACCTACCTACTCAAAAAGTTGTAAGCATCCAGAGTGGTCAAACTATCTTAGTAATCGGTCTTCCAGAAACATGTAAGTAAGTAGAGTGTTCATACTCATATACACAATCACGCCAGTCAGTGGTCAGTACTCAAGTAAAGTTACAAAATATCTTTACATTGCCATATAATCGCATTTTGCATCCCTTTTTTACTTATTTAGCAATCCTTTTCACCTAATTGTGGGATGATAAGAGATAGGTGTATAAGTAAGAAAAGGATAAAAAATGTGTCAAATTAATGACAACTTCTTTTGTAGTTTTTATGGTTGCCGTTGCTTAAGCCATAAAATATCCACTTGCATTGGTGAGGAAAGAGTATTGACGGCTAAAAATGTCGTAGTAGAGTTAGTAGCGCCGCCGTTTCTTCTCCACCAGCGCCTTGGAAGCGGTGGTAAACTGAGATTAAGTAAAATTAAAATTGATGTCAATAAGAAACAATTTTATTGTTCAACATTGAGACTAAATTGTTTTGACCTTGACTTTGAATAATACCAAAATACGTGTTACAATTCTTTCCCTGAAATGAATTTCATTTGCCAATACTTGCCCCAGCGTAATCGACGCGTAAGTTAAGATGTAATGAACATCCGATCAGTAACACAATAAAAGAACGCTCTAAATACACGCAACACATGAGTGCGTCTGATGGCACGCTTTCACGCTCTATAGACACTCACCACGTGCTACACGGTAATACCACTTTAAAGAATTTTCTAGAACATTCTAGAGTCAGCATCAAAACGATCTTGACTAGCAAGTTTTTTTTATAAAAGGTCATGTCAATTTGACTGCACTTTGCGTGATGGGAAGCTAAAGGCAGGGAGGGTCACCATCACAAACACGTACCATGGTAACAACGGCAGTACTCAGCTTGATGGTCATCAGATGCTCCCGCTTAAAGGGATTGTAGGAAGAAGAAAGGAAGTACTCACACATCAACACAGTGCATGTACAATCAATCAAATCGATGCAAAGTACTCTTTTTTTTCTCGTCTCGTATCTTTTTTTTATACGACTTAGGCCGCAGACAAGTACACGGCACACCTGATAGAAAGTGGTTACCGCGGCCTATGGAAGTATGCAACACCAGGGGCGTTACACTCGTGCTGCCTACCCTGAAGAAACCTTCTAATGCCCTTCTTGTATGCCCATATTGTAGTCGCTTGGGAGAACCACGGCAGGGAGTTCGTTCCATAGCTTAAGCGTGTGTGGGATGAAGTTCCTTTCATACCGCACGGTGCGCACCGTTTTCAGTTGCAATGTGTGGGCATGAATTCCCTGCATAGGGCCAGCGGTGCTATGATAGAATGTAGCTGTGGGCATCATGTCAAATAATGAGCTTAATACAAAGGTAGGTAGGAAACACCCAGACTACTCCTGTCACCCTAGCAGAAGCAGTCCGTGGTGGCGGCGCAAAGTGCGCCTCCCCCCGGGGCTAGATGGGGATATTATGGTCCCCACAACCCGAAGGGGGCCATCTCGAAAGAGATGGTCCTGGGTCTGTTGGGGTGCGAGAGATATGCTTTTGGCAATCTCACCTCCGGCAACCAAGGACCCAAGACGGCGTGCGTTTTATTCGGTTGGAGTCCGACATAACCACCTCCACCGGCTCCGTGGGGATTTATCGCGTGATAAAAAAAAACTACTTCAAGCATACATATTCCATCCATCAATCTATTCATATGTTCACGCCTGTAAATTCCCGAAGAGGTAGGCAGATGTGTATTAACACCCACGTCACCAACTATTATTTTTGGTCCTACGTAGGCGAACCTATTACCTAATAGCGGGTACTTTGTCTTGGGTTGTATGTTTACTGTCGGATGGAGAACAGCCATATCCCTTAGTCGCCTTTTACGACACCCACATGAAGAGCTGGGGTGCTCCTAGTCTACTCCACTGGGAACTATCACGGCAAACCCGTGACCTCCGATGCAGCTGGCAAACGCACTACCTTAACATCAGCGAGATCTTAGTTCTTAACTTAGGTTAATTATTTTATTATAAGTTTTTTGTATACTTTAATTATCTTGACACGAGTCAAACGTACATTCGTCCATATTTAGTCTTAAGAAATCACGACGTCTGTAAAATGCTATTTAATTTGACGTCATAAAGCTGTTAGTAGTAGTGCTACACAATTTTAAATAAATACTTTGACTTTCACTTACTACTTGTCTTTAATAGGTGTTTCGGTTTTCCAGGAGCGACTGCCATCTGACCTCCAAACTTCGAGGGGAAATCCTGCACCGGAGCCTATTTACTAGCAAGTGAGGTTGAATTTGCCTCAAGGATCTTGCTAAGGACCTGTACAACCATGTTTTAATATACGTGTAACTAGTGTGATATATTATCTCTGAACCCTGAAATGCGTGAGTTTATGTATTTATTTCAGTAGCGATGTAGTATATAAGTAGTATAGATAGACACAGTTATTACTATTGCGATAGTATTTTATTTCAATGAACCTTCATGCTATAGAGGTAGATTAATGAGCCATGACGGTACAATCGACTTCCTGCAATATATTTAAGTGTGTGTATGATGTACAATATCGGCAATAAAGACATGAGTCTTTTTCAAATCTTCCTATAACATCATCCTTGAGAGATAGAGCTTTCGGCCGAGTGCGATGTACTTGCCAAATACACGGTTCAATGTTCATTCAGACGTACCGAGCATCGGCCGAGCGGAGTGCATTCTCTCGCCAATAATAAACGGGATAAATCTCGAGGTATGTACCTGCAAGAATAGATTAATTACTAACTACTCAGAAAGTGAGCGTGGTTAAACGTGTTTTCGTAGATAGAAAAATCCACTATTCTTGCAAATATAATTAACTAGCTTTTGCCCGCGGCTCCGCCCGCGAGGATGTCGGTTATCACGACCAAGCATAGTCTATGTCCTTTCTCATGATCTAATCTACCCCTATACCAAATTTCAGCAAAACCGGTTCAGTGGTTTAGGCGTGAAAGCATAACATACAGACAGACAGACAGACAGAGTTACTTTCGCATTTATAATATTAGTATGGAAGTATGGATAATGCAACAACTATTACAAGTTCACCTTGACAATCTTTTGCAATTAATTTTTGGTTACTTTTTTATAAACACATATGCTTCTGCCCATTTCTCTCCAGGGTAGGCAATCTGCCTCTATCCTTACATATAGGTACTTCACGAGCTACCTCGACAGTCAAAAAATGTTTTAAGCAAGTCCACCGGTTTCGAGTCTTTCTGACCTGCCCTATTGCAATAAGTCATTAATTTAGTCTGTGTATTATGTTCGGCTAGGTAACATTTAAAGTCATGTATTTGCTTTTATATCTAAAGGCAAATTTCAAGATACATTCACCAGATTATGTAGATTTTATCACGCGCCCAGAACATGGCACTCAGTGACAGCACTACTGCAGAAATGATTTACCTTCACCATAAAAAAGTTACATGACACTTATATACTGCTACTAACATAAACTTCTAAACAATAAAGGCAAAATATTAACTCATAGAAACATTCCAGCTATTATAACTTCAATTGTCTCCCAGTTTACGTAACTATTGCCCACTATAATAGTCAACACATGTGCATAACCTTAGCTATCTTCTTGTTCACCTAACGGCATCCAATTGTTTTAACTCTTATTATGTTATGTTTTAACTCTTATTTTCATTTTAGATGACTAATACATACATTCTTAAATCCGGCTTATTGGACGATT
This sequence comes from Eilema sororculum, assembly GCA_914829495.1. Lineage (NCBI taxonomy): Eukaryota > Metazoa > Arthropoda > Insecta > Lepidoptera > Erebidae > Eilema > Eilema sororculum. Next base: position 1,952,056 of record OU618533.1, read on the forward strand.
CGCACGAATTGAGCTCGCACGAAACGTGCGAATCAACTACTTTAAAAATATATTATTTTTCTGTAGGCGATTCGCACGAAATTAATTTATTGGCGTGCGAATCGACACCTCCTAAATTATGTAGTAGGCGATTGGCACACATTTTATTTTAAGGAATAAACAATTAAATAAATCCGTGTCCTTTGTTGTACACACAAGCATTAAACTATGATAATTAATTTCAGTCAGTAAAATTACATTTCCAGTGTTGCAGGTTTTTTGTCTTAAATAAATAGTGATGTGGTAATAAAATAAATAATGACTAAAATGTTTAAGTCTATTGATTGTCGAACATCACTATTGTGGCGGGTCATCCTTTTTTGTATCAGTGACAGTTGCACTTGTCATTTTACTGACTGAGATTATTAATCCTATTTTAGGCATCATTGTTAAGTGGTAAGGTATATTCACTTTTGAATTCAAGCATGATGTACCTCAAGCATGATTACTAAATTACAAGACTAGCAAGTACTTACCAGTTTGCTTCATTTTACTATCTGCAATGGTTGCAAGAAGGACCCTCCCCGTGACTCAACCACACAAAAAAAGAAGAAGAAAACTATCTGTAATTTTCTTTCTTACTTTCTTACACTTCAAGTCGAGGCTTTGCAAAAGGCTATCTAGATAAGATTCACGATATAAGTGTTAGACAAGGTTATGTTATACAAAAGCTAACATTGTAATAGCGTAATAGTGAACAAGAGAATGTAATTTGGGTTCGTAAATATCATGCATGATATTGCGCAAATATTAACCTACAAAATAAGAAGTAGTCTTTAGTAGACGTTTTACAACAGTGCATCTGTAAGGCTATGATTATATTATCAACGTTTCATCTATGTTATAATTAGCTGTTGTAAAAATCATAGCATCTGTATAATATAATTGCATTGTATTAATTTCATCTATTCATTTGAAAATAGTGATAATATAGGTAAATTAAAATAAAACTGCTTTTTAAAATTTGGAAGACATTACAGAAAGTCAACAGATTTTAATCAAAATCTAAACCAAAACTGGTAATAGGCCCGTAAAATTGTTTATTATTATTATTTATTTATTTATTTATTCTAAAGCCAAATGAAACCAGTAATATAGTGGTAGGAGAATGAACTTCAGGCTTCGAAATATAAGCTTAGGATGCAGTGGTAACCAGGATTGGCTCCCTGGTTTTTTTTCGGCGCACACAAAAAACCATACTTCTTGTCCGTTAAGGGGTTAGCCATGGCCATACAATTGAGAGTTCCCACGTCCAAATCCTGGCTATTGTGCTACCAACACGAAGTCACTCCTAATATAAGCAATTTAGCTTAGTCGGAGGGGTGAGAGGAATAGTTAATTGTATTCTTAATATATATTCTTTAAACAATAGGAGGATGATGATATAAAATAAAGGAAATGTTACATATTAAATAACAAAACCATTATACATCAATAGGTTGTGCGATGACTGTTCTACAAAACAAAGAGAAACAAGACCCTTCATACCGTGAAACTTAAAATCTATAACAATACTCGCATTAGTCACAGAATAACTATTTCTTTAGTTAAAGGAAATGTAGTCACACTGCAGACTGTGCTTGTGTCAATAGGCACTAACAAGAAAGTGCTCCCGCATTCCATATGCAATATAACACAAAGGTGTGTACAGGAGAGGTTCATTCAACGTCATTTGTAAACTAAACAGTTATTTTAGTTTATGTTGCCGCAATAGTAGAAATGGGCCAGCTTTCTATGAAGGAAATTAATACTATTTGTATTAGTTTAGGTGTTTATATGTATAACTAGCTTTTGCCCGTGGCTCCGCCCGCGTGGATGTCGGTTCCCGGCAATTATTAGAATTTTTCTCGCCGTAAAAACCTTCCCTGGACTTCCACGAATAATTCAAGACCAAAATTAGCCAAATCGGTAAAGGCGTTCTGGAGTTATATCGTCAGGAAGGAAAACCCGACTTATTTTTATATAGTAGATTATGTAGAAAAGTGTATGCTATTATAGTATGTTTGCATGCATCTTCCTACAGTCCCGGAGTAAAAATCAATTAGTCTAGTTCGCTAACACAAGCTAGTTACTCTATGCTCACAATGAAAATGTGTGGAATGTTGTCGAAAATTTATTTATTTAATTGCTGACTCGTCTAAAGATTCAGTAGTCAGGAAACCACGCGTCAACTGTTCAGGTATTATGCTGACAACGGTATTAAATCAGCATAATATAACAATATTGTATAGAAATGATAATAAGTACCTACATAAATAAAGTGCGTTATGAATTTAATTCGATTATTAATATTTTGATTTAAGCAAGGTAATTAATCCATACTCCATACTATCCATACTAATATTATAAATGCGAAAGTAACTCTGTCTGTCTGTCTGTCTATATGTTACGCTTTCACGCCTTAACCACTGAACCGATTTTGATGAAATTTGGTACAGGGGTAGATTAGACCTTGAGAAAGGACATAGGCTATATTTTGTCACGATAACCGACATCCACGCGGGCGGAGTCGCGGGCAAAAGCTAGTTAACTATATCTTGTCATTAACTTTTATTTTTTGAATATATACTACGTAGACACAGTATTATAACAAAGTGCATTAAAAAGACGACTTATTCCCAACCACGGAGGACAGAATATGATTAACCTTCTCCATGTTCCCAACAGTGAGGTTTAAAGTATCTTGGAAGTGTCTCAAACTCGGTTCATAGTTTAGGTTGGGTTTAATTAAATCATTTAAATTATGCTGGTGCTTGCACCTCTGCCTACCCCTTCGGAGAGTTTATGTTATGTTATTCAAATTAGGCTTCAGTTGGCTTTCTTTTTTTAATTATAGTACAACTAGCTTTTCACCGCGGCCCCACCCACGTGGATGTTGGTTATCGTAACCAAACATAGCCTATGTCCTTTCTAAAGGTCTAACCTATCATTATACCAAATTTCATCAAAATCGAATATACTTAATGCTGTAAAAATTCCTTCAATTCATCAAAATCGGTTCAGTGGTTTAGGCGTGTAGGTTATAGGATAGGTACAATAAGGTTGACATATTATCTGTACGAACAAAAACACCGAAAAAACCGAATCGGAAAAAAAACCCATTGTATTTTTAACCCCCGACGCAAAGAGAGGGGAGTTATAACTATCTGTGGCATCATAGCCATAGCTCCCGAATGGATGAAGCGATTTCAATTTAATTTTTTGTAGTATTAAAGGTTACATAATTGCCAGTGTTCTTAGATAATATGTTTGATGAAAATAGGTTCAGCCTTTTAAAAGCTATGGGAGTTAACGTTGGGATGAGTAGTAGCAGGGGTTTTTTAAGTATTTAATTTATGTTTATGTGCATAACTTTGCGTGGTCACGTATTATTATGCTTGGTACATACTAATTAATTAGCGAATGTTATTAATGCAAACGAGTGGAATCCATCGATCATTATCACACGCTGTGGAGCGTGCTGTAATGATGACGGATTCTCCACATATTTGCTTTCGCCGTGACATCCACACTGATTTGTTCACATTTGTTCTTCAGTCATTGTCTACTTTAGTGTGCACCTAGCGTTAGATCTTTATATTATTTCCTAAAAGGTTCACTGACAGTCATAAGATTTTGTGAGCTGTGTGAGGCTGAGATAAATCGCTTGCTTTATTTTTGTTTATCCTATCTTCTTCATCATCAAAGTCTTATCCCGATTACATCCAAAGCTTGAACTTGGAGGATAGAGTGCGCTTTTATAATCGGCTGTTGATTTTAGTCTGATCATCTCCGAAAGGGAAGCTTGCTTCAAGACTCGTTAGTGAATCACTAGCGGCTTGCAGGTGAGGTTGGCGGGGCGTTGTGTCGTGGACTATATAATAGACATGCATGATAATAAAATAATCATAACCTCGGTTTTTCATCTTCGCGTACATTAGATGAAAAGTTCAGTAGTAATGTAAGTTCAAAATTACCGCGAACCTAGGTTTTGGTAGTGCCTCACAGATCCCTTAATGCAAATGTAATCTCATACCATCACAAGCATTTAAATAAGTACCGCATATCGGAGAAAAAAATCATTAGAACAAAAATAAGGCAATAGATATTATTCAATGTTATAAAGTATATTGTGTTGGACTTACCTCGAACGGCTGGCTCGGGTCCAAGTGCTCCTTTATATGTAACCACTTCATTACGCAGACAACAGCTTGTGGTGATATACGTATTGTCTTAGATTAAGCGCTTGGAGTGGATTTCGGTTTCAAGCATATTTTTTTTGGACTTGGAACATATTTTTGAGAGATTCGTAGAATGAAATTTGCCTGAGGCATATTGTTGTATGGTGGTCCTAGAATCGATTATTATGTGGGATAAAGTATTAATTATTGCGTTGTATTGATTATAATATTCTCACTCTTTTTATTGATTTGACTTATTTCGGCTTTTATGGGAATGTCTGACATCTGACCCTACAATAATATGGGGCTTTTCTAGAAGGGAATGAGAAGGTTCCTATGAGTGTGATATCCCTGGTATTGCTCACGTCCATAAGCTTCCACTTTCCATCAGGTGGATCATGTGCGTAAGCGGTATAAAAAAACCCTGTCTTCAAAAAATACCATGTCGGGGGACCTTGAATTGTTCCGATAATATAACGGAGTGCTTAACCAGTTAGGGTCCCCCGATATGGCAACCGTTGAACCAAAATATTACTAGGTATATCAAAAGTTAAAAGGCAAACTCCATTTATTTTCAACTTTTTGGAGGTGTTTTTTGTGACGGGGGTTTTTTAAATTTTTAATTTAATATTATTACTTATATCTTGTAAGTGTATTAGTATAAGATATCTTGTATCTTATTTATCTTGTATCCTAGATTAACTACGTTCCAGGTTGCCATTTTGTATCCCATCAGAAATGATACATTGGAATGTATCTTGTAATATTTAGTATAAAATGTTTTGCAACTGAGGTTTGTTGTTGACGTAAGGATGTTGTGTATATAGCAATCAGCGTGAGAACTTTCATTACTCATTTGTGAAGAGAAAAACATGCTATACCGACAGTAATAATAAAGACGTAAAAATGAAAGAAAGAACCAAAAAGGAAAAAAATAAAACAAAAATAGTATGTTTAGCAATAAAAAAAAATCAACTTCTCAAGGAAGAAAACAAATGATTAAAAAATAAAAAAAGCCGACTGCCACTGAAAATATCGAAATAAGTTTGATAGCAGGCGGTACCCATTAGCCAATCATAAACCGAAAGAAAATTAATGGGTACCACCTGCTATCAAACTTATTTCGATCTTTTCAGTGGCAGTCGGCTTTTTTTATTTTTTAATCATTTGTTTTATTTTATACTTTTCAGTTATGATATGACATGTATATCTTTTTGTAATATCCTTCTAATTTCCTTCATGCTGATACCCTACTCGATAAGTTTGAGTCAATAATATTTTTGACAACATACGTATTGGCGCCAAAAATCCGCCAATTTGATTTTCTCGAAATTTTAATATACCTGGTGTCACTCACACAATCACGGCCAATCAAATGACACCTCACATGTCCAAATCCGTCAAGCCTGTAGCACAGAATAGATACTAGTACTCTGTAGGCTGTAGGCCGTGCCAAATAAATGGACATACATACATACATACATAGTCTCGAAAAACATTACCCTCCTACCTTCGGCAGTCGGGTAAAAATCAAAACCGGCCATGTGCGATTTGGACACGTGGACAAAGGGCTCCGGACAGACCTACGATTTCTATACAACATTAGACACTATACTAACTTTTGAACTCTCGCGTTCCATGATATACAATAACACTAACGGGAATTAACGCGATCATGGTATAGGTACATACCTACCTTTCATTTGCCTGACGTTTCGACCAGGTTACACCGGCCGTGTTCACATTCTATATTTTAACCTTGACGACTCAGCCAAAAACCGCAGCAAAATCACATTTGTTGCATAGGAAACCCCCCTAAATAATTGCATTATTCTGATTTTAGTATTTGTCATTAAAGCGGCAACAGAAATGTAACATCTATGAAAATTGCAACTGTCTAGCTATCACGGTTCAGGATACACAGCTTGGTGATAGACCGGCAGATGAACTTATAGTACCAAACAGGGTTTCGTTTTTACCCTTCGGGTTCGAAACACTAAAAACCATTAGGAACCCAAAACTTACAGAAATCCAGTTTAGAATAAAAAAGTAAACAAGAACAGTCCCCACAGAATACTATCTAAAATATTCAACCATCCTTATCTATTGAGAAGTACGTGTGACCGCAACTTTTTCCAATTTACCTGATGCCCCAAACTGCCGGGGACGATGTCACCCAATATATTAATAAACTATTCCCATTCCGGGCACTGCCACCAAATATGTTTTCTTAGGATAGTCCTGAACGTGTGTTTATTGAATTTGAACGATATTGGATAGCCAGCACCTCACATATGAGATCACAGAACAGAAAATTGGACCTTGAGACGCTGAAAATTGAACCTCAAATATCAACCAATACAGTTGCAAGTTCATTGGTAGTTAATTCTGTAGTGAAACTTGTGTGATAGTTTGTATCTTAAGACAAAATTTTCTTCTTCCTCGTTGTTTGACGGCTCGAAGTTGATTTCTGGAAGTCACCTTTTCAGGATAAATGGAAAACTTTTGCCGAATTAAAGTTTGTTACATTTGTAAAGATTTCTACGTTCTTGGGGTGATGAAAAGCAGACGGTTAATCTTTCAATTGAAAATGAAAACAGTAGGTAAGTAATTTTATGGACTTCTTATCAGTCTGTTTATTTATCCGCGATGGTACTTAAAGGATTTTGATGCTACACATATTGAGAACACTTGTACTTTTTCCACTGTATTTATTATATTACACCTAACTGGTTTCGCCTTACACACATCCAACACAACATCCAAAACCTTTGAAAAATGTAAACTTTTGAGAGTGTCGTAAGGCGAAACCGATTAGGTTCAATATAATAAATACAGTGGAAAAAGTACAAGTGTTCTCAATATGTGTAACAATGAATTCCACCAAGTGCCATCAATCAACAGTTTATATAAGATTTTGATGCTGATTTTTTTAATTTATTTAGTAGGTCCTAGGTAGTCCTAGTTTGATGTAGGACTGGAGATATGAGCAAAAGTAGGATTAATTGACATCCGAGCGGGTGGAGCCGCGGGTTTTCTGTATGCAATTTAATCATTATTAATATAATCTCTATTATATATATTTTTATATACCTTGTACTAACGCTATTTTGTACACAGATTATAATGACAAATATAGTAGAAAGGAAAATAATGTAGACAGCGTGACATTTTGTGCGGTTAGTACAGAATTTCAAGTTAATTTATTTATTAATGTAGTGACCTTATGTTTTCTTTGGTGAATTATCTGTAAGGCGTAATCAGTAAATTACAGATAATTGTCTATGTATCCAACTATGTGTTTACGGTCTACCACAGATTAATAATATTATGTTAAGTAAATCCAACAAGACGAGAGAAAAAAGGTAAACAAAGCGACCATTACTGAGTTACGTTGCGATAACTAGCGATTATTTTCACTGTCCTTGTCGCATATGTCACACATACGGGCCAATGGCCGAGCGACAGCTGTCGTTGCGTGTTTTGTACAACAGAAAAGCTGTCAGCACAGCGGTTCTAAACTGTCATCTTATGAGCAATTTCATGCGTGAATGCGCTTGAAGTGATACGTAATAATTTTTAAATAAAAATGTTTGGAACCGCTGAAACTTTGTTTATCTTTTCTCTCTCGCTTCATTGGCTTTACTTTACGCTAAGGTGTTACAAATATGAAAGGGATGATAAGCGTTAGTAATTACTGTACCAGTCTGGATATAGGAATGTTATCCAGATTCTGTCTAATATGAGTAATATGACACATTAACGACTTTGTTGATAAAGTAATGATCGTGATTAACATTCCAACATCACAATATTAAAATATTTAAATATATGACATTATTGTTCTAAACTGATGGTCTTTTATTACACACTAGCGTATGCCCGCGGCTCCGCCCACGTGGATGTCGGTTATTGCGACCAAACATAGCCTATGTCCTTTCTCATGGTCTTTATGCGTCGGTAGCTTAGAGGTTTAGGAGTCGGCCTTTTTTTTTATCGTGCGATAAATCCCCACGGATACCACCCCTACGGAGCCGGTGGAAGTGGTTATGTCGGACTCGAACCGACTAAAACGCACGCCGTCTTTGGTCCTTGGTTGCCGGAGGTGAGATTGCCAAAAGCATATCTCTCGCACCCCGGCAGACCCAGGACCATCTCTTTCGAGATGGCCCCCTTCGAGTTGTGGGGACCACAGTGTCCCCATCTAGCCCCGGTTACAGGGAGGCGCATTTTCGCGCCACCGCCGCGGCCTGCTTCTGCTAGGGTGACAGGCGGCTCCACCGGTCACCCCCAGGCCAGCGCTCATGGAGGACGGAGGTCGTTCTGCGACCTCTGACGTCCGGTTCGCCTTCGCTCCGCGCGGGCTTTCCGGGCCCGGAGTCTAGTCCGGACCCGACCGGCCGCCTGGCCGCCTCAGGTGAAGGCAGCACCCCAAGCGTTCGCGCATCGTACCATCGCTGTGAGTAGGAGTCGGCCTTACGATCGAGAAGTCCCGGGTTCGAATCCTGGCCATTACACTTCCAACGTGAACACACTCCTAACACAAGCAATTTAGCTTAGCTGGAGAGGTTGAAGGGAATATTAGTAACTTCGGTTCTAATATCCTTTAAAAAAACACTACCCTCATATCAAACTAGCTTTTGCCCGCGGATCCGCCCGCGTCCATGTCGGTTATCGCGACCAAACATAGCCTATGTGCTTTCTCATCTAATATAATCTACCCCCATACCAAATATCATCAAAATTGGTTCAGTGGTTTAGGCGTGAAGCGTAACATACAGACAGACAGACAGAGTTACTTTCGCATTTATAATATTAGAATGGATAAAAGTGATAAATGGTAGGTACCTGATTTATTGTGTAGTGTAGTGCTGCTTCCAATAAAGCCGATACGGTGGTTAGTGTGGACAACAAAATCAAATAAACCACAAAAACTGTGTCCTCGCTCGCGTTTGTAGAACCCGCATGTTACGGTACACTGAAAAATTTGATAACAGGGTGGAGGACGTCTGTCGGTTTCTCTTGTTTTATGTTTGTTTGCTTTTGTTGTGATGTGTGCACCGTGGTTGAAATTATTTCCGAATGACTTGAGAGCTAATATTCGCGGATTTAGAGACGTGAGTATATGTACTCCTATATTATTAAGGTGAGTAACTATTAGCTTGGCTTTCGAGTATCCTTCTGAGCTGAGTAAACTTGAATTTAACCGACGTAAAAACAACGGCGTGTTATAAGTTTGACGTGTGTCTCTCTCTGTGTGTGTGTGTGTGTGTGATTTTTTTACCGTTCTTTTAGCATTCTTAATTTAAGAAGCTCGGTTAGAAAATTTATTTTAACTATAGGATAATACTCAATTGTCTACCACAATTTGACATTATTGAAGTGAAAGTGGTGGTCTCCTTCACTTGTTTATTTGACTATACTTGATTTGACAAGTAGCCGTGTCAACAACACAAACTGGCCCACATACGTGTCATGTGACGGACGGCTAACGGAAACACGATACAGTTGTCACACCTACATTGTATCAAAATTGTTTGTTGTGACGGCAGAGAAAAATACAGTGCTGGAAATATGGTCCATGGCAATCTGACCAGAAAATTTTATTGTAAACACTATCATGGTCGCTCTACGACCTCTGTCCTTCATGAGCACAGGCCGGGGCTTTTTTTTTATCGTGCGCAAAATCCCCACGGATACAACCCCCACGGAGCCGGTGGAGGAGGTTATGTCGGACTCGAACCGACTAAAACGCACGCCGTCTTGGTTCCTTGGTTGCCGGAGGTGAGATTACCAAAAGCATATCTCTCGTACCCTGGCAGACCCAGGACCATCTCTTTCGAGATAGTTCCCTTCGGGTTGTGGGGACCTCGGTGTCCCCATCTTCCCATCTAGCCCCGGGTACGGGGAGGCGCACTTCGCCGCCGCCACGGCCTGCTTCTGCTAGGGTGACAGGCGGCTCCACCGGTCACCCCCAGGCTAGCGCTCATGGGCGCAGGCCGGGCTAGGTGGTGATATCCCCCCTCTTCTCTCTGAGGTAAAATGGGGTACAACGTGGTTCACACCCGAGGACGCAATCTCAACACTAGAGATAACCCTGGGTCAGTCACAGCACAGAATAGATTGGTCACAGTGCGAGTGAAATGTCTTATGAATTCATCTTACACTGGCATCGGCCGTCCCTAGGCAGTGCGTGGTTTTAGTCGATTCGTTAATCCCAACTTTTGCAGAATCAATTGTTCGATCTCCTAAGATTCCCGTTGGTTATATATCAGCAGCTGTATTTTTTCTGTCCCCGCCGCGTGGTTCCCGTGGACCAGAATTTGGGCCACTCCGTCTCTTCCCATATGGTGTCGTACAAGGCGACTAAGGGATAGGGCTGTTTAACATCAGACAGATATAATATAGTCCAGTCTCAGCCTCAGATGCATGGCTCTAGTAAAAAATAGTACCCTGAATACGGCAATATTGTCACCCCCTATTACGTGGGATCGAATACTATGATTGGTGAAATGTGGGTGTTCATTTCACCTCTGCCTAACACATCCTTCTAGGGATCAAGGCTTGATTATATGTATATATGTGAAGAGGCTTATGTCCAACAGTGGACTGCAGTGGGCTAGTTGATTTATTTATTGATATACTTTTTCTAGCCATATGGTGAAGGAATAGTCCAGATTCTCTATGAAAATACCCATCCAAAATTAATGAAATACTTACGAAAGTCGATTTTTTTTAGGTAAATATACCATAGTTTTTCTAGTTTGCATATCCATGTTATAAATGATGCAACTAAAATCAAATGAACCGCTTTGTAACGCACTAGCATAATATGTATCCAGCATGAACTAGTGAAATTATAGTCAATTATTTAATGCAAATCCTATGAGAGCTGAATTGCATAACAAGTTTAATTGACCAATGTAGTTAGTAGTAAATATTGCGAAAATTATATTTACCCTGCAGTGATACTATACTATATTTGCAGGCCTGTAATTTTACTTTACCCACCCAGAAGGGGTAGGCGACGGTATAGTGTATGTGGGACCCTCCCGAGGAGGACCAGACCGTAAGGAAGTGTTATGCGAGCGATATGTCGAAGACAACCTCACCTCCGGCTTAGCACTACGACTCACAGTCGGCGTGCGGTTTTAGTCGCTTCGAGTCCGACATAACCCCTTGCGGCGCCGGCGGGGTAGGTACCGGAGGCACAGATTACTTAAGACACAGATCAAGTTTATGTGTGTATATGGTGTGTATGTGTATGTGTGTATGCGTGTATGTGTGAGTACGTGTGTATTTATGTGTATTTAGTAGTCTGTCTGCAACAAAATGTAACGCATAAGACTGCGAATCACTGAAGGAAAACATTAATTATTTTTAATTTCTGTGATTCGTCCCATTAATTGGGCTGAAACTTTATAGGACGAAACACTGAACTTGTCCTCGAAAAATGCAATACGCGAGGATAAGCAAACGTCAATATTGTTTTTTATACTGACAATATTTACAGAAATCGTCGTTGTCAAACCAAAATCTGCTATGTGCACTCTCTTCACTTGGCAGATTTTATTTGACAATATTTCTAGCTGCTCCACATAGCATATTTGAATAAGTTGTCATAGTGCGTCGTATAGTACTTATAAGCACATAGCCTCTCATGCAATAGATTGGTTCATTTACCAGTCGCAATTGTCAAAATCCAATCCCAATTTTCAACATGTTAAAATTATAAAAAATGCACATAGCAGATTTTGGTTTGACAACGACGAAATGTCAAACTTGTACCAAAGATAGTATAACACTCACCGGGATATTTACCATGTTTATTATTTTCATTAAATATCGGTTCCTCAATAAAAATAATAAACAAGGTCCCGGCGAGTGTTTTTATTTATTTATTTATTTAGCATACAATACACTATCATTACAGATGGGATCTAATACAATAGTGTAGGAGTCTTAAATCTAGTTTTATGTCACAGAGTCAAACAAATAGAATAGCATTACATTAGTCAAATTATTAGTCAATAGTTTGGAAACCTTAAATAAATTCACATCTTTAATAATAATCATATAAACATAAATTCTTCTCAATCACATATTATACTTATATCTAGCCTATATCTAACGTTATCACACAATAAGTAGCCTCAGTGAATTCATTCAGCGTGCACGAAAACAAGTCGATGCGATCCGCGACCGCATTGAGCGCGTGGAGGGCGCGCGTGAGGGGCGCTCGCTGCAACAGGTTGGTGCGCGCGCTTGGCACGGCCAGCAAGCGCGGGCGCCGCCGCCGCGACACGTACTCGCTCGGCACGCACAGCCCCACCTCCCGTAGGATGGCGGGGCTGTGTATGACGCCACGAAGTACTTTAAATACGTACGTGGCTAGAGCGACTTCCCTCCTCACTTCCAACTTGTAGTATCCCACCATGCCTAAAATAAACAGGGTGGGATACAGCAATGGGTATCCAGGGTACACGCCGTACATTTTGTGGTACAAAAATCTTACAAACTTATTTTGAATTCGCTCTAACATTATTTTATACTTCGCCTCGTATGGAGCCCAAATGCTAGAATTGCATTCCAGGTGGCTTTTTACCAGTGCTTCATATAATATTCTCAGAGCCGAGATATTCGTAAACTGGTTAGCTTGCCTCAACAGGAATCCTAGGTTGCGGTACGCTTTTCTACATACATCCAGGATATGTTCACTGAACTTTAAATCTGTTCTAAAACGCACGCCCAAGTCTTTGACCTCACTTACCCTCTGTAAATGGGCCCCTTCCATTTGGTACTGATAGTGGCTAGGGTTGCTAGAGCGGCTGAACGACAGTACTGAGCATTTGGCTATATTAAAATAAAGCTTATTTTCCTGGCTCCACCTTACCACACTATCTATATCCTCCTGCAACCTGCCGTGATCTGCAGCCTGCGAAATTTCTTTGACCAATTTAAGATCGTCAGCAAAGAGTAACGGTGTCGCGTACGAAACCACTTCGGGTAGACTGTTTATCGTTAAGATAAAGAGAAGAGGGCCCAAATTACTCCCTTGACTCACACCTGACCTTGCAAAATAAAGATCGGAGAGGCATCCCCCACAATCCACGTATTGACGTCTGTCCCGTAGATACCCCGCGAAGAACGCCAGCGCATGCGGTGTGCAGCCCACTGCAGCCAAACGCGTTAGAAGTATGTCATTATCGACCATATCAAAGGCTTTCCTGAAATCGAAGTAAGCTACATCCACCTGCCGCCCCGCGTCCACCGCAGGCACCAGACATGCCATCAGATGAAGAAGATTGCCTGTAGTTCCCCGTCCAGCACGGAAGCCGTGCTGTGCGTCCGATATCTGAGCACCCACCTGTTTGGCGATACCACTATGGATAGTAGCCTCGAAAACTTTGGCAGGAGTGCTAAGTATTGCAACGGGCCTGTAGTTACTAGGATCGGAGCCCCCCCCACCCTTCGGCACGGGTACGACTCGCGTGACTTTCCAGCACTCCGGAAACGTTGTAGTATCAATACATGCGTTGTATAAATGTAGTAATGGTTCTGCCAATACCTCTCGAGCATCCCTAAAAACAAATGCCGGTATACCGTCCGGGCCGCAGGATCGCTTGGGAGGCAGGCGCGCCAGCGCGGCAAGGACGTCGCGCTCACGCACGCGAGTGAGCGACACCCGCGCACCGGGCGCCGGCGCCGGTGCCGCGCTCGCCGCCGCCACATTCAGCTCTGCAGTCTCTAGATTATACACTGAGTGAAAAAAACTAGCAAACTCTTTGGCGCATTCCTTGTCTGATAAAGTGCGGCCATCCTTTATAAGCTTGTGTTTACTCGAGTTACCCTTTCTAGACCTCATGTATTCCCAGAAGGCTCGCGGGTCTCTAGCTAGGTGGGCCTGAACGCGTTCGCAGTACCGCTCGTGCGCCTTCGCAGTCTCCGCCTTTACTTTCGCCCTGGCTCTACTGAACGCTTCGTAATCGCTACTGGACTTACTCGATTTGTATTTTTTGTGTAGCGTGTGTTTCTGTCTTATCTCACTAATAATTTCAGGAGTGTACCATACCGTATATGTATACCTATGCCCACTATTTGTATTGATTTGTCTGGGAGGGACACATACATCAAAAGCTTCATAAATTTTGGCATAAAACAGATTCAATATGAGTTCGGGATCGGTCAAACTATACAACTCGTCCCAGTTCATCGTTGCAAGCAGGGAATACAAGTGAATATAGTCGGCTTTGTTAAAATTCCATTGTTGAATAAATGGTACTGAGCCCTGAGAGCACTGTGCGTTTGGGGCAGGGGCGGGGGGCGGCGGCGCACGCACCAGCTGGACGCGCACGGCCAGCGGCGGGTGGTGGCGGTCAACGGGCTGCAGGCCCTCGTCGGCCCTGCACACGCGAACGCCGTCCCTCGCGCTCAGCACCAGATCCAGCTGCCTATCATTACTATTGGGTACCGAGTTGTACTGAATGAATTCACAGAAGGCCATAAAATATTCATAATAGTTACTTACATTCTCACTACATGAGTAAAGATTAAAATCTCTATCTTTCTTTTTGTAATACATTTTGTACATGCTTTCTCAAAATTTCCTCTGATGTGCTTTTCTCCAGTCTCCATACATGCAGAAACTTTTTGCGTTCCGCAGCTCTTAACAAATCAGAAGTCGTGTTACCCCCTTGCCTGACTAAGTTAACCCTCTTGTCCTTTTTAGCTTCGTTCCGTTTATAATCTACCGGAATTCTTGTAGCAGTCGCATAGCTACATGAGGGTGACGGTTGCTGCGTTTGCGTCTTGGTACTCTCACCTGCTTCAGTAGCTACTTCCCCCCTTACTGGCCCCTTCGTAACATACTCTGAGTTAGGTTTAGGTTTGCTTGCAGAGCTCGAGGCCTCACCTTTGTATTCTACACGCAATATACTTGAATCTACGCTGTTCCTTTTTTGAGGTATACACGATTCATTTATCGGTTCGGCATCTGTCCGGGAAGTAGCAGTCTCGGGTGTTATTTTTTGTTTAGAAATTTGCTTTTGACAATTCCCTGATTGATTGTTACTGACTTTATCGTTAAGTACAGACACTATATTAACCAAGCGAGCTAGTTCAGCTTTCGTTTCAGAGAATTGTACTTTAAGCTCCTTTATTTCTTTCGCTTGGATATCCATATGAGCTAACACAGCAAACCGCAGTTCCCGAAGTTCATCCAGCATTGAAGACTCCTTACTTGTACGTGTAAAATTTCCTCGACTGCCCCGCACATTGTTTACGTAATTAGGAGAGGCAGAAGTTTCTTTATTATTACCTCTAATTGGGGTATCATCAGTGTTCCTTGACTTGGGAGTCATCGCCACGCAATCGGGACATACCCACTTTTTCTTACGCTCCAACGTTTCTGCTTTGAAAGCGCTTAGGTCAATATTCAGGCATTTTATATCGTACTTTTTTTTGCATGTTACGTTGGAACATTCCATATAAGCGTCGTTGTTTTGTATAATTGCGCAACAAGCACTACATTTATTAGCCATTATTCGAATATATTTTAAGAATTCAAAATTATAATATTAATTGGTAAATACTGTACTTAGGATTTTAATTTTCTTGATATATATTAAAATTCTCCCAAATGTGGCTTATTTTTTACTAATGGTATCATTAATAATGACTTTTCTTTTGGTCACTAGATGGCATTGACCGCTAAAATTCTCCTATTTGTCGCTAGATGGCATTGACCACCACCGTTCCCTCAATAGCACGAGCTAAAGTTACCCGACAATGCAAAAATCCTTTGAGCGAAGATCTTTTTATACTGGTTTTGCTATTCGCCACCATGAGTCACTAGTAGTCGTATTTTAAATTATTTTTCTTAACGGTTTTGAAAAAAATAAATCTTTCACCACACAACTGTAAATACCTCCCTTGATACTGTCACTGTACTTCTAAATATTACATTGGTTGAGTAGTTGTTGGATTTATGTCCACTTGCACACTTAAATGGTCCTTGTTACAAATTCGCACTTTTGTTATGGTTGGATCCTTTTTCCTCTTACAGTGGTTAGGTCTTATTAAAGTTGTTGTCCACAATAATAGTTATACTACTATTGTCCACAATAATAGTTATACTACTATTGTACTAAAAGAATCTGATTTTCCTTAAATAAGTGGAAAATGTGAAAAATTTAATTATATAACATTCCTGAAAACTACAAATAATAATAGATTATTATTAAATTATCAGTCAAAACATTTGTGCGTCCTCCAAAATAGTTATGGATGATAATAAACGAGGAGCTCACGCTCAATTTGAAACAATTTCCGCTCGGCCATGATGTTTTTGCTGACCATCCGCGCTCGGTATCGTAACATCGATTAAAACCGAGTCGAGTCATTCGATACGGGGAATCGAAACAATAGTTATGTTATAAAACATCGTATCGTAGCTTCCGATTATTGAAAATGAATTTGTCGCTGTCTTACTTTTACGATATGTTGGTGTCGAGACCGTAATTGAACGAATGAAGTAGAAACAAAAGATTGTTTGTTTTTGTTTTGTTTTGTGGTACTTTTATTTTCAATATTTTTTGTTGTTTTTTTAGAACATCTGTACCTTTCAATTTAAATTGGAAGAAGTGAATATTCATAAAGGACTACTCGCAAGTTCAAGTATTGTCTTGGATGCTCACTTTTTTCAATAGTTAGCATACAGACTGTTTATACTGGAGATTGATGGCGCTTGGTGGAATCTGCTACGCATATTGAATAACACACTTGTACAAGTGTGTTATTCAATAAGTTAGCATACAAATAGCACAGAATATAGAAAAGTACAGTCAGCGTCATAAATATCTTGACGACGATGTCTCAATATAATCTTAAAACTTCAAATTGTGTTTTGGATTTATATAGTATTATTTTCCGAAATAAAGGTGTGTACCAAATATCAGCTGGAAGGGGGTGAAAGATCATTTTGAGTACTTTGTTCGTCAACATCGTTATGACGCTGACTGTACTAGCTTAGTATTTTTACCTTTGTTGATAAGAAAGGGATAGAAAAAAAATGCAGTAATCAAAATTCAGAACATAATTAAAATTTGAAAAACTGCGATTATAATAAAATATGCTGACTGTACCTACATACAAAGGTCATTCTCAGCTCCCAAACATCAAACCTATCCAGATAATAATTACTATGATAGGGAACCATGACGGGCGAGTATCGTAAAGGGTTCTACCCTACGTAATGAAGAGCCGATATTAATGAAGGTACTACTAAACGCTAACATGGCTGAGTATCCCAATCAAATAGTTGGTAATATAGTTTTAATAGCTGCCTGATATGAAAAGGTTCTTGTTTGATTACAAAACTTCAAGATTGAAATTGATGAGTTAGCAATAAAATATTCTATTCCAGGAGTGATCAATGAGACAAGTGAAATATATAGGTAGGTATACATATTATATTTACATTGAAAAGATTAAAAAAATACATAAAAGTACTGTAAGTTTGGCATGTGTCAATGCTGCCAGTCTTCTGGGAACGCTCTCACAAAAGGCATGCGATGCGAAGGAATTCTACGACGCGTTTTTTTAATTTCATTCTTATATTTTAACTCAATAAAAAAAATATTTCAACATATTTTCTGAAAATTGAAATAATACTTTTTCCATTAACAAAAACGAAACGAAATTGACGTGTCCTTTTAACGGATTCTATCGCGAATTATTTGATATTATTTACATTTAGCCCGAAGTTCCAGTTTTCAGCTGCCATGATCGTGGAGTGACGGTACCGTGACTGCTGCCAAAAACTTATTTTATTTTAATAACAAAATTCGCGTAAACTTCTGACACTACCTTTAATTCATCCCACCGTCTTCTTTCCTTGACAGGACAACATATGCAGAGCTTGATGTCATCCGCACATGGTGCAGAATATAACTTCTAGAACCAAGTGGTTCAGTGAATCATTCCTATGCCGCACCATTAAGACCTAGAACGCCATGTTAGCTCACCTGTTTCCTTCTTCCTACAGTACCAGGTCCTTTAAGTGGGGCGTGAAAAGGCATCTGATGGAGCCGTCCAGCTGAGTGCCACCATTGTTAACATGGTACATGTTTATGATGGTGACCCTCTTTCCGAGACTTAGCCTTTAGCTTACCATCAGGCGAAGTGAAGTTAAATGGACTGACGTGTCCTTTATAAAAAAAATGTCAGTGTTATTCGATTTGTGCAATGAAATGATCTTTCGGATTTTAACCACTTCGATTACCGAGCTGTGTTTAAATGCAGATTCATTTATTTTGAGAGCTTCCACAGTGTACCCACAAAACTGTACCCACAAGCTAAAATAATAACAATTATTCCATTTTCTACCTTATCCGACTGCGTCAGCGAGAGTAATGTTTTTGCGAGAGAATGCTGGCTCCAAATATATTATTTAGAGGACATTCACTACGGTTGCGGTAAAAAATTCACCCTATAAGTATACTAATTACTTTCTTGCCGGTAAGATCTTTTCTAGCCTTTTCAGTAATACAGTACTATTGACTATTTGGATCTACTTTCAATAACCAAAAGTTTAAACAAAAGGGCATTCACCTTAAAAGAACGTCACTATTGTTAGGTCATAACCCAAATAAGGAAGAAGGGTCATTGAACTCCAACCATGAAATGTCATTGCCATCGTATTGGTTACTCTTCAATTATTCATGTTTTCCTAATACTTCGAACGCGTGACGTACTGAGCTTAGAAATAGTGTTTATTCTATCTGTTAGTTATGGTACGAAGTTAAATATGAATATGGAAACCACAAATATAATAATATACAGACATTTATAACTCGTGACTTGAAATAAGTAGCACTAAATTAATTTTTAGATACTTTTGAACTATCACACTATTAAAAACGCGAAAGTTTATGAGTATGTTATCTTTGTTACTTCTTCACGTCTAAACTGAAGCGATTATAAAATTTGGTATGGAGTTAGCTGACACCCTGAATTAACATATCGGCTATGTTTGGTCGCGATAATCGACATCCCGCGGGCGCAGCCACGGGAAAACCTAGTATATCATAAATAATAAATCTTTCATAATACTTAGGTGCAGACGAGTCCTAGAGTGGAGACCGTGAGAAGGCAAACGTAAGGCGTGACTACCTGAAGAAGGTGGCTGGTTTCAGACTGGACGCAGAAGGCCGAGGATCAGGAGCAATGGCGCACATTGGGAGAGGCCTATGTCCAGTAGCAGACTGCGATAGGCTAATTGAATTGATGATATAACCAAGGTTTCGAAGCTAATCTTGCCTACTAATTGAGACCCCTGCTGATAAACTAACAAGACTCAAGTGCAAGTTTTACGGCTCGAAATACTTGACAGACGACAGTAGCTCCTACAAAAACCAAGATAAGCAAATTCAAAACAAGAGTAGAAGAGCCGATCCGGGCTAAAAATCCCGAGCTTTGGATGCCTTCTTCTTTCCTTCTTCCTACAGTCCCGGGTCCTTTAAGCGGGGCGTGAAAAGGCATCTAATGAGGCCGTCAAGCTGAGTGCCACCACTGTTAACATGGTACATGTTTCCGATGGTGACCCTCTTTCCGAGACTTTGCCTGTGCTTAACATCAGGCGAGGTGAAGTCAAATTGACGTGTCCTATATAAAAAAAAATGCAATCGAGACTAACACTGCGATAATGATGATCATTCTTAAGTCCGGTTTCTGTTTACTTTTGTACCGTGACGGTAACCAAATAGTCTTAATGCCAAGTCACATGACATTCCACAAGTCATTGAAAATAAAAACTTGCCTTTTTTGTAATAGGCATTTGTTAACAATAATATAGCTATTGATTTGTGACCGTAGTGAGATAAAAACGTGAGAACTAATTAATCTGCTATAAAAAATAGTACAGTTATCATGCAAGTAGGATTGCCATGTTTTTTTTATACCACTTAGGTGGCAGACAAGCACACGGCCCACCTGATGGCAAGGGGTTAACGCAACACCAGGGGCGTTACACTAGTGCTGCCTACCCTTAAGAAACCTTCTAATGCCCTACTAGAAGAACCCCATATTGTAGTCGCTTGGGAAAACCACGGCAGGGAATTCATTCCACAGCTTGAGCGTGCGTGGGATAAAGTTCCTTTCATACCGCACAGTGTGCACCGTTTTCGGATGCAATATGTGGGGATGAATTCCCTCCTTATGGCGAGTGTAGCGATGATAGAATGTCGCTGTGGGAAAGATACATTTACGAGAACGATGCAAAACCAACTTAAGAATCGAGTGCGGTGAGTGAAGCCGTGGGGCACGGCTAGTAAACAATAAAAATGTGAATTAAGTATAACATCGGCTGAAAATAACAAAATAATTTACATATCAAATGAAATGAGACAAAGACTTTTATTGCGTTTTGGCTTAAGACAGTTGTACTCGTATCAACCTGAAAGGATAAAATGAGCCTTTTGTTGCTAAATTTAAACTAATGACTTCCTTAAAACTGCTGATGTGATGACTTCCTTATAACTATTTTGCATCTGAAAGCTGTTTTGTAAGCGGAAAAACAACTCAATATCTAATGCCTATTGTCAATTTTTAGACCACAATTGTAATGTTTCAGCAATTGTCAAGTAAATGATCATAATTATAGTTGATTACCTACTCTTTGAGTTAGCTAGTTATATACATAAAGATTACACTCGTTTCAAGCTTTTGTATGTTGGTTAAATTTTGCGACTTGAGAACCACTTACTCATATTATAACCAGTTCAGTGTTTTCAGTATTCATCTTTTTTTATAAGAAAACACGTCAATTTGACTTCACCTCGCCTGATGGTAGCTAAAGGAAAAGTCTCGGATCGGGTCACCATTATAAACACGTACCATGTCCACCACCAAAATCTGTTGTTCTGGATCACTATTTAGTGCATATACTTATACATTTTGGAAATAGTGCACATTACCACCTACTATTAATATTATTACTATTAATATTATTCCATATTGTTACTTAATGTTTACCATATTTTGAACCACTAGTTAGTCATTTAGTTAATCTAATTTATTTGTTATTTAAGTGGTTGCTTGAAGAGTCGCTACAACATTGTTTATCTTTGGTTGGACGCCTGACCGAATGGAGTATAGTTGTCGTCGATCTGCTTCTGTCTTCTATTGCTTATTGTAAAAAATAAAATGGTGGCACTCAGCTTGACGGACTCATTAGATGCTTTTTCACGGCCCGCTTAAAGGACCCGGGACTGTAGGAAGAAGGGAATATTTGAGCTAGCAGTCTGATGTGGTCTAAGTGAATAGGTAGGTTCCTACGAGGCAAGTGTTCATCGTTCACCATTTCATCATTGATCAATAATGGAGCAAGTGCTCTTGTGGACCTGTAAATACTTGTTGATTCATCATTACTGATAAGGCCACATTTGTAGTTACCATAGTAGAAAAAAGTGGTCTTAAATGGTTTGTATGTAAACTGTTTATACTGTTGATTGATGGTACTTGGTGGAATCTTCTTCACATTTATTTTTGACCTGACCGATTACACCTTACGGCATTCTCAAAGGTACGATGTAAAGTAATTGTTTCTAAGATTACAATTTGTATGTAAGTGGTGATCTGCGGTAGCCTAGTGGTATGGGTAATGGACTGCTGGGTTGGATCCCAGGTTTACCATGGCACACACCAATTACTTTTCGATGCTTTTCGAAGTTATGTGTGTATTTATCGCAGGTTTATAAGACAATAGGTTAATGGCAATAGGTGGCGAGCCTATTGCCATTAACCGGGCACTTATACATACTTGGGACCTAAACATAAACTGGCGAAATGTGGGTGCTAGCACCTCTGCCTACCCCTTCGGGGAATACAGGCGGGAGTTTATGTTATGTTATGATGATGATGATTTTATTGATATATTCAGCCGTAGATTCAGATGACTCCATCGTAAATATCTTGTTTTCTTGACACTTGGAGATATAATTATTTGTTGATTTGAAACAGGATCATAAGTCACGCCATATTTCACAATTGCAAAGTTGTAAAATCAATGTAATTATTTCGCCGAGCGAAGCTTATTGTATTACAATACAGGTAAAGTTAAATTAAAAAGTAATCTGCCGGCATTACACCGAGATCTTCATAAATTGAGCTGTAATGAAGGGACCCGGGGATTTTTTCAAATGAATTTCAATGAAACTCGTTAGGAAAATGAAATTTAAACACAGGAGTTAGAAGTCTGCGGTATTAAAATATAAAATTTTTATGAAAATCTGTGCAATAAAATTTAATAGTCTCAATATAGATAAGAATTTCATAAACCATTTTTGGTTTTAGAGAGTAAATAAATCATTTGAATGATTTTTTTATAGCATTTATTATGCTAATTTTAAAATTCAAATTCATCATCACCCTCTGGTCGCCATCGAAACTGTGATTCACAACCAGTTGCGATGGAAGAATTTTTTACTTTTAGTGGCAATCATCTTTATCCTAGTCCCAGTCCCACCTCCGGCATCATACATTTATTAGTTACGTTGAATTCCATTTACTGCCTGGAACTGAAAATATTTATCTAGGTATCATGTACAAAACATTAAGAATTACACGCATTTGTCATACCATACCGTGTAATATGAGTTCTGGCTCACTGACTCATACGTAGGTAATTTAAAACCCGTGTAGAGGTAAAAGGAAACATTCATAAATGGAAAGATCCTGACTCATAACATGTATTAAGTCGGCATTACACGTTAGGCCAACGTAGAACTTTGTGGCCAGAGATTGGTATCAATATACCTTACTTAACTCTTATTCGGACCCGCAGAGGGCATTCGGCCCTAGCAGAACCGCCTAGGTTTCGCCCCTGGCATGCTTCGAAATTAAGTAATACTACTCTGTCAAGAAAGTACCGGGAAAAAATCAATAATACACAAAAAAATTGTTATTCATCCAAATTTATTTTATCACCTTCAAAGTATGCTCCTTCAGAACGAATAATCCAATCATCAAAATATTTTTTAAACGCTGTTTCCGGAATTGAGCGAATTCTCCTATAAGTCTTCTACTGATTGAAAACGGGTGCCACGAAGTCGTAATTTGAGTGTAGAAAAAGAAAGAAGTCGGCTGGAGCCATATCTGGTGAATATGGTGGTTGCTCGATAGTATTTGTTGAGTGTTTGGACAAAAATTCGTTCACAATGATGGCCTTGTGCGAAGGCGCATTATCGTGGTGCAAAATCCAAGAATTTTCTTTCCACAAATCTGGCCTTTTTCGTCGAATTTGTTCTCTTAAACGTCGCATAACGCTAAAATAATATTCTTTATTTACCTTTGACCTTCCGGCAAAAATTCCGAGTGCACAATACCGCGGTAGTCAAAGAAAACAGTCAACATGACTTTGAGATTTGATTGACTTTGACGTGGTTTTTTCGGTTTTGGTTCAGTTGGAAGGCGCCATTCCGAAGCTTGTTGACTAGTATGCATGTCAAACTCGTAAACCCACGCCTCGTCACCAGTAACAACGCGTTTCATGAATTTTGGGGCGGTATTGACCCGTTCTAGCATGTCCTCAGCGACTCTCATGCGATTTAGTTTTTGAAGAAAATTCAGGTCTTTTGGGACTAGCCGGGCAGCAACACGTTTCATACCCAAATTGTTAGTTAAAATGGTACGGATCGACTCGTGAGATACAGAAATCATCTCTCTCAAACTTGAATGAGGATTTTCAGTCACTATTTCCTTCACTTTAGCGATGTTAACTTCAGTTGCAGACGTTGATGGCCTACCAGAACGAGGCAAATCTTCCATCACATCTCGACCGCTTTTGAACGCTTTGTACCACTCATAAGCACGTGTTTTTGATAAAGCCGATTCACCGTAAGCCTTCTGTAACATTTTCAGTGTCTCCGAACATGAAATTCCATTGGCGATGCAAAATTTAAGACAAACTCTTTGTTCGATGTTTTTGTCCATTATGAAATTCGCAATACACACTAGGTATTATAAAACTACTTAATTAAAAACTTTATTAAAAACAGCACTGTTTTTAACATAAATGACAGATGCAACTCAAACTCCGCGCCAAAATGGAAAGCAGTTGTGCCAATTAAACAACAACAAAAAAACAAAAATTTGAATTTGGACCCATGAACAAAACATTCATTACCGATACTTTGTTGACTGAATGTATGCCCGTAACTTAGTTGTCTAATAAATTATATTATTGGAATTTGCCGGATTTATTGACATATGATAATGGCTGCGCTCCCTTGAGTTATGCCGTGATGATATAGGTAAAGCCTACAACCTTCCTCGATAAATGGACTATTCAAGAAAAATATCTAGATTCCTGAGATTAGTGCATTCAACGAAATAAACAAACTGCAGCTTTTATAATCCATACTTAATATTATAAATGCAAAAGTAACTCTGTCTGTTTATCTGTATGTTACGCCTAATTCACTGTACCGATTTTGATGACATTTGGTATTGGGGTAGATTAGACCTTGAGAAAGGACAAAGGCTATGTTTGATCGCATTAACCGACATCCACGCGGGCGGAGCCGCGGGAAAAAGCTAGTACTTACATAAATCAATCACCGTAATTTTGTGATTATCATAACATAACATAACATAAACTCACGCTTGTATTCCCCGAAGGGGTAGGCAGAGGTGCTAGCACCCACATTTCGCCAGTTTATGTTTAGGTCCCAATGTAATAGGTGGCGAGCCTATTGCCATTAACCGGGCACTTATAAACCTGCGATAAATATACACATAACTTCGAAAAGCTTCGAAAAGCATCGAAAAGTCATTGGTGTGTGCCATGGTAAACCTGGGATCGAACCCGAGACCTCGTCTCAGCAGTCCATTACCCATACCACTAGGCTACTACATAGGCTAGAATCCATATTATGATTACATGTGTACGCCTCTGCTCAGCCTTTGGACGTTGCTACCGTGAGAATATATAAGTATATCTGTAAATCATTGTGACAATGTAAATTGTCGAGTATCGCACTTAATATAATGAATGAGTATAAACAGTCAATGTGATTTACTAACAACCGTTCCGACATTATCATAGCTGCACGCGAGACGCATCTGATATCAGTCCAGTACTTAGCTAGCATATGTGAAAGCTAATTTGATATTATGGATGCGGCATTATAGACCCTAATACTAAAATATAATAAATGCTAGGGTGAAATTCTAAAAAAATAAAGTTTAAACTAAAACCCGACTACCGAAAAATCACGCTCTAAAAAATGACAAACAAGAAAATATCAAGGATAGCCGTGATCGTATACTTCTTTTACTAGAATATATTGTTTTGTTACAGTAAGTGGCATACGACCACGGCTATCCTTGATATTTTCTTGTTTGTCATTTTTTAGAGCGTGATTTTTCGGTAGTCGGGTTTTAGTTTAAACTTTATTTTTTATTTAAATTATTTTGAGGCAAGGTAAAGCTAATAATTTATACATATTTGAAATGTACTCATTAAGCACTTTCATTTGATACCAAACACGGCATATTTATCTCAAATTTATTTTTTAATACAGTACCTTATGAGCGCTAGAGGGCGCCACACAAGATTGGGTGACACGTCATATAGCCTATAACAATCGGACGATCAAGCCGCTTGTAACGATACCTCATTTGTCCAGTTCTAATAAGTATTTGAGGAGCTATGAGGGAACAAATGAACATACATACATACATACATACCTACATACATAGCCTGTCAAAATCATAACCCTCCTTTTGGCTTCGCCGTAGACGGGTAAAAAGATAACGATCCCAAAATGGTGGTCTCTATCTTGATCTGGCCTCGATAGCTGCTTTCTCACGCCACGCGCCGTTCAAGAATCCCGGATTCAAGTTCTGTATCAAGTCACAAAGCAAATAATACTCATGCCTATTTCCTTGGTTGTCCTTGGTTTTTACTTGGACAAAAACAATCTTTCCTGCAAGCCCGTACATGTGGAGATTAACGGACGAAGCTGTGGTGGAGGTTTTCTTTCAAGTGTCGGACGACAAACGGTTGTTGCTCCGTAAAAACCGAGATAAACAATTTGTAGAAGGGAGAAGTGTAAGATCAAACTCCGGGGATCAAAGTGCAAACTTTGGGTGCAACTGAAATTGGTGCTCTTTAAGAAAAAGAAGTAATATTACTTAATTCTTCCTCATTCTTACTCTTTGTTCCTCTTTGTTCCCTTTTCTTTATTTTTCTTCCTCTATCTTCTTCTTTCTTCCTCTATAACAGACTATAGAATATATTATGTAAGTGTTGCACACATTTCTGCCTTAATTTCATTCAAATCTGTTCAATGGTTTTGGCATGAAATTGTTACAGACCAACCGAAAGACAGTTCAGATAGTCCGCAAATGTAGCCTCAGCATTAGTAAAATAGTTCACAAAAGAAAATTAAATACATTAATCTTGTACACGTGTTAACAGATGTATAAGATTAGCCTATTTCACAGGAAAACCTGATACCATCTTAGTACTACGTCGAAAGGATTTAGCGTGGGCAATTTAAATGGGGCACTTTTGATCAAATCTAGTTATCTACGATCTTTGGAATTAAAAGGGCTTATTTGAGCACCGTTTTTCCATCTGATAAATTATATTTCGTTTGTAAACCCTTGTTGTAATAAAATATCTTTGAGCACTAATACTGATAAAAGTGTTTATACAGTATGTATAAACACTTTTAAGTAACATTTATTACAAGATTATTAATATAGATTATTTACTAAGGTTAATTTCTATAAATAGAAAGTTAGTGATATTATGAACAAAATTAATGATTTTATCAATTACTAGCTGTCCCGGCGAACTTCGTACCGCCAATTTTTCCCTGCACCCGTGGCGTCAGATCCCGTTCCCGCTGCACCATTTAGGGGGATGAAAAATAGATGTTGGCCGATTCTCATAGATACCGGATAAGCACAAAAAATTTCATCAAAATCGGTCAAGCCGTTTCGGAGGAGTATGGCAACGAAAACTGTGACACGAGAATTTTATATATTAGATATATTATGTAAGTGATTGAAGCTATTTTTTTTATAGTCAGGAAGTTTTTTTAGTTATGCTTTTCTTTATATTGTCTTCTTATTTATTTAATACTTGATTTTTATTCGAAAATTCAGAACTATGCAATGCTGTGTAATTGTATAATAGTTATCATAATGTATCATTTAGTTTGTGAAACTATTCCAGCCTCTGTGGCGTGGCGGTAGTGCACTCGACTGCCACGCAGGAGGCGCGGGTTCGATTCCCGCTCAGTGCAAATATTTGTATGCATGAATATGGCTATTTGCATTGGTCTGGGTGTTTCTATGTATAATATGTATGTATTTACAAAAAAAAAAAAAATTTAAGTATGTTTATCCGCATTCTAGATTCCATAACACAAGCTATAAAAGCTTACCATGGCTCTAGATAGCGTTGTGTAAAATGTTGTGAATATTCCATGACACAAATAATAAATACAACCCAATAACTATGGGTTGTATTTTTTCATAATCTATATTTTATTCCCACAACTTTTTACAAATAATAATAAAATTTCAATCTGTACTCTGTCCAACCATTCAAAAGAATCCCCACAATTGTCAACATTAATTCTTTCCTTAACCATTGTACAAACGTTTGTGAAGCGTCACATACGCAACGAGCCAGAACTCATTCACAAATAATTAAAATTCCATCCCGTTACTCAAACATCAAACCAACCCGTTGCGTGAATGTGGAATAAAAATACTCCAAGCGGCAACAGGGTTAAAACGACCTTCATTAATTACTTAACCCTCAACCACCGCCTTGGATCCACTTAAAATTGTTTATTAAACACCATTATTAAAGTTCACCACAACTACGTTCTCAGATTACTCGCGTAAAGTTTTTGTCTTGTTAGCGATTTGAAGGTTATCTTGTGGTTGTATTGGGGCACGAGTTTACATGGCCTCGTTAGGTTTAGAACACGCTGGTACCGCAAGCCACATAGAAGTATATGAGGCCTTATCTAGATCTGCAGAGCCCAAGATCACGAGGTTTCGGAGCAAATTTCTTTTGAACTCTTGGGGGTTAATATTGTAAAAGCCTAAATAAACCAAAGTTGGGCTCCATTGTGCAAACTTTGTCTAAACTAGGATTGGTTATCTATAGATATAAAAATTCCTTGTCCCAACTGACTGGCTGACTGACTGATTCATCAATGCACAGCCTAAACCGCTGGACTTACAAACTTGAAATTTTGACAGTAGATGCATCCACTAAGAAAGGATTTTTGGAAATTCTGCTAATAAAGGAATAAAATAAGAGATGGGAGTTTGTATGAAAGTCCATCATTTTCAGAGCTATATGCACAAAATTTCACAAAACTATGTCTTTTAAGAAATAAAAGAACATGAGTATGAGCCTTTTTCAAAATTTAACAACTAATAGGTGATAAACATTTGTATGGAAAGTTCGTCATTTAAGTCACTATCAAATAATATGGAATACGAAATTTTCCCAGGCAAAGCCGAGACGTCTCAGCTAGTTTTTTATAAAGTTTCCAGAGGGATTATAACAATCATTATTTTATACCATTTAGGTGGTTGACAGGCACAAACTCACCTAATGGGATGCGGTTGCTGTGATCTATGAAAACTTAAGATGCCAACCCTGTGAAAAACTTCTAAATGCTCACGCTGAATGAACCTTATTATGCGCAACGTTTCAGAGTTCATGTCTAAGGAGATGAATTTGCTGCAGCCTCTGTGGCGTGGCGGTAGTGAACGCGACTGCTACGCAGGAGGCGCGGGTTCGATTCCCGTTCAGTGCAAATATTTGTACGCATGAATATGGCTATTTACATTGGCCTGGGTGTTTCTATGTATAATATGTATGTATTTACAAAAAAAAAGTATATAAGTATGTTTATCCGCATTCTAGATTCCATAACACAAGCTATAAAAGCTTACCATGGGTCTAGATAGCGTTGTGTAAAAATGTTGTGGAATATTGTGGAATATTATTTGCTACCTCAGTAATATAATAAAGCAAAACTATAGTCCCCTAAGTCCTCCTGTCAGCTCTCACGCCATATAACAAAGTGCCTATAACCCATTCTATTAAGCGTTCCCGTAAATTTGTCATTCTGTAGATGTGCAGTTTTATGGGCACTAACCCGAATGTTACAGCACATAAATTATTGCTCTGTTTACGTAACAAGCGTAACTTTCCGTTACTATGCTTTATGATATAAACGTATGTTATATACAGGGTGTATTTTTGAAACAGGGCAGTAAAGACAGGTACCTTAACCGTGTCGTAGTTACAGTAAAATATTCTTAGGAGACCTTCCCTAACTTTTTGAGATAGTTTGAACTGCATTCACAGATTTTGGATAATATCTGTATGTCGTTCTTAGCTGAGAAAATTCATGTCAGTTATTATTTAAGAACTTCTGGTAAAATTTCTTCTAATAGTGAAAAATGGACTGTGGTTGGGTCTGTAAATGAGAGATATTAAAAATAAACTTGATTTATGCTTTGTATGTCGATACAAAAATAGTCTTGTCTTTTTGCGATTCTAGAAGATTTTCATCGTACGGCAGAGACGTGGGTATAGCTTGGTTGACAATATCATTACAAGTATTTGTACAATTAAGAAAATATTGAATTAAAAAATCACGGCACTGAAAATTAATAAAAAACGAAATAATATTTAGTTCAACTAAATATTATAGGTAATGTCGAACTAAATATTATTTCGTTCCGTGGTCTGAAGTCACATCAGTAATGGGTGACGGAGAAAGAATACAATTATCACGACCCCCATGTCACCCGAAGGCTGTCGTAACGAATAAATGATTTTAAAAATTGAACCGACTTCAAAACCAAATAGGAAAAAAAAGTTTAAAATAAAAAATAAAGTTTAAACTAAAACCCGACTACCGAAAAATCACGCTTTAAAAAGTGACAAACAATAAAATATCAAGGATAGCATACGACCACGGCTATCCTTGATATTTTCTTGTTTGTCACTTTTTAAAGCGTGATTTTTCGGTAGTCGGGTTTTAGTTTAAACTTTATTTTTTATTTAAATTATTTTGAGGCTTGGTAAAGCTAATAATTTATACATATTTGAAATGTGCTTATTAAGCACTTTCATTTGATACCAAACACGGCATATTTATCTCAAATTTATTTTTTAATACAGTCCCTTATGAGCGCTAGAGAGCGCCACACAAGATTGGGTGACACGTCATATAGCCTATAACCATCGGACGATCAAGCCGCTTGTAACGATACCTCATTTGTCCAATTCTAATAAGTATTTGAGGAGCGATGAGGGAACAAATGAACATACATACATACATACATACATAGCCTGTCAAAATCATAACCCTCCTTTTGGCTTCGCCGTAGTCGGGTAATAACAGAATTTAGAGAGAGAATTTAGAGATTTTCGATCTGTTAGAAGTCGGTGCCCTCTTATTACGTAACAAAAGCACCATACGCAAACGTTAAGGTGTTCTGTAACTTCACTATCAGCACAGCAGCATCAGAAGTTGATTCAAGCATAACTCACAAGCAACACGTTAGCCCTTCATACTACTAAATATTTATCATCCACCAATGGCAATACTGTCTCCCAACTCCTAACCGCTAAGGAGTTCAGTAGCTTCATCATCAGCACAGCAGCATCAGATGTTGACACCCTGAAGCATATACCTGAGTAAGACATGATTACGTAACAAAAGTACCATACGACCATACAATTTTCGATGGTTGCCCTCGATTTCTCCTGGATCCCATCATCAGATCCTGACCTGGTGAAAATGGGACCACCTCAGAAGTGAATGGAACAAAAAAATAAAACTTGAAATCCGTCTATAATTGGCGGAGATATCGGTGAACATACATAAAAAAATATATATGTATACAGACGAATTGAGAACCTCCTCCTTTTTCGAAGTCGGTTAAAAATACTTAGACGACATCACTGCGAGAGAAGGAAAACTTGAAATAATACGCTGCACCAACCCGACTGGCCGGCGTGGAAACAGTGTAGGCCTCCCAACAATGAGATACCTAAATTCAGCAATAGACTGTAATGGCCAATCTTTATAAAATTATTTAGTTTATGTAAACAACACAAACTCCAAATTTAAAAAAAAGAGCTTACAGGAAATTTTCCTCATTCCTTGTTCAGTAATACTCATAGATGATTACTGCTAAGCGTTTTGTAGCATGAAATATACTTACATCGTGTACCAAGAAAGAGAACTAATGACTACAATTTAAGACTTAATAGGTTTATAGCAGGTTTCTTGAACCGGTTTTATAAATGACTAGCGTAGTTCCTAGCTAATAAGGATAGATTGAATGAATGGGTTTTGAGAAAACTGTTTTATAACAAGATAAATAAATAAGACCGCTGAGACGAGGTCTCGGGTTCGATCCCAGGTTTACCATGGCACACACCAATGACTTTTCGATGCTTTTCGAAGTTATGTGTGTATTTATCGCAGGTTTATAAGTGCCCGGTTAATGGCAATAGGCTCGCTACCTATTCCATTGGGACCTAAACATAAACTGGCGAAATGTGGGTGCTAGCACCTCTGCCTACCCCTTCAGGGAATACAGGCGTGAGTTTATGTTTTTTATGTTTTTATAAAAAAAAAAAATTATTGACACGTCAATTTGAATTCACCTCGCCTGATGATAAGCTACAGGCAAAGTCTCGGAAAGAGGGTCACCATCGTACACATTTACCATGTTAACAGTGATGGCACTCAGCTTGACGGCCTCTTTAGATGCCTTTTCACGCCCCGCTTAAAGGACCCGGGACTGTAGGAAGAAGGTAACACGTGGAAGGAACACTTAACAAGATGAAAAAAAAAATTAGACTATTTGTATTCATATATAAAGGCACGTCAATTTGAATTCACCTTTACTGATGGTCAGCTGATGGTAAAGTCTCAAGAAAGAGGTGCACCATTCCAGACATGTAACATTATACAATGGTGGCACTCAGCTTCACGGCCTCATCAGATTCTTTTTCCCGCCCCGCTTGAAGGACTCGGGACTGTAGGAAGAAGGAAACACGTAGGCTGGTATGGAATTCCAGGTCTTAATGGTGCGGCATAGAAAAGAGAGCTCTTTTCAATGCAATCTCACCTGCTGGTTGACGGACGAGACTCTAAGGTACGCTTACCTAGGGTTGTGTTTAGATCATAAATCCTATCTAACCAAAACAATAAACAACCTCTGTGGCGTGGCGTATAGTGAACGCGACTGCTACGCAGGAGGCGCGGGTTTGATCCCCGCTCAGAGCAAATATTAGTATGCATGAATAAAGGTATTTGCATTGCCCTGGGCGTTTCTATGTATAATTTGTATTTAATTACAAAAAAAGTAACTAAGTATGTTTATCCGCATTCTAGATTCCATAACACAAGCTAGTTAAGCTTACCTTAAGTCTAGATAGTGCTGTGTAGAATGTTGTGGAATATTAATTATTATTTATTTATAGTATTCTTTATCACTGTTAGTCTAGTTCCATTCTAATATTATTTGTATAACAAAGAGTAGAGTATCAGCAAGTTACAAATTCTTTTTTTAAAATTAAGTATGTTTTCTATCAATTTTCGAATATTTAATTCTAAGTTCTTTGTAAAACTTCAAATTTCGATCTTCAAACACGTTCTACCTAAAAATTAGGATCAAATTTCGTTCTAACTAAAAACCGCACATGAGAATCATTAGACTAGAATTCTATTCTAATGTACTTCAAATCAGTAAATATACAATTTCACAAAGGCACTTAATTAGGCGGTAAGCATAGCCTTTGATGAAACAGCAGATGTGAGTGAATGACAGCTGAAGTTGTACCGCAGACAGCTCTAATTAAATTAATTAGTATGTAGCTAAAGTTGTTCTAAATATACATGTCTGTATTTTAAGTAGATAACAAACCTACTATACTACTATTTATTAACGATAATATCAATAGTAAACCTTTCTCCATTCTGTGAAAAAGTTGGTTGTACAGTCACAGGCATAAATATCTTCTCAATGAAGTCTCAAAATGATCACAAAACTGTCGTATTAAGAGCAAATCAAACTGTTTTTAACCCCCGACGCAAAAACGACGGGGTGTTATTAACCCCCGACGCAAAAACGACGGGGTGTTATAAGTTTGACGTGTCTGTGTGTGTGTTATATAGGACACGTCAATTCGACTTCACCTCGCCTGATGTTAAGCGAAGGCAAAGTCTCGGAAATAGGGGCACCATCGGAAACATGTACCATGTTAACAGTGGTGGCACTCAGCTTGACGGCCTCATTAGACCTGGGCCAGACCGTAAGGGATGGCCCTGGGTCAGCCGGGGTGCGAGGGATATGTCGATGACAACCTCACCTCCGGCCTAGCACCAAGACCCACAGTCGGCGTGCGGTTTTAGTCGGTTCGTGTCCGACATAACCTCCCCTTCCGGCTCCGGCAGGGGGGGTATCCGAGGGGATTTCCGCAAGAAAAAAAAAAAAAGGTATACTCTGGACCGTATATGGATGGCATCTTAGCCCTGCACGTGTCGTCCTGTGAAGGAAAGGAGAGGGTGGGACTAATTGGAAGAGCTCGTCAGAACATGGAAAGTGGTTACCATGGGCTATGGATGTATGCAACACCAGGGGCGTCACACTCGTGCTGCCGACCAACCACAGAGGGTTTTTGTGCTGTCAGTGTCGAAGACAAAGAAGGACAAGTCTTTGGTCTTTCCATTGATAACACAAAAACTTTCCAGTGAGCTATGGCTACTCTACTCACCACCGGGAACACAACACGAGGTTATTATGATGACCGGTATTCTGTAGGTTTGAGGTACTTCCCCTGTCGGAGTTCTTGGATGGAAATAGTCGTCTCTCTAATGTTCATCAATCCATACTAATATTATAAATGCGAAAGTAACTCTGTCTGTCTGTCTGTATATTACGCTTTCACGCCTAAGCCACTGAACCGATTATGATGAAATTTGGTATAGGGGTGGATTAGACCATGAGAAAGGACATAGGCTATGTTTGGTCATGATAACCGACATCCACGCGGGCGGAGCCGCGGGCAAAAGCTAGTATTATAAATGAGAAAGTAACTGTGTCTGTCTGTCTGTCTATATGTTACGCTTTCACGCCTAAGCCACTAAACCGATTTTGATGAAATTTGGTATAGGGGTAGATCAGACCATGAGAAAGGACATAGGCTATGATTTGTCGCGATAACCGACATCCACGCGGGTGGAGCCGCGGGCAAAAGCTAGTATTATAAATGAGAAAGTAACTGTGTCTGTCTGTCTGTCTGTATATTACGCTTTCACGCCTAAGCCACTGAACCGATTTTGATGAAATTTGGTACAGGGGTAGATTATACCATGAGAAAGGCCATAGGCTATGTTTGGTCATGATAACCGACATCCACGCGGGCGGAGCCGCGGGCAAAAGCTAGTATTATAAATAAGAAAGTAACTGTGTCTGTCTGTCTGTATGTTACGCTTTCACGCCTAAGCCACTGAACCGATTTTGATGAAATTTGGTATAGGAGTAGATTAGACCATGAGAAAGGACATAGGCTATGTTTGGTCATGATAACCGACATCCACGCGGGTGGAGCCGCGGGCAAAAGCTAGTGTGTCATAAAAAGGAACAATTCTTGTGACTTCCCTAGAACTCCTTTATTAACATTTTAGTGTGTACAGTAAATATGTTTTCGTTCTGAGGGAGCTAATATCTTTACTGTTATATTTATGACCTTTGTTTTTGTTACTGTGCAATTTCCTGATAGTATGTTTATAGTGAAACATAGTAGGAGAGGCAACTTTGTCACTTACAGAATAGTAACTATAATTTCATATCTACTTACATTATTTACTGCTTCAAATGAAATGTAATTGCTATATTTACTTTACTTGGAAATAAGTACTTACTTTTATTACAGGTTTATTAGGTCTATCTGTTTTTATTTACAATAATTGCAGTACGTATTTTCACAGTATATCTTTTATTAAAGGGTTTCATATTTAGGGGCTTATAGCTGAAGTACATAGTCCTTCTCTTTCATGCAATAATTTGTTTAATCTCGGATTTTAGACGATCAACTGCCATCTATCTAACCCTTCGGTAATGTACAAGCATGTCTGTTTATACAAGCTGCAATAACACTTAACCATAAATAGTATAAAAAATTAAAAAACACACTTTAGGCACGCACTAAAAATTACAATAGCCTATCCGCCATCTTGGACGTCCGCCATATTGAATTTAAGTCACGTGACTATTTTTTCGTATTTCTGACAGCAAACTCTTTCATTTGATATACATATCATGGGGGTGGATTTCAAACAGCCAGTCCGCCATCTTGGGGAGACCGCCATATTGGATTTGTAACGACGTTTCTTAGCTCATATATTGTCATTAGAACTCAGAGCGTGTGCAAAATTTCATCCTAATCGAAGACCTGGAACTGGATCAAATAAGGATTCCAAGATTTTCTTTCATCCATAGTTACAAATGAAGCTAATAAAAGCTTGTTAAAAAGATAATTTCTGTCCATATAAATTACTATCATGTTCTCAAGATAAAATGTTCCTATTTGTCGGCAACAGGAGCACGTAAAATAGAAAAGTTGAAACAATTCAGCGCATGAATCATAACTAAAGCGCTCTTTTGTTAAGTTACGGCACCTCCGGGAGGAATTACCCATATAAACTTTTACATGAATATAAATTGGAAGTGAGTTATGGGGTTTTATTTTTATAGGCAGTCTAGCTTATATCCGTGGCTCTTTGAAATACTAACCTTGTTTTTGAGATGCCTAGGAACCTATTTATGGGGATTATTGTTTAGTAAAGGAAAAGGGGCAGGTCAGGAGTACCCTAAACCGACGAGCATGCATGAATAATGTAATGAGAGTGAATGAAGCGAGAGTAGTATGTCAGGATCGTAGTAAATGGAGATCCGTGATCTCTGCCTACGCCTATGGGAAACAGGCGTGATTTTATGTATGGATGAATTGTTTTGTATTTTTTGGCCTTTTTACGATGACTTTTTAAGTTCTTACCAAGACCTATGGGACCAAGCCACGATCACTAGCAGATCCATACACCTGCTGAATGACAGGTAAGGAATTACTTTAGGACAGGAATTCTTCGGGGATGGGAGTTCAAGCGGCAGTAGCTCTCATAAAATAGTCGTATAACAAAAAAAATGTATTTGGTTTCAAAAACATCTGAAAAAGTGAATCGCTCGGGTGAGACTCGAATCCGCAAACTTTCCCTTACAGGGGGAATGCCTTAACTGCTAAGCCACCGAGCCACACCCGAGGGAAATCAAATTTCCTTTGTATATTTATCCGTCTTTCGGGCGACGGTGGAATCATCTTCCGATATTCTTACTATTACTATAATAAATGAATACCAATGATGATTTTACAATAATTTTTAAACATTGATTTATCACCCGAAAGAGAGATTATCCTGATGTTTTTCATTAGTATACTTAAGATGCTTTCGGTTTTTTTTTTAGTCTTTGGGTTTTCCATTAGCAAAGTATTTTGGTTTGATGTGTCCTCAGAATGAGATGACTCAATTGTCACTGTTCCAACAACAAAATTACGTTATTCATATACAATGGAATAAAAACAATGAATAAAACTTAGCACACAATGTATTTTACATCCAGCCTTTCATACCCGAGGCAAGAGAAAAATATAAACCTGAAAGAGTTTAAAATATTTCAGAATATTAAATGTTTCATTCATATTCGTAATATCCTCAGCTCCTGCACAACAGACCGCGTATCTGACTCGCTAAACGTACATTTAAAAATCTTTTGTGAAAACATTGCCTTGCATCATTGTTTTTCAGATGTTTTGTTTACTTCTAATGTGTCTAGCAATGTTTTAAACGTGCTTTGTATAGTTATTAGTAGGTTTGAATTGAATTCATGGGCAAGCTTAAGTGTAAGTACAAGTTGAATTTCTCACAGTTTTAAGTTCTCTAATCTGCGGTAGCCTAGTGGTATGGGTAATGGACTGCAGATACGAGGTCTCGGGTTCGATCCCAGGTTTACCATGGCACACACCAATGACTTTTCGATGCTTTTCGAAGTTATTATTTATCGCAGGTTTATAAGTGCCCGGTTAATGGCAATAGGCTCGCCACCTATTACATTGGGACCTAAACATAAACTGGCGAAATGTGAGTGCTATGTTTAAGTTTTCAATACTTTAATGACCTGAGTATTTGGCGTGAAATTTCAACTTAATGCCTCCATGTGTTCCTGATAAAAAGGTATTGCTATATAGACTGACAACGAAGAGCTATTTTATTTAATTTATTTTTCTTTTGTGGTAAGTACAGTTAGCGTTATAAATATCTTGACGACGAATACTCAAAATGATCTTAAAACTCTCGTATTAATAGTAAATCAAGCTGTTTTATTGATTTATATGGTATTATTGTCCGAACAAAAGGTGTGTACCAAATATCAGAACAATCGGTCAACTGGAAGGGAGTCAAAAAACTAAATTAAGATTATTTTGAGTACTTTGTACGTCACGTTCTTCTGATGCTGACGGTACATACGGAACCCTAAAGAAATCTAAGCAAAGAGTTTAAATTCATATACATAAAACTTACAAACATAACATAAACTCACGCCTGTATTCCCCGAAGGGGTAGGCAGAGTTGCTAGCACCCACATTTCGCCAGTTTATGTTAAGGTCCCAATGTAATAGGTGGCGAGCCTATTGCCATTAACCGGGCAGTTATAAACCTGCGATAAATACACACATAACTTCGAAAAGCATCGAAACAAATATAATTATGTTCATACGCATAGTTATATTTCTATGTCAGTAAGTATTAAGTGTATAATATGGAACCTTTTTACTAAATTAAATTCTTCGGCCCATGTCTTTGGCATTGTCTGTGTCTGTACTTACAATTTAAAGAATTACTATTATTACTTCGCTTCGTTAATTTTCTTCGCATTTCACTGTAGCAGCTACATCCCCTGTTAAGAAAATTGTAAAAACATTAGCATAATATTTCGACTCCGAAGATATTGGGATGAGGACAGAGAATGTGAATTCGTATAAATTCTGCATTATACAAAATTTAGATTGTGTTTTGAATACGAATATTATGCATTCCAATTTTTTTCCTGTAATGTTATTTACGTACGAGATGGTATTTTTTTTAAATTAACTAACATATTTTTATGGATCCGGATATGAAGGGTAAGGTAAATAGTACTTATAAAGATATTTGTACACGCTAATTTAATTTACATAATAAATTTAATTACAGAATTACGTTCCGATTATTATTATTTTGAAATTGGTATCGTGGCTTTTTCCGGAACTACCGCCTGACCTCCCAACCCTAAGAAGAGGCCTCACCCGTTGTTTAGTAGGTACACTGAGTTACTGGTGAGCGATTGACTTTAGGACCCATAATGTAGGTAGGCTATATAATATAGCGATGACACAGCGCTCCACACGCTGGTGGAGTGCACGGCGTGGGTGCAACAGCGCCAGGTCCTCGTGGTGGGTCTGGGCGTGGGCACCCTCTCGCTTGAGACCATGGTGCGAGCCATGGTCTCCAGCGGGAGTAAGTGGGACTGCGCCGCCTCTTTCTGTGAGCAGGTCATGCTCGTGAAAGAGGCGGCGGGGCGAGAGCGGGAGAAAACTCTCCCACCCGAGTTCCGCAGTCGGCGGCTTGGGCACCGCCGACGTGTCTTCGCCGAAGACCATCGGCCTCCATGACCGGGGGCCTGAGGACGGTGAGTTGGCTGCTCACCGTCTTTACAGAAGCAGGCCCATGACGGCAGCGTGACGTGAGGGATTCACGCACGCCCCCCCCCCCCCTAAGAAGCGGGATAACACCCGAAAACCCCCCCCATAGACGCGGGATAGCACCCGAACCACCCCCGAGACGAGGCCGCAATTGTAGCCGTAGGTCTGATGGGAGTCCTGGGACATCCTTCCGAGGGCTTACCCGGGGCTCCCATCCATAGGCTTCTGGGCGTTACCGTGGGGGTTTTTAGTCGGTAGGAGTCCGGCATAACATCCATGAAGGATTTTCCCCCACGGTAAAAAAAAAAAAAAAGGCTATATAATATAGCCTACACAGTTTCCTCCATAAACGAGGAAAAAGAACAATTTGTGTATAAAAATCAAAATATGTATAATAAAAGAGTTATAGGAGATTAACTGAACTGATAATAGCTCACGAAAAGTATAGACCCCGTATTTTGACAGCGTATTTTTCCTCTTGGAAAACAAATTGAATATTTTTCTCATCATTTTTTATGTCACATGCATCGTCAAATACGCTGTGTCATTTATGTCACAGAGGGTTGGTGATAACGTTTTGTCTTTTACAATAACAAGTAAGTAATATAATGTTCGATTTACAGAAGAAACCCGGTTCCGTGCCTGCTAATTCAGACTTAATTCACCAATTACGTGAAGTAAATATTTATAATATAGGGTGTCTCAGTAAGAGTGCACTTTTTAAAATAGGAATTTTTTTTTGTCATGCAAGTGGTAACTCTGAAATTTTGCAGTTGTCACCTCAGTTTATTCCGATTATTAAAAATGGAGCGCTTTACGAAAGAACAACCCGTTACAATTTTAAAAACTCATTACAAAACTCATTACAAAACAATCGATTTATTGCAGCAACGATTTCCAGAACACATTATCTCACGAAATTCTGATGTCAGATGGCCACCAAGATCGTGCGATTTAACGCCGTGCAATTTTTTCTTTGAGGTTTTGTGAAATCTCGGATTTGTGCGAATAAACCCGAAACAATTCCTGAGCTCAAATCGAAAATCCAACGCGTCATCGGTGAGATACAGCCACATCTCTGTGCAAAAGTCATGGAAAATTTCATGAAAATGCGGGATATTTTATTCCATACTTAATCAGAACATGTCTTCTTTAAAATACAATAAAAATATCACAAGTCTGTTATAAAATACTTGCTTTTACTTTAAAATTAAAAAGTGCACTCTAGAGACACCCTATATAACGACATCGAAAACAGAAACACTTCATACTAAAAGGTCGTCGTAAAATATTTAGAACGTTGTGTGAAATATACTTCTTATTTCTGGATTTTCCGCTAATATTTCAAATGTGAATATGTTTGTATGTTTCTTATCCAATCACGCTCTAAGGGTTCAAAAAAAAAAACAAACGGATCTCGCTTAAAATTGGCACGTCTGGGGTAACACATTAGTTCTAATTCCATGCGGGCGAAACTGCAGGCAACAGTTAGTTGAAATTATTTTTCATTATTCCAGTCATACTAAATCATCAACTGAGCAGGGCTGCTTGACACCCGTCCGACAGGGCTCATTACACAAAGTCAACTTGTTAAAAATTCATTTCGGAGATGCAAACTCGCCGAGAGAATTCTTAATTTTTTATGCTGCATCACGAAATTTCAAATTGGATCATATTTTCGGTTTAGTTACGTTAAAAGTGATTTTGAAATTGTTCACAGATATGGATGGTAGTAAATTCAACTTGAATTTACATTTTGATTGGTAGTAAAGTAAATTCAATCTAAGTACATGCATACTTACGATCATAAATGCTAAATTTTTGTTAGATGTTTAATAATTAATCAAGCCAAAAATCAATCTTACACTTGTTTGCCATTCTATTATCATAACAGGAGTACATCTAATTGTTCTCCATTTCAGACCAGACTGAAGGAAACTGGCTTACCTTGCATAGGTGAACACTTTCTGAATAAAATCTGGAAGAGTAAGTTTAATTATTTATTTATTTTGAATTTCTTATCCCAAGAATAGGTTCTTGTAGGCTGTGGACTGGATTAGATCGAACGGTAAAGAATTCAAACTCAACACCAGATTGGAAAAAGACGAAAACTTAATATAGATAAAAAAAAATGTTTGTGAAGATCGAAAGACCGTACGATGCAAAAAAATAAATGAAGTAAAATGTATGAAAGAACCGTGACAAAAATATCTTGTTTCCATTATTGACAATTATTGTGGTTGCATCTTCAGTCATATCATCACTTAAGATAGTGATCAGTAAAAGATTAAGGAAAGACTACCTTTAGTATAGGGAAAACATAAAATGAACAGCACAGAGGATAAGCAAACGGATAATTATCGCTGCCTTTAGTGGCATTATGAACGTTTTTTTACATTCTTCTGAGAAGGATCAACATAAACTCATGACCGTCATAAAAATTGCCATCGCCATGACGCTTCTGTTTATCTTTTACGATCCAATATAGATAAAGAAATAAATTTGAGCATTTATATTGGCTTTTAGCGCCATTGCAAGTCACCATAAACCTGAGAAAGCCGGAGCCCCATGAGTATGAACTTTCCAAGACCCTTGCAGATAAATTTATGTGGGTATTAAAACGATAACGGTATTAATATCGATACCTAACTGGATATTTTGGGAATGGGAGTCTTGTGGGAAGTGCGATTAAATAATAAATTGTATTTTTGCTCCTTTTTATTGTGGGGTCAAAAGTCTTGTGTGGTGTCAGTGACTTGAATTTACAGAACAGGAATGGACCAC
This sequence comes from Eilema sororculum, assembly GCA_914829495.1. Taxonomy (NCBI): domain Eukaryota; kingdom Metazoa; phylum Arthropoda; class Insecta; order Lepidoptera; family Erebidae; genus Eilema; species Eilema sororculum. The sequence goes on from OU618533.1 coordinate 1,993,906, forward strand.
AATATTATTAAATTCGTCCCTAATAAGGTTCCCTATATCCTTGATCTCTGTACCACTGGTATGCAAAATGTTGTGACGATCAGTTGCGCACGTTGCGCAAGACTTAGCAATTATATCTTCATCTGCATTCAGATTATCGGTTCTTACTACTCCTCGTCTTCTTCAACATCCCTTACGACGTCAATTCAGCAGTTCTTGGGTGAAGACCCAAGTACTGGTAGGTTCTCTCCTTCCTAGTGGACATGGCATGGCTGGTGTAGGATATAACTTAGACCAGTGACAGTAGTCCTGCAGTATGTTGCGGCAAGACTTCACGTGGACAGTGCTATTATGCAGCATTGGACACAGGTTCACCTTGCCAAAGACACACACATTAATTATGTCCATGTGTACGACTAAGTTTTGTGTCTGTTTGGTACTGCAAGTTTACTAACATAGATCATAAGGCCTTCTGTAACTAACACATATGGGCAATGCCTGAATTAAAAAAAAAAAATTATTACTTGTGATCCGGTACGACTCTTGTTTTTTTAAATTATTATTTACTAGCTGTCCCGGCAAACTTCGTTTCGCCTTAGAAATTAGAATCAATTAGCTGTATCAAATTCTCCTAATTATTTTGACAACGGAAAGCATTTCGATTTCGGGCCCCATACGCCCACGGAGCTCCCGACACTAATAGGTCACCGGGGCCCATACTTACACCTACGGAGCCTATATACCTATGGGACCCATACAACCACATACCTCTAAGCTCAAGAGCGTTCATACTACCATAAACCATCAATTTTTCGACCTAAATAAAAAAATAGCCACCATAAATATTTTCGCGACCCAAGCAGCGGGAATTTTGTTAATTCAGAAGAATGTCTACTAATCACCCTCTAACGATATTTGCACGCATTATGTCAATTCTATATCAAACGTCAGATAACATAGAAGAATATCATACATCAGTATTAGAATAATAAACAATTTTTTTTCCAATTCGTATTCCAAATTCAAAATTTAGACATGGCGTATGTCGGATCAGCTATTTTATATGGTGGTTATGTATTCTTAAATTTTCTTCATTTTTTCTTTCTTACGAACCTTCTCCTAACAATAACGAACACAACCAAAAAAGGATTAGCGAAATCGGTTCAGCCGTTCACGCGTGATGTCGTGACCAAGGGAAATAGGGGTTCATTTTTATATATATTATATAGATTATTGCTGAATTAGCTATTTGAACATTTGTCATATCCCTTTCCCTTGAGGTTCACCTTCACTAATATGACGTAACAATACCCAAAAATATCCCGAATTTATAAGTTCACAACCAAAGGTGTACGACCTGAGCGACCCGGAACGAATAAAATAATAAAAATCGCTAAAAGAGCCGTTGTTCCATACTGCGATGGAAATATTTCTGCCTATTGCTATAGGCATATTGTTGCCGCCCTTCTTCAACCGCGCGGGGCGCGCGGCTGTCAAAAACGTCAACGTCACTTTATAGAACACCACATTCAAGGAACGAACGCGGTGACAGACGTTTCACTAGTAAAAGTAATTACCACAGGGTGGCCCTATTCAACATATACAAATTTTAGTTATACATATATGAGGCAAACATAAGACAGACCATGAAACATCACTTTGTCTCTTTTTTTCTAATATACAGTTTTGCCTGTAAAAAAGAGACAAAACATTCAAGTTATTTCTCATTTGGGAAAATGAGTGTATAGATTTGACAGCGTGCCGAGTTTTGGCACAATCCATGAATGATTTGTTACACTCATTCATTACTTTACTCTACACGAAACTACAAGAAGCATGATAGTGATGTACTCCAACAAATGATTTGTCGACGAAAATACTCTTTTTTCACATAATAGCACAAATTAACTAATAGCTGGTACAGATAACTCACTGTCTGGAAAATCAACAATCTAACTCAGTTAAGTTCCTTAAGTTAGGGAGATTAACCTCTGCATACCTACAAATTTGTCGGCCTACGGTTATTATTATTTTCTTACTTCGCAGTCGCTCGGCCACAGCCCGCCAAAAATAGCTTAGTGGAGATCGCCGAAGATTTGTGTTAAAACAAATATTGATGCGTATACAGAGAGTATCACGCAATACAAAGCTGGCTTTATCACAAGGAGTTTTATTTAAAAAATTTAATGCGAGATTTTGCATCATTACTGCTCGGAGAAGAAGACGTGAAGAGCCTCATTTACAAAAAATCAAGAGGAGGCCTTATATACGCCTCATCGAGCGTGGTAAACATACACATAACACAAAAACGGTAAAATTAATTAAAATGCACCTGACAAACAAGAGAACCCCCGTAAGTTATTACTTATATATATTTAAATTTATGTGTGAATTTTATGATATGAAAAATATTTTTGCCGATTCTGATGCAACACATAGCACTAATCACAAGTTTCTTTTAATTAAATGTGTAATACAGACTTTTCTAGACATCAGGTTTAGACACCACGATCGTACACAATGCGATAAGCTGTCACATCGACAATATTTAAATAAAAAATGCTTATAATATTTTTATTGTTATTTTCTTCGCATAAACCGTCATGATGATACCATGCGCCTAGCATTTTTCTATACTCCTAAATATAAGATATCGACAAATATTACGATACTAGAAGCTACAGCCCTAACGTAGTAACCGTCGGCCATACGTTCATTCACGAAAATGGAACGTAGGTATACACGCCTAATCTGTAGGTATGGCCTATCTACTAAGCGCGCGAGCGTTCTTCCTATATCTATGGAAATTACCTACATGTATTGTATCGTTGTAACAGCAGCAGTTTATACAAGCATTCGTCGTATCAATCCACAATCCCAGCTATCGAAGCACAAACACATATTGTTAAATTTAGAACTTGTTCAGCTATCCAATAATATCACAATTAGAAAGCGTTCTGCCTCTGCATTTGCACGACCCCGCTGCAGCTCCAAAAGTCTCCTGAATGTTTTCAGGGACTGGTGGGAGGCCCCCTCGATGCGGCAGTTGCGGCACAACATGGACATACAACAAGTAGTTCGATCTTGATGTTCTGGACCTCTTTCCATGACTTAATAAATGTGGAACTGATTATAACCAATTTCAAAAAAGTGTCTAGCTTGACAGGTCATATCTCAATTGTTTACATCATAGTATTTCATCCACAGTAAAAAAAAGTCGGCACCAACTTCTAACAGATCAGTTAAATATGTAAATTCAGTTATTTTCCATTTTTCAGTACCTCTTTTTTGTTTCTTGAAGTAAAAGTGACGAAGTTTTTGCGCTAACGTAAATTTTCTAAAAAGTCCCGTAACTGAGGTCATTGTAATAATAAAAAGAGGTTCATTGAAGACCACTAAACGTTCGGTTTCAAATAAATTCGAAGATTACAAACCGTCGGATTCACATTTAAATGTTTCCGATAAACATGTCTCTTTTCAATGTGTAATAAAATATGCCAAAAAGAGGAAATGTTAATATTTCCTGCTATTTATAACTGCTAAATATTTTTTCAACTTGATGTAGGTGTGTACCTCTATTGTTTCAATACAAAATTTAGTGAAGACGAGGCTCTGAGGTAGGCTATGTTTTCAGGCTTGGTAGGTCAGATGGTAGCCTCTCCAGTCCAAGTCGACGAAGTAAAAATAAGAAGTGGACCTCGGGCACAGAGTATCTAATAGCCTCGGGTCCCAAAGTGCAAAGTTTTGAATGCAACTGCAAAATAGTTTAGATGATGATGACTTTCATTGATTAAATCCGTCCTGACATTCCATTGACTTAAATATAAGTAAGGATTACTTTAATTTGACAGGCATGAAAATTCTTTTTAAAGCTTGCATACTTTCGGGCAGGATTAAAAAAATTGTGGATCATGGTTCTATTTGTCTTGGATTCAGTTGCACCGAGAATGTTAAACAACGTTTTATACTATACGTTTAAAGTTTGTTAAAGCTAACTAACTTACGGCTCGTATTTAGGTAATGGTTTGCCATTTGTATTAATGCTTGTAATGTAAAGCCAAAAATATACTAAACTTTATTCGTTATTTGCAGATAAGGAAAACAGGAACGGAGGTTAGGCCAACGGCAATAAAACCATATGAAATACCATAAAGCAGTTGCTAAGTATATATAAGGTAAGTTTACCGTCGCTGCATCAATATTAAATGAAAGGGTGGTACTTCTCTAGTCTTGGATTTATTCGTTCATTTTAGCCCATACACGTTTTAAAAATGAATAGCATTTACGATGTATAAGACTTTAATAGTTAAACTTTTATTAAAGTTAGATCAACAATATTACATGCAACTGACCTTTACCAGAGTTGTTATGATTTCTCACTTTGGACGATAAACCTTAGAGTTTGATTATTATTTGAATCATAAATAAAACTCAGATTAAAGTTAGACCAAACATTATTCGATGCAACTGTACTTAGCACGGGTATATTTTATCAAACAACTCGAAACAAGGCTGTAAATTTTCCTTAATTTAACAAGTAACTTGTTTCTTGATTGCAAGTTATGCGTCGATAAAGTCCTTAGCGCCCTTATAAAGGTTCCTCTTAAAAAGTAACACAAAAGAAGGAGTGATGTAAGGTATTACAGTAAAGTGTGATGACCCAAGCAAAAAGAAACAATGACGCAAGGTCATTTGAAGTGTATTGATCCCCATGTACAGTCAACAAAAAAGGATATACTGCAAAATAAATTAGAATTATTTAGAATATAGACTCACACGTCTGTTAATCCCCAAAGGGGTAGGCAGAGGTGTATTAGTATCCACGTTTTGCCAATTATGACTTTCGGTCCCATGACGTAATAGGGTGCGAGCCTTTTGCCGCCTAGCGGGCCCTTTGTCTTGGGCTGTATGTTTACTGTCGGATGGAAAACAGACCTATCCCGTAGTAGCCTTTTACGACACCCACAGGAAGAGATGGGGTAGTCCTATTCTATTCCACCGGGAACCAACATGGCCAGGAGTATTATTATGTAAAAATATAATACCTAATTAAATACATAGGGAAAAAGAATCTTCTCGGGCGGGACTCGAACCCGCAGTCTTTCCCTTACAGGGGGAATGCCTGACCATTTCGGCTACCGAAACACGCCCGATATGATTAAAATTTCCCATCTTATACGTCTTAAAGGCGACGTGGCGTCATCTACCGATTTTCTTACGAACTATCGGAATCAATGAATGATGTTACAATCATTTTTAAACATTGATTTTTGATAACTGCGCCCAAACAATTGAAGGAATTGTATAGTTAGCATACTTAATGCTGTAAAAATTCCTTCAATAATACCTAATTATTCTATATAATATCTAATTATTATAAAAAGTACATGTTCTTTCTTTGAATAGATGAGATTATTTTGGCTCCTGAAGGTTTTGGTTGGGTCCCACCCTCTTCAAAGATTGTTATTAATGAAAATTGAGTTTCTTTTATTTTCTTTTTTTTTATACAGGACACGTCAATTTGACTTCACCTCGCCTGATGTTAAACTAAAGGCAAAGTGTCGGAAAGAGGGTCACCATCGTAAACATTTACCATATTAACAGTGGTGGCGCTCAGCTTGACGGCCTCGTTAGATGCCTTTTCACGCCCCGCTTAAAGGACCCGGGACTGTAGGAAGAAGGAAACACGTGAGCTGGCAGGGAGTTCCAGGTCTTATTGGTGCGGCATAGGAATGAGTCACTGAAATGATTGGTTCTAGCAGGTATACTCTGCGCCGTAAATGGATGGTATAACTGTTATTGTTGTCGCACGCAGCTTAAAATTATGCTGTTGATGGTACCAAAGTAATAACTTTTATAAAATATAACCACATTTAGAACCCCCAATGAAAGTAATATGATATAAAGTAATCAAAATGTGAACTGAATAACTTATCGAAATTGAATTGAACCGTTCTTTAGTCGATATCGAATATTCTTATACCTAATAATTTCAATTGTATTTGATCCAACTTCAAATAGGACGTTCATGAATTAATCAGGATTTTTATTTTATTTTACAGCGTTATTTACATTTTTACATTCCTTTTTGTTAGAAAGAGCAATATCCAATATCACATAAGCTAGCGCCATCTAGCGCATTGAAACTGAACTTCTACGAAACTATCAATACTGTTGTGTCATTTGCATCCAGTCTATTCCAGTTGGCTATTTCAGTGCATCTGAATGCGGCCCAAGTCCCATGGTAGTTTCAGGCCATTATTACTTCAGCTTGCGTTTTCTGTGAGCTGTACTGCTCCTCTAGACTAGTGGCAATACGTTTGTAGAATATAACTGACATACGTTGACATAACATAACATCATAAGATAAACTCATTACGCCATTAACCGGGCGCTTATAAACCTGCGATAAATACATACATAACTTCGAAAAGCATCGAAAAGTCATTGGTGTGTGCCATGGTAAACCTGGGATCGAACCCGAGACCTCGTCTCAGCAGTCCATTATCCATCCATAGCATCCAGTTGACGACTATCAAAAAACGTCATTGTTCGAGTAAATCAAACACTCAACAAATGCGTGTAATTGCATCGCTTGCAATTATGCACATTTGTTCGATTTGGCTAATGTGTAGCCAGTTCGTGTCCAAAGCCCTCACGGAGCTACCGCGTACTCGCAACCAAAACCATTAACGATTAAATCCAAACCATTAGAATCATTATCTTAATTAATATAAGTCAATTATAACAAACTATTTTAATGTAAACTACTAGTGAGTGAATATAAATACTTTCCTTAAACTTACTCTTATTTTACCAATACCTTTTACACCAATATATATCAAACAAACCAAGAGTTGGAGTTGTGTAGAGTCAAACTATGTCAGAAAAGAGTTGGGTTTGCTTTGTATCATACAAGGCAAACCCAACTCTTTTCAGTCATATAGATAAAAAAATTGTCAATCGCATATAATATTCATCATTCTATTTCTAATTTCTACATACGAATTGTTACCTGTCTAGAGGGCCAGGTTGGTAACTTTGGATTTTTTCCGGATTGGAAATAAAATTCGACATGAATTTTATTTTTTAAAGACTCTCCAAGCACAGCCCCGCTCCGTCTTATAAACAGTCCTAAAAACTGTAGTTTTCAGAAAACCGTTTCATATTTCGATATTCAATTTTAAAATGAAGGAACTGTTCTGACGGTGCAACACCTGCATGCAAAGTACCGGTGCGATATTAGATAAGGCTGGGACACACCGATATACAAAGTCGTTACAATTCATTTATTTGACTCATATTGATGTCGATGAATGAAATGGACTCATATTAATGTATTATATGACTACGGTATAAAAAATGACGACGATGAATGAAATAAACTCATAATGTTAGTCAAATAAATTTACTGTAATGACCTTTATGTATATCAGTGTGGCCCATTTCGCGTTATTATGCTCTTTCATTATGCATTAAGTACATTAATAAAAAATACATGGATGGTGAAAAAATGCATCGCGAAAAATCCTCACGGATACCACCCACACAGGAGCCAGTGGAGGTGCTTATGTCGGACTCGAACCGACTAAAACGCACGTCATCTTTGGGTCTTTGGTTGCCGGAGGTTAGAACGCAAGAAACATATCTCTTGCACCCGACAAACCCAGGACCATCTCTTTCGACATGGCCCCGAAAATACGAATTCAAATAGTAGATACCTAGATTACTAACTGCAAATGTTAATATCGGTACTTCTTTCTTGATACTCAGTTTACACATGCAATCATCACTTGCACAAGATTTAAAAAATACAAACGATTAATATTTACCGGCAGTCTGGATTCCTATATAAAGTCAGTTATTCCTTTTTGAAAGCTAGTTATAAAGTTAGACTGCAAATTATCCATATATCTTATTATTCTAGATTGACAGTGTATTAGATCTAAGGGTCTCCAGTGTATTATAAGTTGCGATAGCCGAGCCGTCGACCTATCGAAGAATGGGCCTGTGAGACTAATAAAATTGTCTCGTGATCACGATTTATGGCGACAATTCGTCTTAATGATTTATCTTGTTGGCTGTTAGTGAGTTTTATGGCGATTGTTAAGCAATTAACATCGATATTTGAGTTAATGACGAATCTTGTCATTTTATTGCAATACTTGCAAGTAATTTGCTAGGTAAGTACAAGATAGTAAGTAAGTAGTTGATACCTATCTATTTGGCAAAAATAATCACAAAACGTTTTGAGTAAATTTGATTTTAAGCAATAACAAAGCACAATTCACAACTTTTATTTTTATAATCAGTTCACCTTAAAATTCAATTACTGTAACGGATTCTTTTTTTTTTTATTTGTTTTTTTTTTATTTATTTGATATAATTTGATTATTTACATAGTCTTAAACATTTGTGCAAACTTCCAAGAATACTGTAAAGTTCGCGTTTTATTTTATTGAAAAATAACATTTTGCGGTTACCAATGTAATCAACACACATTTAAATGTGACAACTTTTGAATCAGTTGGTATAATTTGTAGAATAGGATGTTAATGGGTACAAAGATAAAGTAAATACAATTCGTACTTGTAACTTTAGAAATTAATAGAATTCACATAAATAGACGCTGAATGTGAAATGCAGCGTCTCTATTTAAATTTGGTGTAAGAGGCATCCAGGCAGCTCCCGTATTTGATAAGAACTTACTCCACAGTAATATGACTTTTGTTCATACAAGTTTGCAAACTTTGTAACACCTTTATTTTGAAGCTATCTCTAGGGATATTGTTTTACTCTCTTTACTAACTTTCTCCCCATCACGACTTCTATTATTGTTGTTTAGTGGGTGCAGATTTTGTTATCAACGCTGAAAAATACAACACTAAAATGAATGGCGAAGTTGGATCACCAAAATACAAACTTTACGTTATCGAAATGGTGGTCATTCTAAATCGCAGAACTATTTTCATCAAATTCATTCCCATATAACCCCACTAGCTTTGCCCGCGGCTCCGCCCGCGTGGATGTCGGTTATCGCGACCAAACATAGCCTATGTCCTTTCTCATGGTCTAGTCTACACCTATACCAAATTACATCAAAATTGGTTCAGTGGTTTAGGCGTGAAAGCGTAACATACAGACAGACAGACAGACAGACGGAGTTACTTTCGCATTTATAATATTAAAGTATAGATATCATGTCCCCATATATCTCTTAAGTTCCCATATGTCAATTTCCCACATAATTCATGTGTACACTGCCTTAACCCAGTTCACTAAAACGGGAAATGATTTTGTATCGAGAATATTTTCAGTGAATTTTCAATCCGACGACGTTCAATGTACCAGTAATTTGGTATCCATTAGGTAGACGATTGGCGTTTTATTAAATTCTGATCTCATACAAATGGCGATGATTTGACGCTCCTTTTCATATGGATATTTTAATAAAGATGTGCGAGTCGTTCGCAGTGAATATTGTTGAGATTTGACTTGAAAAATTGAAGCTTATTTGGTGGAATTTGCATACGGAAATTATATCTTAGAACAGTGTTAGTTTAGGTTAGAACGATATTTCAAATTCTATAAGGAGTACTAATAACGGAAATTACTAATATTCTACTACAACATTTAAACGAAGTTGCTTGTGATAGGAGTGGGTGTAGTGGCCAGGATTCGAACCTGGCACTTCTTAACCGTAAGACCAACCACTAAGTTACGACGCATCCTACTCTATCGGAGCTTTTTTTTACCGTGAGGGAAAATCCTTCATGGTCGCTATGCCGGATTCCTGCCGACTAAAAACCCTCAGGGTAACGGTCCCCGCAGTGCTGACACTCGGCCGTGGTTTCCCGGTGTCTTCGCCACAGATACCTAGCGAAGCTACCGTGCCCGGTAAGTATCGTGTCCGTGCCCGGTAAGTATACGGTGCTCTCTCCTACCGGTGAGAGCACCGTGTCTCCTCTCCAGCCACTCGTCCATGACCGGTCTGACGGCCGCGATTGTGGCGAATCACCCCTTTGGTTGCTCAAATCGCATCTTCCATGTCTCCACGGTTTCCAGGTAGAGCAGGGACCGCTGGGCCTAGATTTCTCGAGATGCAGGCCATTGGCCCCGCTGCAGCGCCTTCTTGCGCCATTTAAATAGAGACACAGGGGCTCTCGCTTTCCTGGCTAGGACACATGCCGTCTCACCTGAGATCGTGCGGCATCCCTTTATACTCTGACGGAGCTTCAACTAAAAGTTTATTAATTATTAGCATACTAGCTTTTGCTTGTGGCTCAGTCTACTTGGATATCGGTTATCGCGACAAACCTATGTGTTAATCCAAGGTATCAGCTAACACCATACCAAATTTTATTAAAATCGCTCCAGCCGTTTGGACGTGGAAGAGTAACAAACATGCATCCATCCATACTTACAAACTTTCGCGTTTATAATATTAGTAGGCTAGACTCCCGAAAAAATATCCGAAACTCAGCCAAACTCTCAGTTAGACTGGAAAAAGTGGACCCCTTTTTTGTGCACTAATCCCCTTGGCTACCTCCCCCACCGGAGACGGTGGGGGAGGTAGCCGAGGGGATTAGTGCCACCGACTCGAACCGACTGAAAGAACACGCCGTCTGTGGGTCTGCCAGGCCAAAGGTAAGGTTGTCTTCCTGTTATCCGTCGCATCTCGGCTCATATACCTACCTTACCCAGGGCCATTCCTGTTGATCTGGCCCCTCCTCGGACCCCAGATTCCGAGGTAAAAGCGACTGGGATTGACACTAGGATAAAGAAGAAGTGGAGTTCCCGTCTATAAACAAGATTTCAGTCATCAAACGATTCGTATTCTGAAGAACCTTCAATGAGTAATGTATTACAGTTATATAAAAACCATTTATTCGTTCGCTGACCCCGAAAATTTAGATAACAAATGCTAATGGATATAATAAAAGTAATTATAAAGAAGTTAGCACTTCAAAGTAAAGTGCACTATTAATATAAATTAAAAATTTAAAAAACCCCCGTCACAAAAAACTAATCTAAAAAGTTGAAAATAAATGAATAACTTTTGATTCAACGGTTGCCATGTCGGGGGACCTTAACTGGTTAAGCACTCCGTTATATTGTCGGAACAATTCAAGGTCCCCCGACATGGCAACCGTTGAATCAAAATTTATTCATTTATTTTCAACTTTTTAGATTAGTTTTTTGTGACGGGGGCTTTTTAAATTTTTAATTTAATTTTTATTTCACACTTTTTAAATTGATCTAATAGTCAAGCTCTTTCATTTGATACCCATATTAAGGGAGTTATGAAGAAATATGTATTCCGACATGTTGTGGTGGCGGCCATCTTGGACCGATTTTTTTCAAACATAGATAAGAACACTCCCGACTAATATACCTCTCAAAGAAAAAAAAACTAAATCCAAATCGGTTCATCCGTTTGGGTGCTACGATGCCACAGACAGACACACATACACACACACACACACACACACACACACACACACAGACACGTCAAACTTATAACACCCCGTCGTTTTTGCGTCGGGGGTTAAAAATACTAAATAGGACTTTATTACAAATTCAATCTAGCATTATTGGTAATAACATAATGGAAAATGATTAGACTAAACTGAAATTCGGCTGGTTTAGCCAAATGCCTTTATTTTAATGTATAACATCACTTCATAGTTTAAAGCAAAGTCGCCTTCCTCGTTCGTCCACCCCTATTTAAGCTTATATCTTCAAAACTACGCTACAGATTTTGATACGGTTTCTTTTAATAGATAGAGTAATTTAAAAAGAAGGTTTATATGTATACTACAAGCCTAATATAGTAGAGGATGCAGCGGGAACGGGATCGAAAGCCACGCGCCCAAAAAAAAATTGGCAGTACGAAGTTTGCCGGGTCAGCTAGTAATATAATAAAATCGATCACAAGTAAACACAGAATTCAATAACACTGAGAGACAAGACAAATAAAAATTAAATTTAATTATAAACCTCGACACAAAGTAATTACTCCAAAAATTTAAAAATATATGATGTTGGTTAGCCCACGGAGGCCTGAATAATATGCATTTCTTTCTTCATGGTTAGCTGGACTAACTTAGCCCCTTAACTTTGATAATTATATAGATTCTAGCGCTGTCGTGTCGGGGGACCCCTGACCGGCAAAGCACTGCGCTGCGAAATGTAATCGGAACGATCCGAGGTTCAAAAAAAGGTGCACTATAGGTACTTATACAGATCGGTAGCAAACTCAGGTAAAAATTCATTAACTCATTTATCTAATCTGACTCTTGTACTTGATATTCAAAGTACTTACCCAAAACCGTGAAATAATATCCATAATTCGAAAGAATTTCAAGTCAATGACTCGCTATGACTCAAGTCACATTCAAGCATGTATATCCCCGAAAGGGGTAGGCAGAAATATGTTTACACTTTAACAAGATTTTCAAACCCATGTAGGTAATAGGTGAGCCTATTCGTATCAAGCGGCTACCTCTCAAAGGCTGTATGTTTACAGTCGATTGGAGAACAGCCCCCTTAGTATCAAAACAACATCCACGGAAGAAATGGGGTAGCCCTATTCTACACCACCGGAAACCAATAACCTACATTTATATGGGGTTCGAGCGCACGGTCGCTCTGCAAAGAAATGGCAAAGCGACTGATCAATGCTTCGCGTGACCAATGGGCTGGCCTCTTTTTTGCACAATGAATTGACACTGCCATCCAACGGGGCAATGCTGCCAGCCTTTTGGGTACGTTACCAGTCGACATGGGGAGGAATTTTTCAACGCCTGAACTCCCCCCCCCCTCCCCCTTGCCGGCTTCTTTTATATTCTTGTAAATATTTTGTTTAACTTAATATTAAAAAAAAACATGAATTTAATCTTTGAATAAATATGTTTTTACTTATTATAGTTGAAAACACCTTTAAGTATTTTTACTTTCATAATTGTTCTGTCGTCTAATCTTCTTCAACCTAATCAACATGCGTAGGCATATTTTGACCCTTACCGTGATCCCATTTTATCATCGCCCTATAAATCTGTTCCGTCAATCTAAAACAACAGCACACATGAGCACACATAATAGTGACGTCAGCAATTAAGATGGCTACCGGTAAATAAGGTCAGTTTTGCTTACAAATAGTTGTGACACATAATATCGCTTATTGCCCGAGGCAATTTTCTTAATGTCCCGTGGAAAATGCGACCCAGGAAGCGGTGAGTTAATTTCTAAGGTATGCGATTGAATTACGCGTGTTGTTGTTAGTTTATTCGTCTACTTAATATTTCGAGGATTATGTACAGTCCTTCTTCTCTTCATTCTTTTAAGTAGCTCTATTTCGTATTACATATGGGTGAATTTCCCGGGACCAAGAATTGCGTGGCATCGATGAAATCGGTACTAAAAATCATAGTTATAATGCTCTAACATTTTTTGCTAGTTAGGTGAAATAGTGATCTATGTGGGGCACTAAATATTCTATTAAATAGGATTATAGGTACTCCAAAAAAAAACAAAATACACCGAAATCTTTCATTGCCGTGTTTGTCCACACGTCACCTACTGTGTCGTGATACCTCATTGATAAAAATCTATTGGTTATTTTTATTAATACCTATTTTTAGTTGATACGTGAATAGTTAAAGTATTGTTAGGAAATACATTTATTCAAATATTTAAACAATACAACGAATGGTTAAAAAAAATACATTTGTCCCAGAACTGCCTGTCATTGCCGTGTTCTAAACATATTTTAGAATATTGTCTTATCTAACGACTTGCGTCCTCCCTTATATGCGCTAAACGTTGCATATTGGTGCCGCCTAAGTGCTCGATGCGGAAGAACGTACACACGTACCTGCGTTTTGGCACCATAGATGTAAGTATATCATTTTAATGTTACTGGACATTTTTTCTTTCATCGCCGTGGATAGGTATAACTTTCTATTTTAATAAGTTATCCTCTTGATTAAACATTCAATAGAACGCCATTTCTCTTGTTTATTTTTGTGAAGTGATTAATACTTCGAATAATAATTAGATTTTTTGTTATTTTATATTTTTGTCTTGTTTTTCATTGCCATGCTTTCATTGCCGTAGTTTCCGTGGTCAAAATTTGCTATGGCAATGAAAAAAAAACACGGCAATGAAAAAAAAATCATTGCCATGCATTGTAAAACGATTTAGTTTCATTGCTGTGGCCTGATTTTTTTTTTTTTTTTTTTTATACCACTTAGGTGGCAGACAAGCACACGGCCCACCTGATGGAAAGTGGTTACCGTGGCCTATGGACGTATGCAACACCAGGGGCGTTACACTCGCGCTGCCTACCCTGAAGAAACCTTCTAATGCCCCTCTTGAAGAACCCCATATTGTAGTCGCTTGGGAAAACCGTGGCAGGGAGTTCATTCCACAGCTTGAGCGTACGTGGGATGAAGTTCCTTTCATACCGCACGGTGCGTACCGTATTCGGATGCAATTTGTGGGGATGAATTCCCTGTCTATGGCGAGCGGTGCGATGATAGAATGTAGCTGTGGGCATCATGTCAAATAATTCATCTGAGCACAAACCATTATATAGGCGGTAGAAAACACACAGTGAGGCAAAGTCCCTCCTGAGGCTGAGAGGTTCCACATCGCCTGCGAGTATGGGACTGTCGACGAGCCTCAACGCACGTCTTTGCACCGAGTCGAAAGGGTTAAGCTGGCGTGCGGGCGCCCCGGCAAAAAGATGACAGCAGTACTCCATGTGGGGTCGAACCTGTGCCTTATAAAGAAGGAGTCGCTGCCCCGCAGTGAAGTACTGCTTCGCCCTGTTAAGAACTCCAAGTTTCTTTGATGCCAGCTTAACCTTGTCCTCTAAATGACTGCGGTACTGGACGTCACTTGAAATGTCGACGCCTAGGATCCCGATACTCGGGGCAATGGTAAGCCGTGTGCCCAGGAATTGCGGCGCTACAATAAATGGGGTTTTCTTAGCGGTGAATACACATACTTGTGTCTTGGTGTTTCACTTTCACTTGATGTTTCATTTCCGTGACTTATGTTATCATCGCCATAGTATGATTAGGTATTACATTATTATAGGTAGCACCAAATACTGACATTAGAGGATTCGAAAACTTTCTACAATAAGATGAAAGATTTGATGAGTTTTTTACTGTACAATCAATTATAAATAGTTTGATTTTAATAATGGATTGTTTATTTTGCCAAGACTATGAAGAAGAACCATAACCGGTGTGGTCTGTGATTATTTTGTCTATAGATTTTATAAAAATGTTATTGTTTCGCTTCACATTAAATATTGATACGTAAATTAAAAACTTGCACTTACTATGTATGGTGTACTATGTATATTATTTGCATTTACTTTTGCATAATTAACAAAAGTATACCATATTATTTGTTTTATTCATATTATATATATGTATTGTAAATTTCTTTTTTGTTTGAAAGAATTTAAATAAATGATTGGACAATTCTTTGATTCTATTATATTTGTTTAATTGTACCCTACCTACTCCTTTTGCAGATTTTTAATCTATGAAATTTGTAATTATTGTATGTAAGTAGGTATAAGTATTATGTTTTATATGGATTTTCATTTCTGTGGTTGATTCTTTCATTCCCTTGGCATAACTCTTTCATTGCCGTGGACGCTTGTTTCATTGCCGTACACACATGTTTCATCGCCGTGGCATGTAATTTTTAATCTTGTATATCTCGTTAGTTTTTTTAGTTATCTGCTAGATATTAAGCGAGAATACATACAGTATCAAAATCTTTAATTAACGCAATTTTTTATTATCATATCACTCAAGGTAAAAAAATCCACGGAAATGAAGATTTTAACGGACCTGTTGAAATTCACCCATATTGAGTATGACATTTTGTACTTTTCTACTTAATTTTATTTTTCACCTGACCGATTTCGCCTCTCGGTATTCTCAAAGGTATGAGGTAAAGTAACTGTTTCTAAGGTTATTACAATATTATTTAACTACATATTTTACATGCGGGTAGTTTCAAAATTATGCATACCAGCATCAATCAGTCCTTTTACCCAATATTTTGGGAAAATATTTAATTTTTCCTAAATAAATTAATGAAAATAAAAGAATATTTCGTATTGTTTGTAGAAGTGTCGAATGCCAGGAGTAATGTTAGAAGGAATTAACTTCCCTTTTTGCACTTTCCTTCTTGTTGCAAGTGTCGTGTATTTGTTTCGCACTTTTTGTATCCAATACGTTGCTGCTTATGCGCAAGATGACGTGGGGCTTGTGGTTTGTTCGAAGATTACTTTTGTGCGGCCAGACAGCATTGTTCCGCAGTATTGTTTGCTGTGCAACTTTGTGCATCAACCTTCCTCAACATGACGCGCAAGAATTTTGCTAAGTGAGTAAAAAAACGTAAAGTAATTTTAATAATTAAATTATATAAATAAACGTTAGGAACAGAAAATGTGATCAAATAAATGATGTGATAAACAAGGATCCCAATGTTGCTCGCGTAAAACAACAGCAGCCCTATATTTCCGAGTTTCTTGACCTAATTAATGGTAGTTCACTTTCTTATTTGTGTTTTCATTACTTTTCGTTTTGGCCAGTGTTGCCTTCCTAAATTAATTTTCTTTATGGATAGAATATTTATTACAAAACAAAATAGAGATTTACGTTTTTACCATTCAAATATAATATTATTTTTAAAGTATCGCGGTGTAAACTTGACAGCCTCCGTGGCGTGGCGGTAGTGCACGCGACTGCTACGCAGGAGGCGCGGGTTCTATGCCTGCTCAGTGCAAATATTGTTATGCATGAATATGGCTATTTGCATTGGTCTGGGTGTTTCTATGTATAATATGTATGTATTTACAAAAAAAGGTATATAAGTATGTTTATCCACATTCTAGATTCCATAACACAAGCTATAAAAGCTTACCATGGGTCTAGATAGCGTTGTGTAGAATGTTTTGGAATATTTATTATTTATTTATTTATTTAAACTCATAGTTTAACCAAAACGTCGGCAATTGTAATATATAATTTAATCGTGATAAGTTCTGAATTATACATATAAAAACTATAAACGATTCTAATATCCTCTATAAGAAGGGCATTAGAAGTTTCAGTCGGCAATCATAGCGCCCCTGTATGACGCCTGGGCATCTTCATCATCCACATTAGGGCGTCAACCCTGATTATATCCACGGTACCCTCGGAGCTCAGGTTCCGCATTCCGGCTCTTCCTCCATTTCTCATGATCTTAGGCATCCATGGTAGTGAGACTATATGCACGCAAGTCACCCTCCACGACTTCAAGCCAGTGCTTCTTGGGCTTAGCCCTTTTACCCAGGCCCGGTGTGGGCGCCATTGCCATGCATTTGTTACCCACGTTGCCGCAAGACGTGGCCGCACCAGCGGAAGCGGCTCTCTTGCATTTTGTCTGCGATGTCACGGACATGAAGAGCGCGCATAAAGCTAGAAAAAATTCAGATTTCACCCGCACACTTCATACGTCCCGCTCTCGTCTGTCCACACGTCTGTCGCCCCGCAGTATTTTGTGTGGCAGCTAACTGCTGTGTTTAGTACGCAGGCGCACAGTATACCCAAAATAATCAGATAAAATTTGGCAAAGTACAAGCTGGATCATTATCTATATAAGGTATACTTTGAACACACAATAATTTTATTTTTGGTGATAGATAAAATGAGTGGGATTTGTAAAATAAACATAAGCATTGAAATAAAACCATTTTTTAGGGATTCTATCGCGTATATTTGTTATTATTTACTTTTTAAACCGACGTTTCGGCTGCTGCAAATTTACTAATGAGCTCACTGCGTTGTTTAGTTTTGCTCGATTTTGCTGCTTACTGGATTTGATTAAGTGATGACTGGGTCCCAAGCTGGTGGTACGTTCCATCCATCCTCTTTATTAAAATTTGGGTGTTTTATAATTTCAATAACCTCGCGGATCATTCTAGGATTATATCGATGTTCTTTGGCGAGTATCTACTGATACTCGCCAAAGAACATCGATATATTAATATATAAATTTATATTTGGTGATACATAAAATGAGTGCGATTTGTAAAATAAGGATCTCTGCCTTCTAGCCGAAAATTATTCAGCCGATTATCACTTGCCAACTAACGTTTCGCAGAATTTCATTTCGTAGAATAATCATTTGCCAATTTGTGATATCATTTTGTTTTTTACCCAACCTCACAGTTGCCAATTTTACGTTTGGTCTTCCTTTTAGGATGACACTTTTCAAAATGCCAACTTTCAAGTAGCGAATGTTTTAGTTAGCGTAATATTCATGTAGTTGTTTATACCGATGTAACATATTTAAATGCCCTGTGTAGTGAAATAAAAGCGATTTGGTTCCGGTACTTCACCGGCCGCTGCCGCGGCACGCTCGCTTCGCTCGCTCGGCTCGTGCATTGTTTATCAGCATACTAACCTTTTTTTTTACGTGGTGGAATACGTTTAAGCACTTCGCTCACCCCCCACGGGGGTAGAGGGTGGGCTTCGTGTGGGACTCCTAGCCTCCGAAGGAGGCCAGACTACCCACTAAACCACCACGGTGTCCGTCGTCACCACATATCGACGATGGCGGGAACAACATCTCCCGCCATCGTCGTGTGGGTCGCCCGCCACTGATCGACGGCAGGCCCGTCTCTGGTGCGGCAGAAGAGGAGTCCTTCTGCCACCCGCCTAGGCAAGGCACACGCGACACGACGTGCGCCTTCAGCCTCGAGGCCTATGTAAGGGCAGCAGACGCCCCCGCGTCTACTGCCCGGCCCGGTTAGGGGGGCGGAGTTGGTGGTACCGCCTCCTCTGAGCTCCGGTTCTCTTGCGGCGCTGTGGAAGGGAAAGTGGGTCACATTCCCTCTCCCTCTCCGCCGCCTCCTTCCGCGAGATAACCGTCTCGCAGAAGGTCTGAACCGCTGCCCACGCCTCATCGCCGCCGTCGTGCATAGACATAACTACGGCCGGCAGCGAGAGGTCCGTCCCCACTTCGGCGATAAGAGCACGGCGCTCCCCAGCCCACGCAGGGCACTCCTCTAGGGTGTGCTGCGCCGTGTCATCATCGCCGCCACAGTGGTGGCACCCACTGGTCGGCTCTCGTCCCACCCGGCACAGGTAGCTTCCGAAGCATCCATGCCCCGAAAGGAACTGCGCCATGCGAAACGTTACCGACCCCCGCGATCGGTCCATCCAGTCTCTGAGGACAGGACGGATTGCCTCGACGGTCCTTCTGCCAGCCGTGGGATTGGCCAGCCGCCGCTCCCACTCCAGGAGCATGGACCGTCTCACCAGGAGCCTCCGCTCTCTCACCTCCGAAGGTGCCGGGAACTCGCCCCGGCTCCGGGCCTCCTCGCGCCAATGATACACTAACGCGAGGACCCCGACCTCCAGCTCCCACGGAGGAGAGCCCGCCATTGCGCAAGCCGCCTCAGCATACTAACGTAACCTAACGGATTCCTTTCGATTTCACCTGAACTTCGCTCCGCACTTTGAAAATTTGCAAATTTAACCTAACCTACTTAGATTTCTGTTGCTATACTTATTACAAATGTAAAATTGTTTTTTTTTTAACATTATATCAATGTACGAAAGGGAACTGTTACACAGGCGAAACGTTATTCGTCTAAAAGTTGTCTGGCCTAATAAATAACTTGACAAAAGATAAATGCCCCAAACGTTTTTTGTCATTAAAATAATTCTACAATCAGCTTAACAATAATTCTACCAAATGGAACGTTGTCATACAAAAATTTGACAATCGTTAGTCGTCAAAGTGAAAAATAGGCGAAACGTTGGTTGGCAAGTCGGCGAAAAGGCAGGATCCCGTAAAATAAACATAAGCAGCTTAGCTTTAATAAACAGCTTAAAATATAGTGGTTTTAGAGGCTATTCCTATAGGGTTACGTGGGAGTGTCTTAATAAAAGATGGCGTACACTTATAACGTTTATTGCCGGTCACACAAATTGTCTCACAATATATAACTTATATGAGAGTCACTAGAACACTTGATACTAACTAGGAATATCTATAAGTGGAGCGAGTTTATATGTGGCTGACTGTAGCAAGCCTCCAGTATGAACTGGCTTCACAGAGCGCGAGCGCTCCGTCGCCGCCCGACAAGGAATTTGCTGACATCGCGTCTGTGACGCGACTCCGCTACAGTGGTCAAAAAATGAATGCATATTTTTTGAAATCGTCAAATATTTACATTAAGACATTTTTATCACGATATAAATTTTAATAAATTTTCACTGTATTATTATAATTTGTTGTGTTTTAGATAAAATCTCCCTAAGAACTCTGACGATTCGCTGAATAATTTTACAGGTAGTGCATAAATAATACGAAAAAGTAAGTTATAGAAATATTTATGTCAATAATAATTACAAAATGCTTAGATGTAATATACTTTCAATTTTGTTATAGGTAGATAAGAATAAGGTAAACAAATGTATATTTCATACTGAAATTGGTTCAAGACGTCTAAAGATATTACTTTCAGTTCATAAAAGTAGACGATCACTGTAGAAATTTAATTTAAAAAATATATTTTTAATCTATAATTAGAAATACAAAAAGAGATGAAGCTATTCTATGAATATGACGTCAATAATGTGGATATTACGAGGCCGTTTACGAAATTTTGTCATTTTGCTCGACATTTGTGATTTTAGAAATGTGATTTCATAGTTAAAAACTGTATTAATTCGAGTTTAAATGAATAAATAAGAAAGATCATCTCAAATACTAATGAGTAAATGAGCTAGGTACCGTATTTACTTATTTTTATTACATGATTTTGATTATTTATTATTTTGATTCATCAGCTTATGTTATATTACGAGCTGAAGCAACTCTGAAAAGCATTAAAATTGATAATACAATGTATAAGTACTTTCGCAAAATATAATTATATTACTGCTATAAAAAATAACATTAGTTACATACTTCAAACGCGAGGTGGTCTAAGACATCTATTTGATTTTCATATACTACACCCGGGCTGCCTGGCAACGGTTGATACAAAAATTGTACTTAGTAACAAACTAAAGAAAATAAAGAAATATTACTTTCGACAATTAGCCATGAGTTGAATTCTTAGTTTTTTATATTCTTTTTTAGAGTTTATCTTTTGATTTTTTTTATTTCCCTTAATTTCGACGAACTTTTTCGACGGAAAACAGAAAAACAGTCCCCTCGTCTCAACGGGGCGAGCCCGACTAATTGATGAAACAACAGATGGCCGGCACCACGCGTCAGGTGCGATAGCAAGAGACCGTTATGCGCGGAAAAAGAACATCGTAAGCGCCGAATCGGTTTTTTTTTAATTACTCGTAAATTCCATATAATTTTAACAAAGTGAAAAATTGAGTCACTAGATTTTATAATTTTAAACTTTGTACAATAAAAATTGACTCAGTTATATGAATAATCTTGAAAATAAATTAATTTTAATCAAAAATTAGGCCTAACTTTGTGATCTTATTTTATCGAAAAAATATTATTATTTTATGTTTTCACCAAATTGAGTACCTTTTAAATATAACGTATTTTCTATTTAAAAAAAACAAGCTCATTTGTGGCACACTTTCGGGTATAAAAATCAAATCAAAGATCGGCAATTTTCCTTTATACCCCCTCTGAAGGCTGCCGTGGCCGTGGCTGTCCTCACGCGATCTGGCTGGCGTCATTTTTTTGAAAGCCGGGGTGCAAGGGATTTGTCTTATGCAATCTCACACCCCTTTTTTGTTTTTTTTTCCGTGCGGAAATCCCCTCGGATACCTCCCTGCCAGAGCCGGAAGTCCCCTTCCGGCTCTGGCAGGGAGGTAACCTCCCGGTTATGTCGGGCTCGAACCGACTAAAACCGCATGCCGACTTTGGGTCGTGGTGCTAGGCCGGAGGTGAGGTTGTCATAGACATATCCCTCGCACCCCGGCTGACCCAGGGCCATCCCTTACGGTCTAGCCCTCCTCGGGAGGGGGGACAACGGTGTCCCCGAGCAATCTCACATCCCAAAATCTGAAAACCTAAGACCGCGTTTATATTCCGAATAATATAGCAGAGCAACATTAAGAAAAGTTTTCAACACTTATTAAGAAGCCCGTAAATGAAATATTCTCCTGACGTTGTGTAAGTAATTACTCATCGTATTATCAGCGTCATTAAGATGAGAATTACCTTTTAAATGATTCATAAAGTTCACTAAACAAACAAAGGCTGCCACTTGAGGGACACTTCATTTTTAATTCAGTTTGGGCCACAAAAGTGTTCCTTTATTTTTGAAATATTTATTTTATCGATATAAAGTGTCTGAAAATACACAGATTATGGTCCCCAAAGTCTTGAATGCGTCAGGGGCTAACGTAAAAATGTTATTATTATAAATACGAAAACTGTCTGTCTGTATGTTAAGATTTCACGCTTGAACCAATGAATTGATCTCACATAATTAAATTTAGTGCAGTAATAGCTTAAAGCTTGGAAAGTAAATAGGCTACCTTTTATTGCAAAAAAGAGTGTCAAAGGTTACAAATAGGGGATGAATGTTGTTCATTTTAGAAGATAACCTAATAAAAATTGAAACACAGATAGAGCTTGAGTAAGGATATAGCCTATGATATCCGACATACATGCAGGTGGATCTGCGGGCTACAGCTAGTACATACGCCAAGTCTGGCCAACGAAAGCTGGCGCAAAAAAGCGGCGCCAAATTTGAAAAACCCATAGGTTTCAACATTGACTATACACCGAAATAACGGAGTTGATACTATGATTATTTTCCTATTAGGTATGCATGAAAATTAGTCTATGATGGTATTTGGCCAGAGTCTAGTTTGTTTTTCGAATTTGGCGCCGCTTTTTCTCTTCGGAGCAAAATGTGCAAAACACAATGCGGCAGTTTTCGTTGGCCAGACTCTGGTAATGAATGGTGAATCCTAATACTCATATGAACAGTGTAAAAGAATAAAATTTATCAAGAATAAAGCAGAAATCGTTACAAAGCGTGTAAAGTGATTATCGTCAAAATGCGTCTTCATTAGAGAAGCGTGTGGAGGTAATTAACCGAACGAGCTGCTCCTCCTATATTGTTTGTAAATTGTTAAGGAAAGCTTATTAAATGTTCTAAAAGTCGTAATGGAACGTAATAAACCGCGTTTTATATATCCATTTAATAATAAAATTATACCTTAATAAAAGGAATTTTAAGAAGTCTTGTAAACTAAAGGTAGTCCTGAAATCGCAGTCTACTATAAATAGCCAGGCAAGTGCGAGTCGGACTCACGCTCTAAGGATTCCGTACAAAATTGGATTTAGGGATGAACTTATAACACGTTGAAGGATACTCGGCTCTCCATATTTTTAAATAATAAATTATATAGTATCAATTTTGTTGAACCTTATATTTTATCTATAATGCACCCTATACACCCATTCTGAATCCTCACACGAAGGGTCCAAATTATACCATCGACAGATTGATGGATACCGCCCCATGCGCAAAGTGAATTTTAACGCAGCCGCCATCTTGTTGATGACATCACCACTATTACATGTGAAGTCCCGATAAACCCTTAGTTTGATGGATTGCTGTTCGCTCGAATTTATATTCAAGTAAAAATTTGTCCGTATAGAGTACAATAGGGAATGAAATTGGCATAATGTTCCGAGGATACATGTTTCAAGTATCAAATTGGGAATGTCTACGTTTTTAAGGTTCCATATGCATTGTAGAAAAAACTTCATTGTCTGTCTGTCTGTCACCAGACTATTATCTTATGCACCGTGAGAGCTATACAGGTGAAGTTTTCATAGATGATGTATTCTTTCCGCTATATTAACAACATCAGACAGATATATAAAGCCCGGAATTCAACAAAAGTGCCAGGTGCAGCAATAAGCTCACACCCTATTACGTGGGACCGAATGCAGTGATTAGTGAAATGTGGGTGTTAATTCATCTCTGCCTAACCCTCCGGGGATAAAGGCGTGATGTATAACAACAATATGATCGAGAGCAACAGCGCATGCCATCTGTATACGGTGCAGAATTTAACTTCTAGAACTAAGCGTTTCAGTGACTCATTCCTATGCCGCACCATTAAGACCTGGAACTCCCTGCCAGCTCACGTGTTACATTCTTCCTACAGTCCCGGGTAGTATAAGCGGGGCGTGAAAACCGTTAAGCTGTGTTAACATGGTACTTGATTCTTCTGAGACTTTGCCTTTAGATGTTTTAGGAATTAGAACATACAAAACCTTTGGTAAATGTAAACCTTTGAAAATGCCGTAAGGCGAAACCGGTCAGGTGTAATAGAGTAAATACTGTGGAAAAAGTACAAGTGTTCTCAATAAATATAACATAAATAACATAACATAAACTCACGCCTGTATTCCCCGAAGGGGTAGGCAGAGGTGCTAGAACCCACATTTCGCCAGTTTATGTTTAGGTCCCAACGTAATAGGTGGCGAGCCTATTGCGATTAACCGGGCACTTATAAACCTGTGATAAATACACACATAACTTCGAAAAGCATCGAAAAGTCATTGGTGTGTGCCATGGTAAACCTGGGATCGAACCCGAGACCTCGTCTCAGCAGTCCATTACCCATACCACTAGGCTACCGCAGATTCTCAATATGTGTAACATTGAATTTCACCAAGTGGTATAAAAATACAAGTACTTACTGTTTAATTTTTTGGGCCAAAAGTGTACCTATTTAAATACGTGTTTCAATTATATTTGTTATCGCACGTTCTGGGTAACGATTGACTCAAACTCATTACGAGCTAGTTTTACGTGAATCACCGCTCAAAGTTTCCACCATAATATTTGAGTAGGTAAGTTCATTTCAAAGAAATATTAGTTTGATAAGAGGTATGTTATTCATCCAATAATTATATATTTAACTTTCTTTTATAATGGACACGTTAATTTGACATAACCTCGCCTGATGGTAAGCTAAAGGCAAAGTCTCGGGAAGAGGGTCACTATTATAAACACGTACCATGTTAACAATGGAGGCACTCAGCATGACGGCCTCGTCAGATGATTTTTCAAGCCCGCTTAAAGGACCCGGGAATGTCCGGGAATTCTACTTAATTTGACCTATGCCAGCCACCGTGTGGATTTTGGTTATCTTGTCATATTATATTTTTGTTCTGCTTAATCGATTGCGACTAACTTACGTAACATTATGAGTCTGATTAAGACCTCTATAACAAAAGAAAAAAAAATCCGCACAGTAGTTTTCCCGTCCATCGTGGACTAATAAGCATGAATTCTGTTGTTATAAAGAGAATTTATTTGCTCATATTGCACAAAGGAGCGAAGTAGTATTTTTAAGGCGAGGGCGTTACTTTGAATCAAGAGCGAAGCGAAGGATTCTAGAATAGAATGCCGAGCGCAGCGTAAGTTGTATTTTGCAAAATAATATGAGTTGTACATCGAGTTATGGAAGTGACAATGCATTAACTCCAGAAACAATTATTATAGAAGCTAACAACGCCGAACAAAACTTGTTACCCACGAAATCTCGGGAGAAATATTTTCTCATAGAACGGTGATGAAAAGTAGAATATATAACTCGGGAGCAAGTTATTTTTCCCTCGGGCGGTGTACTTTGAATTTCTCGCTGCGCTCAGGATTCTGCGATAGAATCCCCCGCTACGCTCGGGATTATATTCTAGAATCCTTCACTACGCTCTTGATTCAAAGTAGCGTCCTCTCCTTAAATATACTACTTCGCTCCCTTGTTATACAATCTACTATTATTGGTAACTTAAACATGTCTAGCCGCAGGAAGTGGCATGCAATAAATTGATTAAGTTCTAAGTCATTTTTAGCACCGTTAATATAACTTAACCAAGTATTTTCAATATTTCCAACGTACAGACACGACCTGCAACTTTTCTACAATTATTATAAAACAATGGCAAAAAATATGAACATAGAAGAACGCACTTTTAAACTCACGCCTGTAAATCCCCGAAAGGGTAGGCTGAGTTGTATTAAAATCCACATTTCGCCAATGCAGATGCGTAGAGATGTTGGGTCTTTGGCAGTTTACTACCGTCTCTACCATGGTGAATGTTCTGACGAGCTCTTCCAATTAGTCCCACCCTCTCCTTTCCTACACAGGACGACACGTGCAGGGCTAAGATGCCATCCATATACGGTGCAGAGTATAACAGCTAGAACCAAGCGTTTCTGCGACTCATTCCTATGCCGCACCATTAAGACCTGGAACTCCCTGCCAGCTCACGCGTTTCCTTCTTCCTACAGTTCCGGGTCCTTTAAGCGGGGCGTGAAAAGGCATCTAACGAGGCCGTCAAGCTGAGTGCCACCACTGTTAACATGGTACATGTTTCCGATGGTGACCCTCTTTTTGAGACTTTGCCTTTAGCTTAACATCAGGCGAGGTGAAGTCAAATTGACGTGTCCTATATAAAAAAAAAACTTTGATTTTCAGTCCCACATAATAAAGGGTGGGCCTATAGCCGTCAAGCGGGCACTTAGTCATGAGCTTGGAGTGACCCTATTCTACTCCACTGGCATCCAATACGGCTTTTAAAATCGATGTTGTTGTTGTAATGTTACACGAAAGTGCAAGTCGTACATTTATTTAGTTCATTCCATTATCCAAACTATACTCGTCCTTCCTCGCCCTATTTGTGCACTATTTTCCCTGCAACTTTTTAGTTTACTAGGTCACTTTTCAGGACACAGACAGACAGACGCCGCGAAGACTATTGTGCAAGAAAACATCAGTAAATTATATATGTTATGTTCGAATTTTGTATTTTTAAAAGACTCTGGGTTAGTCGGGGTGCGAGGGATATATCGAAGACAACTTCACCTCCGGCCTAGCACTATGTCCCTCAGTCGGCGTACGGTTTTAGTCGGTTCGAGTCCGACATAAACTCCTCTTCCCGCGGGGGAGGTGTCCGTGGGGATTTCCGCACGAAAAAGGTATTTTAAAAAGAA
Organism: Eilema sororculum; assembly: GCA_914829495.1. NCBI lineage: Eukaryota > Metazoa > Arthropoda > Insecta > Lepidoptera > Erebidae > Eilema > Eilema sororculum. The sequence continues at coordinate 2,020,925 of OU618533.1, forward strand.
AAATTATCACTCGTATATTCCCGGTAAGTTAAATTTCTTCCCGTCGTTGGTGTCATTCACCAGTCTGCACACAAGTAAGGCCAGGAGGTCAGACAGCAGTCGTTACCAGTATAGGCAAAAAACCTAAGCCACATCATATTCTGATGTAACCACAACAAGGATGGTAGAAAAGTTGTTATCGAGATTTAACATCGGTATTACAAGCTTTTACGTTTGATTACAATTCATGTCTCGATAAAAAAATCCACTGTCGGTTTACAACCGAATATACCTCGGGGCACATATATTGGGCCTAAGTTGCGAGACAAACAAGGCCCTCACACGTGTGCGGATTGCTTTGTAATAATCTATAGGTACTTGGTGAAATTGAGCTTATCCACCGCCGTAGCACCCCGTACTATCCTCAAAGAAACACAATATATGTGTAGGTACCTTTTGAACCAATTTAAAGTCCAAGATATACACATGACGGACTCCGTGGCATGGCGGTAGTGAACGCAGCCACCACGCAGGAGGCGCAGGCTCGATCCCCACTCAGTGCTAATATTTGTATTGCATTGGTCTGGTCGTGTCTCGGAGAGCACGTTAAGCGGTCAGTCCCGGTTGTCATACAAACATGTATGGCAGTCGTTATAGGGGAAAGGGCCCCATAGAAGGCTGATCACCCGTCCGACCAAACGGCGTCCCCACTGGAAGTAAGACTAAGTAGTAAGTTCAAGATATATGTCCTGAGTTATATGAGGTTGGCATTAAAGTCCTCGTAGGTTTTATATTTGAAACTTTTTTATTACAAAGTGCTCGTCACATTTTATGTACAAGTTGAGTTTTAGGAGCAGTCGTCATAAAAATGAGAAATATGACTTTTAGTGTTTGAAATTGTAGTGGTATGAAATATGATCGTAACATTATATCAGGCAGGTCTTTGAACTTGCTGTAGAATTTCAAGTAATCTTCTTCTGCCGATAAATAGGACGTTTTGGTTACGTACCTAAATTTTGGTGTTAATTTTATGCCTCGTTTACACTATACTACACATACCTATTACACAGGACAATGCGTCAAGAACCAAGCGGTTCGGTGACTCTTCCTTTTGCCGCACCATTAAGAACTGAAACTCCCTGCCAGCTCACGTGTTTCTTTCTTCGTACAGTCCCGGTGATAGGATGTTAATAATGAGTGTTGTGAGTTTAAATTGAATACTAATACCGGCTAAGGGTATGAGCTGAGAGATAAGAGAAATGAAAGTTTAGACTTACAATGGGGTTGGCAACTGTCAAAGTGACGCTAGCATAGTTGGTACCCAAAACATTACACTTTTATACGGTCATTTTCAGAAAATAATTCCAAACAGTTATAATGACCCGCTGTATTGTCTCTAAATGCTCTGAAGTCGGTACGCACCACTTCTACAGCAGCTTTTTAGTCACAAATTAAAGAATTTATACGTTTATCAAGTTTTGAAACAGAATGAAAAAAGGTCAACAACAATGACAAGGGTACCTGCTATGCTAGCGCCATCTGCTTTTAGCTTTCACCGACCAACCCCATTGGAATATAATGTTGTATTCGAAATTAAGCGTTACATAAATTTATAGAGGTATTATAGAAATGAATGTTAGTATAAAAGTATAGGTTATTCAAGTTATTTTCATACCTGAGTTTCTATTCTCTATTGAATACGCACATGAATACCGTGAATATTGAATCAGATTCCTGCATAAACGTTAGTCTAAGATAATCCAATCAATCTACACTGAGTAAACGGACTGAGATGGGCAAAAGGCATAATTGTTACTAGAATAATAACTGTCATAAGAGGGCATATTATTTAAAAAAAAAATTCGTGATGTTTCGGGCCAATATTTTTAGCATTATTTTATGGCAAAAGTTAATTTTAGTCTTTATTTTGGCAAATTACGTACGTGTACGTGTCTGTAATGGTGACCCTCTTTTACCCACGACGAAACGGAGACGGTATATTATGTGTTTGGGGTGAGAGGATGTTTGTGTGTTTGTTTGTTTGTGCAAATCCATGTTGTCATTTTCTAAGAAACTACCAATCAAATTTTGATGCAGTTTTCAGTTGTGAGTTCGGCTTTAATAGGAGCATGTTCTTAGATAGGTGTTACAATGATAACTCAACAGGGGGCGCTACAGCAAGCATTTTTAATGCAAATCAATGTTGCCATTTTACTCCAAAACTATTAGACCGATTTTGATGCAATTTTCAATTATCTGAAACTTTGTCTTCAGTTTACCATGAAGCGAGGTGAAATTGACATGTCCTAAATTTAAAAAAGCCTTCCCATGCATACAGTCGCGGGCAGCAACAGTCTTATACACGAATAATGTTCGTACCATTAATATAATACTTAGTCAAAGTGTAAATGAAAGCCAAAATCTCATCATTTATGTAATAAGCTTAATTCACCGGCACACCATTTAGATAAGACGTCTAGAAATATTAATAAGATGAATGAATGTAATATTTCTTTTATGTTAGTATAAACTTTTCTCTGTATTTTATGAGTTAATTTAACGAATAGATAACATAAACTTTTAGTTAATGAAAAAATAGGTAGTTTCTTAGTGCATAAAAAGCACCAACAATAGGTAAAAACATCGGTCAAGTGCGAGTCGGGCTTGCGCACGGAGGGTTCCGTATAAAACTGGATTGAAGGACTCGGTTTTTATACTCTTACATTGGCATAAAATTGCTTCATAAATGACTGTATCTTCTGATCGCATTGACTTCCTGAGGAGGGCCAGACCGTAAGGGATGGCCCTGGGTCAGCCGGGGTGCGAGGGATATATTGAAGACAATCTCACTTCCGGCCTAGCACTACGACCCTCAGGCCGCGTTTGGTTCTAGTCGGTTCGCATCCGATAAAACCTCCTGTCCCGGTTCCGGCGGGGGAGGTATCCGTGGTGTCCCCACGGCTACCTCCCCCGCCGGAACCACACAAAAAAAATAACGCTCTGACTTAGAAGTTTGATTTTTTCACACCTTCAAGGCGTGGCAGACTTAATTATTTATTATCAATTTCAACTTCATACCTCCATGTATTCCTGAGAATAAGGTCTTGACTTGAAAGTGATCCTGTAAGGGTATTTTTATCCTTTTGAGGTATGGAACCTTAAAAATGTTTCTTTTAAACTTCAATCAATCCATCCATGGGCGGCGGTGATCGCTTACCATCAGGTGATCCATCTGCTCTTTTAACTCCCTTTTCCATAAAAAAGCAATAAATCAGTCAACTGCATTTAATTGCTGGACATATGCCTCTCCCAATGTGCGACATTTCAACCGGTCATCTGCTTTCCGCGTCCAATTTGTTATTAAACTTAGTTTTAACAATTGAATGTTTGACTGTTTACAATGTACTTATATGTATGAATCTATAATTTCTATAATATTAATATAATTTTTATAATAACGGACAATTACAAAAGTTATTGAGCAATAAATTATTATGACAGGGTGTACATCTAAACACAGGAAATAGGTTTGTGTTCCACGAGGAATGGTTTACCACAAATAATATAATGATTAATAGTGAATTTAACATGTATTTATTTAACAAACTTATAATAATTGAGTACTTTTCTATGGTTATAATGAATTATTAAGCGCTAATATTATCATTTTTTTCAATCAATATCAATACTGGACCTAGGTTTCGTCCAATGTTGGGAGTCTTTGACCTACTGTTTCCATGCTGGCCCGATGGGTTGGTACAGGATTTTATTTTGAGTTTTCCTTCTCCAGCAGTAATATCGTCTGCGTATGTTTCCGTTATTTGTCTCTTACGACAACCTTCGGATGAGTAGGAGTAGTAATACTTTCTCCATCACCACACGGATTTATTTTCGTTATTTACTTTTAATCACTCACTCAACCATCTGAATTGGAAGACTTATTCCCGTCCATACAATATCTTCTAATATTAGAATATACTATCCAATAAATTTTAATTTGTATTTACATAGCTCCAATTTCAAAGTCCAGAGTATTTGGTCTGCGGTTGTCAGTGCAGCTGCAACTGAATCTGCAAACTTTGTTGAGAACGAGGTCTGCAGTAAACATGGAATATTATATCTTTGTTTGGATCAACCCGCAATGGATTTAGATAACTTTTGTACATACTATGGTGTTTGGTACAAGATTTTGAAATTAATGGTTATAATTATTATTAGCTATCGGCAAAGTAAAGTGGTTGTGGTTAGTACTTGCTTAGTACGCTTTTTTTAAGCCAGTTAAGTGGCAGACAAGCACACGGACCACCTTATGGAAAGTGGTTACCGTGGCCTATGGACGTATGCAACACCAGGGGCGCTACACTCGTGCTGCCTACCATGAAGAAACATTCTGATGCCTCTCTTGAAGAACCCCATATTGTAGTCGCTTGGGAAAACCACGACAGGGAGTTCATTCCACAGCTTGAGCGTGCGTGGGATGAAGTTCATTTCATACGCACGGTGCGCACCGTTTTTGGATGCAATGTGTGGGGATGAATTCCCTGCCTATGGTAAGCAGTGCGATGATAGAATGTAGCTGTGGGCATCATGTCAAATAATTCATCTTAGCACAAACCATTATATAGGCGGTGGAATTCACACGCTGGTATAATATTAAATGAAGATAAGTCGAGACAGGAAAAATTGATTAATCGTATTGGACTCCATCAAGATTTTTGGGGCGCAAGCCAACCTCATCACTGATAAACCTGCCAATTGAAAGGTTCGGGTGCATGTTTTCCTCTAGTATCACTCCCATGAACACATCATCATCCTCCTGCTCTTATCCCAAGTTTATTTGGCGTTGGCGCAACATGCATGTTTCTTCAATTCATGTTGCAGTTGCAGTTGTATCAACATTCACTTTCTTCTTTATTTTTTTTTTATTTATTTATTAGGCATATCAACAGTGTAAACACCAACATGGATAAAAGACAGATGAAAATGTTACTAGGCATGTGCTACACAAATTACAGATATGCACAGCATTGGCTGGTTTTCTTACAAAGAATAGAAAAATTATATGTCAAATTATACTTACAAACTACTTAAGGCATGCCAACTTATTGGGTCAATTAGATAAATACAATAGGCTATTTAACTAATTTTTGAAAACCATCTTAAATGATTCCTTAAGATGGTTTTCGAAAGAGAGATCCTGTTCTTAGCATTCCATGGATTCACCGTGCAGACGCCGGGCCCATGGCGTGGCACAGAGAGGAACACTGTGACGGCGCCTTGGACTTGCGACCCAGGTGTAGGTTTAGGGTGGCCATCTTGTGATGCATCAGCGCTCACCTCCACCGTCAGTTGTGTTCCCCCCTCTACCTATCCAAATTTGGTAAGATCCTATCAACGCCGTTTTACATTTATTTTATATTTACTCGTACATTAGATATTTATAGATATCACATTAATATTTCTGTAAAAAAAACAATGCATTATGTTAAAATTTCAATGATAAAGTTTAGTTTTTCAAAAGAGCGCGAATAACGCTATACTCAAAAATGACGATGCGTGTGATGTCAGTAACTACAAAATAAAAAAATCGGCAGCAGCTATCAAATTTTCGTGAACATTTTAGTGCGAAAAATGGCATATATAAATCTTGTGTAGTGCCACAGTGCAACCCCAGAAAAAATTATGTGTCTTTTCCCGTAAGTACGTACTGTGACAAAATATAAAAACTTGACTATTTTTAAGTTTATGTCATATATTATAATATATAACCTAAAATTAGATTTTATAAAATTTTAATGATCACAAATAATCGTTTCTAAATGATTAAGTATATACTATATTGGTACTAAGTGATACTTACTTTGCTGTTTTCACATTTTTAAGTACAGCAGCATAAAAATCAGCGTTGTTTTTGAAGAAAAGTGCGATCATGAAGGCGTCTATTATTGTAGGTAAGTTGCTGCTATACATATTATTATATCTGCTCGCACAACATTTGTCTCCATTTTAAATCTTAATCGAAAATGTCCATAAAACTCACGATAACCAACACCGATACATACAATGGCTCATACAAATAGAGATCTCGTAAATATTTTGTAGTTAATATCATCACCAGAGCTCTTACCAATTACGAGCATTTTTGTCATAGACAATAAATCAACAAAATTTAACATTTTTATAATTGAAATTCTCATAAAATACACATATTTGAGAGTAAATTGTGGTCTCGTAGGTTTTTTTACGTTATTTTCTGATAGGATGACCATAATTTGTAGTATGTTTTTAATGTTGTCAAATAGCCTATTACAGGTCAAAAATTTCCTTTGTAAAAGAAGAAATCTATATCTCCTTCCTTCCACTACCTACCATTGCAGAGATATGCAGGCGTGATTATACATAAAAATCGGTAAGAATCCAATCCTACTTCCTCATTTTTAATATCCAATGAAAACAAAGAACTACAATAAATCTAAGTTAAATTGAACCCTTTTCGTTCGTGACACAATTTCCAAAATGGCACCAATTAATGAAGACTTCCAATGCACCCTTTTAGCACAATTCATGGTCTAACTTGGCCAAAGTGATTCACGGATTTGCATTTTAAATTGATAAATGATTTACATCCGCCACTTCAGCACCATTAATTCATCTTAGGAAATTGGATTTTATTCAAGAACTCATTGTTTTCATGATGAACTGTCGCACGACGCTCAAATAAGTATTTAGAATTGGATTTCGTGTTTCATTGTGAAGATTATCAGGTGTCTTTCTACCGAGATTTTGTATTAATCCGTTATTTTAATCATCATGTTTTGAGCCTCTTCCCATCTGACTTAGGGTCGACTTTCATTCTCAATGTGGAAAGGCTGAACTTTGATATCTAATCAATCACCAAAAACCTCTACAATCCACTGGTGATATCGTAGTACTGTGGTTAAACCAGATTGTCAGACAGTTTTCGGCACGGAACTGTTCATAATAAATTCCACAAACATTCGTATAGCAACCGGGACCGACGGATTAGCATGCTTTGCAAGCACGGTGGGATCTCAATATGTTGGATACAAATGGACACCCATCTTACGGTCCTAAGATGTCTTAGCTAATATTGCTTATTGTTAGTGTCATACAAATTGAGTATTCAACTGACTAGTCAAATTAGTTAATTTTTACGAAACGTCAAAACGATAAATAAATTTTAAAATATTTATCTGTTCGTTTATTATATCACCACGACCTCCTACCATATCAGTAAATCGGAAAGTAGCGTACACTAGCGATTTAGCTTAAACTTTGAAAATTTGATCCCAGTTTTTTAATAAAAAATACACAACATTTTCATAAATGTTAACATTTTAATCTCCAATCTACTACTACATTCAAATGTAACGGTTTGAACATTTCCAAACCGTTACATTTGAATAAATTCGAAAAATATAAAGTTTCAAATGGAAAATACCCGGCTGATTCATAAATGTGAACAAATATTTTAATCTGCAATCTCCCTACTAAATGTTCAAACTTACATTTGAATAAACATGAAGGGTCGGTATCTACTAATAAATTTTAAAATGAAGTTGAAGATGATGAATTAAGAAATGTTAATTTTGTTTGTGTGTAACAGAAACATTGCGCATTTAGCATACGTAATGATAGACATAAATATTTCCTTACGAGACGATATCGTGAGCTTCCAAAGTGTTGAAGGACTATTACCGCGGAATAAGTAATAGCTTTACATAAACAATGTTTACTTTCACCCAATATTTAACTTTATTTTCTAATGCATAAAGTTCATTATGGAGCACTCTTAAATCGAATAGAAAATGTATATCACATGCGTGCAGATTACTATGTACCGTATCACTATTCATGAGATCATGTTTTACTTTGAAGGTTTCAATATTTATTGATCGATTAAGGGTTGTCAACAAGTGATACTAAATTTGTCAATGTTGTACAAATACGTAAGTACACGAGTTTTTACTGTGTATTAATTTTATTAGTCTGGATGATTTTATTTTTAAGCTATTGCGGTGTAAACTCATGGTTATTTACGCCTATTCGGAACTTCACGCGATAAAAAAAAAACACTTAATTTTGCCGACGTTTCGGGTGCGATGCTGCACTCGTGGTCACGACTTGAATGGCCGGCGATGGTCGCGCGTTGTGCGCGGAACATTTTTTGTGCGTCTGCGCTCCGTTATCTTTTTATATATTTTTATCGCGTGAAGTCCCGAATAGGCATAAATAACCATGATTTTATTTTTGAGAAGTACCAATAATTGAAATATCATCACCCATGATTGTTTACTGCATACTCACACAAGTGCGACTATCTCCTGAGGGGAGTTTGTTAATGACATGTATTTTATCGAATCTAAATTTTGTCTACTATATCTTTCAGTTTAAGGTTATAGGGGCTATCGCCATCAATTGAACACTTATTCAATTAAGACTTGACACTTGCTACTGAAAAATTCCTCACAGCTTTTTTTGTTAATCTCAAAAAAGAACGGCAGTGCTTGTGTGACACCCCTGTGTAGTTCACATGTGTTCATATATCAAAGACTGATTAAATACGATTGCCATCTCCCAACTACAATCGTTATCCACGAACGTGAAGGGATTAATTTAAATATATCTTCAACTAACTAGTGGAGTTTGCGTTTATATTACTTTCCAACAAATTGTATTACTCTGAAATATAAATAATGTTTAATAATATTCTGCGAATTGTTGCGATCAAAGTTCGTTTTCACTGCGAGTGCTAATTTTAAATCACGAATTAATAAAATAGTCTGTAATTGAATCACGGAGTAAGCGATTCCGCGAAACGTATTCGCAATAAAAGCGCTATTTTCGAGCTGGAGAGATGAAATAAAAAATAAAATAGTTATTTTATTGTTGAGTGTCAGTGCCTTCTCATTCGATTTCATTTAATCCTAAATTCAAAAATTTTATATTAAAAATCGTGTGACATCGATGCGAGTCCTCTTACAATTTGCAGGAGCCTACCAAATTCCAACAACCGGCCTAACTGCAATACTTCAATATCGCCAATAGCTTATAGAGGTCAGATAGCAGTTGTTTCACGAACATTGTCGAAGTTTAACCGCATTGCAGTTAGACTGGTAAAAACGGACCTCGAACTCCAAGATGAAGAACTTAAATGCGACTGGGATGAAAGAAAGAAAGAAGAAAGAAAAAGAATTATTATTCACTAACGTTTAAAGTAAGTAAAAGAATAGATAGGTATGCGTATAGGATGCATTGAGTCATTTGTGCACCTAACACGACAGCTAAAAAGGTTCAGGTTCAGCATGTGCTAGACACCTGTCTAGCGCTAATTGCAAAGCAAAGATGATGACCATGATGATGATGAAATATTTACAAAGAGAGAGAGGAAGAAGTTCGTCATAATGCAATTTACATAATAGAACATTGTTCGAGGCATTTAACGCACACGTTTTATGACTGAAAAAGCGTTATGAAGCTGATTTCCCGAGGGGGGAGCCGGGAGAAATGATATGACTGGTTAATACATATTGTTTTGTATTGTTACTAGCTGTTGCTAACGGCTTCGCGCACGCGAAAAAAATAGAAATATATATTTATTAAGGCCTAGCTAATAATAGAATTTCTCTTTTTTGTACAAAAACATCCGAAATGTTAAAATGTAGGCGTTTGTGGTACAAACTTTGGATCCGGCGGGAGCGGTTATGTCGGAATCGAACCAACTAAAATGCATATCGTAATGGGTCGTAGATTCCTGGAAGTGTGATTGGCTAAGATATTATCAGAATCTCTCGCACTACTTGCAATATGCGTATCGATGTAGGTCCCGATATAGATGGCAGTTCTCAATGTGCATTAGTAATAGGTGCATTGGTTATGTTTATATACCCCTGAGTACTTTGTTTTGAAAAACATGACGATAAGAAGATGACTTGAATGTTCAAGCTTTATAGTTCGCTCAAATTTCAGATGGATCAAATTTTTGAATTAGAAAATACTGAGTGGCAGCTTAGAGTACCAGTAGACATCTTGATCATTGTAGAGTTGAAAAAGGAGATACGATGGCAACTTTAAATACAAAGCGTTTCAGTGACTCATTCCTATGCCACACCACTAAGACCTGGAACTCCCTGCCAGCTCACGTGTTTCCTTCTTCCTACAGTCCCGGGTCCTTTAAGCGGGGCGTGAAAAGGCATCTAATGAGGCCGTCAAGCTGAGTGCCACCACTGTTAACATGGGAAATGTTTACGATGGTGACCCTCTTTCCGAGACTTTGCCTTTAGCTGAACATCAGGCGAGGTGAAGTCAAATTGACGTGTCCTGTATAAAAAAAAAATACAAAAAGTGTAACCGTATTTTCTTTGTTGACTGTACGTTTTCCTCTTCTATTGCTTATTGTGCTTGTTTAGAGTAAGTTAGGCTAGGCAAGTTAGGGAGAATTTTAATAATAAAAACCGTAATATCCTTCAGAATGTATTACCGATGACGTATGTAGCTTCTCAGATTTAAGACTATTAGCTTTCCAGAAAATTGGGAAATCTTGATTAGATTTCCTAATCAGATGCTCTTGACGTAAGTGAGGTACGGCATAAGGGAATTGGACGTTTAAGTCATAGCGCATGATTTTAACGCCAGGGGAAATACCTCTACTTATAGAAAACTGCGGTATGTTCCAACTAATGAGTAGATTTGCCAAAATTCCGCAGGGAATTGAATTTTCCCCTATTTTGTACATTTGTTCGGACTACATGCGTGACGTAATCTGTGGATAACAGTGTCGATGAATGGGACGGGTACCCGTGAGAATTCATCGATGCTGTTTTACTCCTTCGTAGGAGCAACTGCCAAGGCTTGAGAAGAAGTCCTCCACCACTGTTTTGTTTGGCTTCAAAACACTTACAATAGTATTGTGCAAATTACATTTTTCTATACGAACCTGGCATCCATTATGGCTAAACGAGATTTGCTTATTGTTGAGGTTAATAGGCTAAAACCTACATTTATTGTAATAACTGAGACACATTTAAAACTGTCTATACCTAACAGTCTGGTTGACATTAAGGGCTATATACTTTTTCGTCACGATAGAATAAAAGGTACTGGATGGGGTGGAGTTGCTATTTACGCGTCAACAGAATTTCAAGGCAGGCCTATTCAGGCTACCCCACACCCCACATACAATAATAACACACAAGTGGAAGCTTTATGGTTGAACATAAAGTATAATTATTTCAAAATGGTACTTGCTGGTGTCTATCGTCCCACCCATTACACGTTTGAAGAGACCGACAAAATGTTATTTGAAACTATCAAACAGGCTTCTGATGGAGATGACCCCTTGCTAATAATGGGCGATTTTAATCTCCCAGAACTAAAATGGCCGTTAAACAATGTAGACACCGTTAAATACAATACGCTCCATGAACGATTTATTGACATGTACGAAAACAGTAACCTCAATCAACTTGTGAATAAAGTTACGAGACAGCGAAATTACGAGGAATCGCTACTTGACCTCATTCTCTGTAATGAGGATAATCTCTGTACCAGCGTCGAACACTTTCCGAATATAGGCAAGAGCGACCATCAGGTGTTGTTAGCTACACTACAATTCAGACGTAAACTAACGGGAAAATCGCTTACCCAAACACCTAGAAGGAACTTTTTTAATGTGAATTACTCGGAAATGATGACCCACACACTAAACGAAGAAATTATACGTGATATAGATATAACCGACGTAAATGAAGCTTGGAAGAATTTCGCACAGAGAACACACAATGCTATTGAAAAACATATACCACTTAAAACCAATTATAAAAAACCTAACCTTAACAAGCCCTGGATAAACCAACAAGTTTTGGACAAAGTTGAATGCAAAATGAGTTTGTGGAAACAGTATACATTAAGTGGTTCTAAAACAGCATATAAGAAATACAGGCAAGCTAACAGTAAACTTGTAACCATGGTTAGAAATCGCAGAATGGAATTTGAGCGAGGAATTGTAATAAGTGGACCTAAGTCATTTTATTCCTATGTACGCCAACAACTTTCCTCAACGGTATCCGTACCACCTTCATTAAAAGACGACAGTGGGAACATTACAAATGACCAAATGAAAGTTGCCAACCTGTTCGCCCAACAATTTAAGAAATCCTTTGTAGTGGAACCAAAAAATATTACTATTCCTCAAGTGCAAATGCCGAGAGTAGAAAATTCTATCGAATCACTGATAATTACACCAGATCAAGTTTCCAAGGCCTTAAATACTTTTAACGACTCTACTTCGATGGGGCCAGATGCCTTGCCATCAGTATTGTTAAAACAATGCAGTAAGGTCCTCAGCACACAGTTGGCTCACATCATGAACTTTTCGCTTGAAAATGGGAAATTACCACAGGATTGGAAAGAAGCTCATGTCACTCCTATATATAAAAAAGGCGATAAATATGCTGCTGGGAATTATCGCCCGATCAGTCTCACGAGCATAGTCTGCAAAACTATGGAGAAAATAATTGCGGCCGAACTAAGAACATTTATGGATAAAGAAAACATAATTATCGATGAACAGCATGGCTTTGTACCAAAGATATCCACAGTCACAAATCTTCTCATGTGTTTAGACAAATGGACAGATAACTGGGATAGACGGCAACCAACAGATGTCATATACCTGGACTATGAGAAGGCATTTGATAGAGTTCCTATTCAAAGACTAATAGTCAAACTAGAACATTTTGGTATTCGCGGGCAGCTTCTCCAATGGATAGAAGACTTCTTAACCGACAGAAAGTTTCGAGTGAGGGTAGGAGAAACCCTGTCAGAGGCTTACGACGTTCACAGTGGCGTGCCGCAGGGGTCTGTCCTTGGGCCAATACTGTTTGGAATCTTCATCACCGACCTCAAGAGTGCTATCCAGTCCGACCTGTCGATTTTTGCAGATGACACAAAAATTATAGGTAATCCACTCATCACCCACAATATCATACAACAAGACTTGGACCGTATCGTGCAATGGACAAAAGATTGGCTGATCTCACTCAATGCTACAAAATGTACTGTATTGCACATAGGAAACACCAATCCTAAACTTAAATATCACGTGGACAATGTGCCCCTTCAGGCTGTGAATACACAAAGAGATCTTGGAGTCACGATAACACAAAATTTAAAATGGGACGTACACATAACAAATATTACGAAACGGGCAAATTCCATGCTGTACATGATCAGAAAGGCATTCTATACCATCACCAAAGAATTATTCATCAAAATGTACAAGACATACATTCGTCCATTGCTGGAATATGCATTTCAAATTTGGTCTCCTTATTTTAAAAAAGACATCGAAATGTTGGAGAAGGTCCAAAGGAGAGCAACAAAAATGGTAGCATCCCTTAAAAAGAAGTCCTACGAAGAACGCCTCTTAGAACTCAACTTGACAACACTGGAGCAAAGGCGGAATAGAGGAGACCTCATAGAAACGTACAAAATACTCAGCGATCACTACAACGTCAGAAACATCAAAGATTTGTATATGATGAACCAGAACACACATCTTAGAGGCCATTCCTTGAAGTTAACCAAACCTCCATGTGCTAGCAACCCCAGAACACACTTCATGCCATATCGAGTGATGAACTTGTGGAACTCTCTCCCGGAAACTGTAATAAGTGCTCCAACAGTGAACTGTTTCAAAAATAGACTTGACAAACATTTAACCAATTAAGAACACAAGTGCATCGATATACACGTATCAGCTCGTAGAGCTGCTAGTGTATCAAATAATAATAATAAAATAATAATAAAAATAATAATAATAAAAAATAATAATAATATTAGCAGGTGTCTTCTTTTTAATCCTAGCATTAATCTCATTCGCATCAGAAGCTTTCACCTTGGAGTCTGGGGTCCGCTTTTTCCAGTTTATCTGCTGGTTTGACTGATCTTCCAAATTTTCTGCAAAGCGACTGCCACATTGGCTATATCAAAGTATTGTAGTTAGACCAGTTCTTCACCCTGTTAGGGCTCGAACTACCCTTAAAGACCGCCATAGATATTCGTATGACAACCGGGACCGATGGCTTAACGTGTTCTCTGAGGCACGACTAGACTATTCCAAATAGCCATATTCATGCATGAAAACATTAGCACTGAGCGGGCGTCGAAATTGCGCCCCCTGTGTAACATTCGCGTTCACTGCTGCTACACTACAGAGGCTGTCAAATTAGCAGGTGTACTAATTTTTAAAAGACGCATATCCCTATCCATTCTTCCTACTCCAGGATGTGAAAACTGTATACAATATGTTTGTTCCTATAATATCCTAATCTATATACAATCAATGGCCTTTTGAATTACCCAAATCCAAAACCAACATGCTCAGGGAATCCCCTAAATGCGCGTATAATCCTGCAAGTGAACACAATTTGTGTATCCATTCGCTAATTAACCGCCATTGCTCGTATCTCATTAACATGTAACGTTTATTGCGCGGTAATAAATGTTTAGTAATGACTATTGTACGAGTAAGTTTTAGTAATGTTTCGTGGATTCCGTATGAGAGTATAAGGCCGCGTCCTGGACGACGGCGGGCGGAGCGGGCGGAGCGGGCGGTGCGGGCGGTGTGCGGGGTGTCCTACGCCACGCCGCGCCGCCCGCACCGCTGTCATCGAGAACAGCTTCACACAAATGTACGACTTTGATAAAGACGCGGGTGCCGTCGCCCGCGCCGCCCGCTCTAGCCGCCGTCGTCCAGGACGCGGCCTTAGTGAACTGGGGTAACGCGCGTAACTGATAGAATAAACTGATGCCTATAGCTAAATGTAAATGTTGAGATTGTATGGTATTTGGAGCTTACGATATGATCTCAAAGCTACGTAACTTTAAATTACTTTATACTGAATCGCAATTAGTGAGGACGTATATTTATATAAAAAAATATTGCTGAGCGCAAATTGAGAAGGGTTTGACAGGTTTGGAAGTTTTTTTATTTGCTGTGTTCATATCTGTTAGGATTCTCTGCACATTTTTTTAATTACCGGTCGTCATCAAATAATGTAAATAACATTATTTATTTACTGTTATATCAGTATGTAGTTGTCACCAATTTTTTTTTAATAGTAAGAAAGAAAGTGGATTACAGCGGAATTACAAAAATATTCATCGGTAGAAAAATAACCGATTAAAAATGGAAGAACTCATCAACCGTTCCTAAAAAATATTCCACATTCAACCAGCAACTTAGAAAATGTATGCTGTCTAACCTGAATGACCGAACGAGGGAGGCACTGTAAAATATAACACTGACACGAAAATAAGATTCGTTTACATGAAAAAAAATTGAGCATGTATTATAACAATAATAATTATGAACCCTTACAAAACATGGCAGATAATTAATGATTAAATGTTGGCGTTGTAATCATTTATCATGTGACTGAATAAGTGACAGTGTAAATATGCTTCTATAAAAGGGCATCTTTGTAGAATTTCTTTAAGAAATATAATAATGAAATGATTAATATTATCGTGACTTTCAATAAATGAAGAGGCGCACTTATATTGGTACCTTTTTGCTTTACTCAAACAAAAGAAAATAGAAAATAGTAATTGTATAGGATTGTACAATGCGCGATCGTTTTTTTTTAATCGTGTACAAATTATGTCCTGTAAATCCTGATTGTGTTTGAGTAGGATAATATCATTTGTATAAGTCATTATTTCCTTCGAATTCATCAGAAAATATTAAATGCTCAAGTGGGACTTGAAGCCTCGACCTTTCCCTTACAGCGGAAATACTTTTCCAACTGAGCTATTGAGCCACACCTGACTAACTTCAAATTTCGTTTCTGTTTGTATCCATCTTTAAGGGCGACGGTGAAGCCATCTATCAACTTTCTTTTTATTTCTTAATATCCTCCGTAAAATTGTGCTCCAAAACCAACTGAAAGCTGAGACAAATTCTACGGGTATTTGATAAATTTGCACAAAAAATCGGCAATGTCTTTGAAACTAAATTGCTGTCTTATGAATCTTTTTTCTGTCGCCCTTTCGTCCATTCATTAACAATCTAGATCATCTCATCAATCATTAAAATTAGATGTCAGTGTCATTGCTCTGGCCTTTCGCTAACATGCGTAGTAATGATGATATAGACTTCGACGCTGAAAGTGCGAGATCGACAAAGGGTATGGTCCCTATAAATTGTATGCAAAAAGACAAGCATAATGTTATATTATGTATAACTACCAAAAAATATGTTGATAAGAACTTAATAGAATAATGAGTGAGAGAATATTCTACTTGAAATTTATTTTACTTATACTTATTATGTATTATATATAAATAATAGTATAATTTTCTGATTAATGTAGGGTTATTAACCAGGCAATTGGTTCACGAGCATGACGCCCGGAAGAGCCGTCATACTAATCTTCAGTTAGATCAGTAACCAATAACAGAAAACCCTATTCATTTCTAATCCTGTCCCAAACCCTCTGTCCCAAAATCCGTCATTTAAATGAAACTCCACCAGAGAGATTATATGGGTTTTTTGTATGAACAATCTTGTTGGACCCGTCGAATGATTGCATTACTACAAAACTAAATATAGCTACTTACCTATTCCTTATTTACTTTTAGATTATTTGATTTATTTTGGTAAGATTACCTTTTTATGTGATTTACTTGGGTTTCTGATGTTAGGGTGGCAGTTTATTGACGCGAAAAGGTCTGTTTGCTCGTTAAGTATAGTGACAGCCGGTTGAATTCGAGTGACTACCTTTATGTTTGGATCGTTAACGACTGTGAGAATGCGTCAATGGTGGGTTAATTCAAGTTAAGTCGAGCATGATGATTTGTTGAAGTGTTCATTTTGTATGTCATCTTTCGGATAAGTGTTGGTGCAAAGGTCATGAAAAAAAAACATGGGAGACGAGGATATTGTATAAGAAGTTCAATTACACTAATCCAGAAACTCAACTTTACTACCACTATAAGGCCGCCTTCTGCGTTATGCAGTCTGCCTGTATGTTTTGTATGCTTTTTATGCAAATTATTTACACGTTATTAGTTTTATTCGCATACGCACGATGCAGCAGTTATTACAAGAGTTGATCCAGATCCATACTTAATATTATAAATGTGTGTTTCATGCCTAAACCACTGAACCGATTTTAATGAAATATGGTATAGGGGTAGATTAGACCATGAGAAAGGATATAGGCTATGTTTGTTTGCGATAACTAATATCCACGTGGGCGGAGCCGTGGACAAAAGCTAGTCTACAATAAAATTTATTTAAATAGTATACTCGTAGTCATTTTTCTATTTATGAGTAAACACTATAAAATACATACTGATATTATAGGAGTTCAAGCCTTGCTGAAATGTCTATATGCAGTTAGTAGAGCTACAAATTATACGGAGATCAATTTCAGCCGGACTAGGACCGGAAATTGTATTAATTAACACAGGACAGAGTGGAACCTAGTGCTGGAAATGCAGACGCCATGCTCTTGGTCACTGAAACTAAATTAGAACGTAGGTAGCTACACTATTATATAAACTCTATACATAGACGCAGCAAGTGTCATTATTTCAAAGTAGCGTAAAATATGGCTAACATCATCACCTTAATATTGGCAAATTTTGGTAACACCTTAGGCTAAGTTGCACCATACTACCTGCTAAAGTAAGAGGTTTAAGTCAAATTTAACATTAATAGTAACAATGACTCTAACGGTTTCTGCTAAATATGTTGCACCAGTGTATTTAGTAGTTCGATTAAGTTATCAGGGTTGCAAGTTAAATGAGACATTATTTACGTAAAATTCCTTATGGGTATTTTTTTGATTGTGGTTCTTATGTCTATCGGTTGAGATATCAAATCAAAACCCCTTCGTTTTATACTTATAAATAGACACCTTCTTTAAGACAGATTTTAAACAATTTAATGTTAACAATGACAACGGCCGACCGTGGCCGGTTACGGTAAGCGTCAAGTATTGTCGTCATATTAACTGTTGAAAAATGGTGCAATCTATTATGTACCTGACAGGTACTTTAACAGCACTGTTAATGTTAAAGTAAGATGGTGCAACCCAGCCTTCGAGTGTATAAAGTAGTAGATGAGATGGCATTACCCACGGAAAAGCTGTATACCTAAACTTGGATTTCATGAATGGAAAGAAAGGAAGTAAGTAGTATTGTAGAGAATCCAGTAAACTGATTGGTCAAATGATCTTGATTAGACCAATCAGGTGCTACGTTAGAACAGACGGCGGCGGCGGCGCGAGTGGACTGAAATTCGCGTTTCATAGACATTCAATCTTTTTTTTATAAGTGCCGCTTTTTTTGCTTGGAAACGATTAACAATACCTATTTTATGCTTCATATAATTAATTTTCAGGTTTAAAATCGCAAACAGCTCACTCAGCATATTTTCTCAAAAAAATTGTATGGAGTTAACATAATAAATGATGATAACTCCGTTATCGCACAATTGCGCCTAATATCCTCTTAGTTTATTGATATATCAATTATTTTGGATTTTTTGACATACTCCATGCCAAGGTCAAACTTGCGCTTTTTTTTTAAATAAAACTTTGAAAAAAAAAAAAAATTATTATGTATATTTTCGTTTTTAACTAACAATATCAATCTTAACATGGATGTATATAAACTAGAAATTTACGAAAATCAATTATTTGCTATATAAGAAAATGATATTCAATAATAACTATTAAAAATGGCTTAAAATCTTTATTCTTTATCATTTATCATTTACTAGAATAACTAAGCAGTACCTACAAATGGTGAGCTTATAAAGTCATTATCTAACATCTCTCATGACACATTTTGCCGTTGGCAGTACTGGGAATACCCGAAAAACTAAATTTCATTAAAGTTGTGTAATAGAAATTATCTTAAAAATGTATTGTAATTTCATGGCTTCAACAATATTATCAAAAATAATATACTATAAATAACAATAAAATGATTATATACGAATAAAATTATATGATAAAATTAATTAAACGATGAATATATTAACTTAAATATTGCCTATTCTGAATTACTATCTTCAGAGTCGAACTCAGATTCAGAGTTTATTTGACT
Source organism: Eilema sororculum (assembly GCA_914829495.1). Lineage (NCBI taxonomy): Eukaryota > Metazoa > Arthropoda > Insecta > Lepidoptera > Erebidae > Eilema > Eilema sororculum. Next base: position 2,040,047 of record OU618533.1, read on the forward strand.
AATATCCCTACACTCCAATGCAGATGTTTGATGAAACATTAGACCTGCTGAATCTTCAAACATCTGAATTCAAGTGAGTAAGATTTATTATATATACTTTTATTTATATATATATATATATATATATTTATTATATATATATATTTATTATATATAGGTATATATATATATTTATTATATATATATATTATATATATATTTCTTTTTTGAAAATTGCGCGCTGTGGTCTTCTATAATTGGAAGAGTTCACTTGCCTTAGCAAATTATCAACATGAAAGTCTGTAGATAGTATTATTTTTGACCTTGTTATATACATTCTTGCAGAATAAAGATTCTAATAGTGGCTTGGAATTGTTTAGTGTATTGGACATATTGAGAGATGTTAGATAATGATTTTATAAGCTCCCCATTAGTACTGCTTAGTTATTCTATTAAATGATAAAGAATAAAGATTTTAAGCCATTTTTTTATAGTTATCCACCTCTCCTGCAATTGATGGCCTAACCAAGCGTCAAACGGTAGACTTCATAGCCGGACTGACCAGCCCCAGTTGCACACCCTTTCAGTTTTCTCCAGTCACGTCGGATGAGATCTTAAAAATCATCTCAGCCATCAAATCAAAAGCAATGGGCTGCGACAATATTAGTCGCCGAATGGTTACCTCCATCCTTGATCATCTCCTTCCGGCAATCTCCCATATCATAAACTTTTCTCTAGATACTGGACAATTTCCTACATTGTGGCGGAAAGCTTATGTCCTTCCCCTTCCCAAAATTTCTAATCCCTCCCTTCCAAGCCACTTTCGCCCGATCTCAATCCTACCCTTTCTATCCAAAGTGCTGGAGGCATGTGTGCATAAACAGTTATCTAATTATATACATCGTAATAACTTACTAAGCCCCCTTCAATCAGGATTCAGACCAGGACATAGCACTACCTCCGCACTCCTAAAGGTAACGGGTGACATCAGGGATGGTATGGAGAAGACTATGGCTACGGTAATGGTCCTAGTAGACTTTTCCAACGCATTTAATTGTGTCAACCACGACATACTTTTAGCCATTCTCACCCATATTAAGATCTCATCCGACGATCTGGATTGGTTCTCATCATATCTTCGGGGACGTCAGCAGTCGGTTTGTGCCGGTGAGATGTCATCGAGCTGGTGCAATCTGGACTCTGGGGTCCCTCAAGGCGGTATACTTTCTCCCCTTCTTTTCTCCATATTTATAAATTTCAAAACTCCTGATCTTCAATGTACGTATCACCTGTACGCCGATGACCTGCAGTTGTACAGCCAAGCCCCCATGGACAACATTTCAGAGGCTATTGGCAGAATAAATGCAGACCTGGGTTTTATACGGAGCTGGTGTGACAGGTTTGGACTGGCCGTTAACCCTGACAAATGCCAGAGTATCATAATAGGCAGCAGTGATATGACGAGTAGGTTGAAGGATGTGGCCATGCCAGCAGTTATGTTTGATGGGAAAGTCATTCCTGTCACACTTAGTGTTAAGAACCTGGGCTTACACATTGACTCAACCCTGAATTGGCGGGTACAGGTCACTAACGTTTGCCAGAAGGTAACGGGAACACTAAGGGCTCTCTACCGCTTAAAAAACTTTCTTCCACCCAGCACCAAGACAATGCTTATGCAGGCTTTGATTTTTCCTATCTTCGACTATGGTGATGTATGCTATTTCGACCTGAATACAGATCTGCCCAATAAACTTGACCGACTTCTCAACAATTGCATTCGATTCGTCTACAATCTTAGGAAGTATGACCATGTTTCGGATCAACGTGCAGAGCTGGGTTGGCTACCCATCCGATGGCGACGCAGTCTAAGAGCTGTCACTTTGATCTTTACCCTGTTGAATTCTCCCAATGCCCCTTCCTACTTAAAATCCCATCTCCACCTTCTCGGTTCGAACCATACTAAAAATCTACGCTCCTCTAACAATCTTCTTCTTCACTGTCCCACTCATACTTCAAGCCTTGTACACTCCTCCTTCTCCGTACAATCCATTCTCCTCTGGAATGCGCTACCGTTGGAAGTCAGGATGTCCCCAAATCGTTCAATATTCAGAAACAGAGTACGGCAGATCTATAGCGAACCATAGGCAGAATAATAATAATATTATATAAGATTTTTCTATAGGACATATTATATATCTATATAATATATTGTGTAATCCGGTGTTTGTACAGTATAAAGTATTTATGAACGTATGTATGTATGTATGTATATATGTATGTATATATGTAGGTATATGTATGTGTGTGTATGTATATATTTAAGTATATTATCATATTTGCCGTTTGTATGTATCATAATTACTACGTACTAGATCGATACTTCGAGCACCTACTAGACAAATCTCTGCATCACCCTAAGGTTGACTGGTAGAAAATGCCTACGGCATTAAGTCCGCCTTTGTACACATATTTTATATTTGTGCATAAAGAATAAATAAAAATAAATAAATAAAAATATCATTTTCTTATATAGCAATTAATTGATTTCCGTTAATTTCTAGTTTATATACATCCATGTTAAGATTGATATTGTTAGTTAAAAACGAAAATATACAAAACAAAACTTTATATTTTTCAAAGTTTTATTAAAAAAAAGCGCAAGTTTGACCTTGGCATGGAGTATGTCAAAAAATCCAAAATTATTGATATATCAATAAACTAGGAGGATATTAGGCGCAATTGTGCGATAACGGAGTTATCATCATTTATTATGTTAACTCCATACAATTTTTTTGAAAAAAAATGCTGAGTGAGCTGTTTACGATTTTAAACCTGAAAATTAATTATATGAAGCAAAAAATAGGTATTGTTCATCGTTTCCAAGCAAAAAAAGCGGCACTTAAAAAAAAAAAGATTGAATGTCTATGAAACGCGAATTTCAGCCCACTGTGCGGCGGCGGCGCGCTGAAAAGCGCGCCTTCCCATTCCGAGGGCGAGTCGAGGACACCGTTGTCCCCCCTCCCGAGGAGCGCCAGACCGTAAGGCATGGTCCTGGGGCAGCCGGGGTGCGCGGGATATGTCGAAGAATGAAAAATAAATTATACTTAGGTACTGATGAAATAGTTTCATTGCGATCTATCAATCAATTGACCCACCGCCGCGCCATCCACTGCTGGATATAAGCCTTTCCCAAAGTGCGCCATTTCGTCAGATCTTCCGCCTTCCCAGCTAACTTTTTCAGGGCCTCGATTTTGCTAAAGTCAAACCACAGTGGTGCCACCGCCACTGCATAATACGACGCTAATGCCTAATAAGAGATTTTTAAAGCGATGCGGTTAAGGATCAAAATTAAATGACTTTTTGAAGGTAATTAAAAAAATGGAATGAAACTGTTTTCATTTGATTTTGAATTTTAGGTGTATAGAAATAAAGTCTTCTTCGCAATGACTGCGACACCACTGTCAGTGGTTTAGCTTCAGCGGAATCAAGAAGAAGGCAAGGTCGTCTCGGGGACACCGTTGTCCCCCTGAGGACCCCCTCCTGAGGACGGCCAGACGGTAAGGGATGGCCCTGGGTCAGCCGGGGTGCGAGGGATATGTCGATTACAACCTCACCTCCGGCCTAGCACCACGACCCACAGTCGGCCTGCGGTTTTAGTCGGTTCAAGTCCGACATAACCTCCCCTTCCGGCTCCGGCGTGGGAGGTATCCGAGGGGATTTTCGACCGAAAAAAGCTACGTTAGAACGAATATGGCGGTTGGCGTGTGTATTGATGTTATTTTATGAATACATTTCTAAGGTCTAAGGTCACACAGAGGCCATTCAATAAGAATTGATATTGAATAATGGCTACTACTTCAGTATAAGTTTGGGGTGTAGTGGGAGACCTAGTGGTAGTACCTTTCAAGTGTTGTCAGTCGATCTTCACCAGGGGATGACACACTAAACTGGTCCACAGGCGACCTGCAAACTCTCACCGGTGGCTCCAAGTAGTTGTAATGCACGCAACGGCCACATCCCGGTAAACCACGTCGGCTCGTGGGCCAAACCCGGTGTAGGGGGGCTCGCACACTTCGGTGGACGAGCTTATTCGCAGATATCTCCTGCGTAGTGCATGAAGACTGGTTCGGTGTTGAAGGCAAACCAAGGCTGATAAGCAACTGGAATTGGCAGATACGGCGGACAAGCAAGGCATTGTGGAAGGCCCAGGGCGATAGTAGAGATCAAACGCAGCTATCGGCCAGACACTACAGCCAAACCCTCCTCTGATCGTAGCGGTTTTCCGTTCCATCGGAACCAGGAGGGCGAGGAAGAGAGAGTGCACCCATATCTACGCAAATATTTGTGCACTAAAATATATCACGCGTATATGACTGGCTTACGAAAATGGACACTGAGACTGTCAAGACCCGTGGCGATGGACCGAGGTAGAGAGATCCAGCAATGTTGCGTGCTGGGTTTTGTCTGAGATCTGCACACGGGCGACACCGGGAGAGTGGTCGTTCACGCGCTGCATCGGGGTGACAGCGTGGGTTGGGCAGCACCCTGTGTGACGGAGCAGCCCTATTTAGGGGGACACTGCTCCCCCCGCTCAGCCGGGGAGGGGGCTAGAAAAGGTGCCCTAAAAAACGTTCGCCCTAAAAACTAATGGAGGTAGTTACCGCGGCTGCCTTTGCAATCTAACTCCAAGCGGTGGCAAGAAAATGTTAAAAAAGCAGTTAATCTTTGGAGCATGGAATGTTCGCACTTTACAAGACAATGACAATAACAGCTGTCCAGAGCGAAAAACAGCTGTAGTGGCGAGAGAGCTTGCTAGGTACGGAGTTGACGTGGCTGCCTTGAGTGAGACTCGGTTACCGGGAGAGGGACAGCTCGCTGAACAGGGCGGTGGATACACCTTTTTCTGGAAGGGTAGGGAAGTCACCGAATCAAGAACATCAGGAGTTGGGTTTGCCATCAAGACAACGATTATAAGGAATCTGGTTGAGTTTCCATATGGCATCTCTGATCGAATAATGACGATGCGACTTCATCTAGCCAATAACAACTACCTTAATATATTTAGCGTGTACGCACCCACTATGACCAATGCTGATGATGTCAAGGAAGCTTTTTATGAGGACCTGATGCGAGTTGTCGGACGCATTCCTGAGCGCGAGCAGGTGCTGCTGCTGGGAGATATGAACGCTCGTGTCGGTGATGATTATGAGGCATGGCCGGGTATAATTGGACGGCATGGAATAGGCAAGATGAACCCTAATGGACAGATGCTATTGAGTTTTTGTGCTCAGTTGGATCTCGCAGTAACTAATACATGGTTTCGACTACCTGCCAAACATAAAACCACATGGATGCACCCCAGGTCCAAGCATTGGCACCTGCTGGACTATGCTATCGTAAGGCGCAGGAACATCTCCCAAGTTTGTATCACAAGGGCAATGCGCGGGGCAAATTGTTGGACTGACCACAGGCTGCTTATCACCAAGCTTAGGCTTCGTCTTTGTCCTCCCAGACGATCGCTGCAAGTGAGGCCAGCTGTGTTGAACGTGGGACGATTACGAGATGCAGACCAACGTGAAATGTTTGTCGCGACTGCCACTGAGGCTGTGAAGTCATGCGACTGGTCTGACGATATCGAACGAAACTGGGAAATGTTGTCTAGTACATTATTTACAAGCGCAAAACTATGTCTGGGAAAGAAGGTGCGCAAACGCGAAGACTGGTTCGATGATAACGATGAGGAGTTGTGTGCAGCGCTGGGGAAACACCGTTTGCTATTAAAGGCTGATAACATCAACGGAAGCGAGATGAAACAGAGCTCGCGTGAACTTCGGAGGTTAACGCGTCGATTAAAGGACGAATGGTGGCTGAATAAAGCGGAAAAGATCCAATGCCTACTGGATGCCCAACAACAAGGAGCTTTCTTCTCAGAGATAAAAGATCTGGTTGGGACAAAAGCACCAAAGAAAGTACCGATAAGGTCATCGGATGGCGCGCACTTGTTGTCTTCCGCGGGGGCTGTGCTGCAGCGGTGGGCCGAGCATTTCAACTCCCTGTTAAACGTAGAACGTACAGTGGATCTCGAGCATATTTCCAAGATACCACAATGTGAAGAACAACATCACCTAGATGACGCTCCGACTCTTGAGGAGGTGATAAGGGCACTGAAGCAGCAGGCGAACAGCAAAGCCGCTGGTATCGATGGCCTGCCGGGTGATATCCTTAAACACGGTGGTCCTGCTGTACACGATGTTCTGTGGAAACTGGTGCTGGGTATCTGGGAAAATGAGACTGTCCCAAGTAGTTTCATACAGTCAAAGATCTGCGTTCTGTATAAAAACAAGGGTAATAAGTCGGAGTGCGACTCTTATCGAGGTATCTCACTTCTCAGCGCGGCCAGCAAGGTCTTTGCGCGGGTCCTCCTGAACCGATTAATTCCTTTAGCGGAAGAGATACTACCTGAGTCCCAATACGGCTTCCGACGAGGGCGAGGTACATGCGATGCCGTGTTCTCAGTTCGACAGTTACAGGAAAAAAGCATAGAACAACAACGACCTCTACATCTCTGCTTCGTGGACCTTGAGAAGGCATTTGACTGTGTTCCACGCGAGGCGCTGTGGCTCGTCCTGCGCAGGCTGGGCATCACTGAAAAATTTGTGCGTCTTATCCGCCTTCTACACGACGGGATGTCCTGCTGCGTCTCTGTGGACGGTGAGGAGTCCCCATGCTTCTCTGTGAATTGTGGAGTGAAGCAGGGCTGCGTTCTGGCACCTACCTTATTCGCTTTATACTTTGCAGTTGTGGTAGAGGAAGCCATTAAATCCTGCCAAGAAGGTGTAAATGTACGGTTTCGGACTGACGGCAAACTCTTTAATCTCGGTAGGCTTCGAGCGCGCGCTAAGACCTGTGAGGTGCTGGTCACTGCGATAATGTACGCTGACGATCTCTGCTTTGCCGCTGATACTGCACAAGGGTTACAACGCCTTATGACAAGTTTGCATGAAAACTGCAGCAGGTACGGTCTGAAGATCAATGTTGCTAAAACGGAAGTGATGAACATCAACATGGGCACAACTACTCAACCACCTACTAACATACATATAGGTGGACAGACTCTCAGAGATACGAAGAGATTTAAGTACTTGGGTAGTTTCGTCACGGCATCAAACGACCTCGATGCCGAAGTCAGTAACAGAGTTGCGACGGCCTCAGCCTCGTATGGCAGACTTCGAGAGAGGGTTTTCCTATCACATGACCTGAGGCTCGAAACCAAGGTTGCCGTGTATCGTGCTGTGGTTCTATCGGCGCTGTTATACAGCTCTGAAACATGGTGCGTTTACAGAAGGCATATACGCATTTTGGATCAGTTCCACCTACGCTGCCTACGAGAAATCTCGAACATAGGATGGCGGGATAGAGTGTGCAATACCGAAATATTGCGGCGGTGTAAAGTTTATGGCATAGAGGCCTACTTGGTGCGAAGACAGGTGGGGTGGACGGGACATATCAGACGCATGCCAGATCAACGTCTCCCCAAACGCCTGCTGTACGCGGAACTTGCACAGGGTAAACGCAGGCAAGGAGGCCAGTTCTTACGCTTCAAAGACGTGCATAAGCGCCACCTGAAGAACTGCAAAATTGACGTCGAAACATGGGAGCAACAGGCCGATGATCGTAGTGAGTGGCGAAAATCGATCAAAAATGGCGTCCAGGAATTCGAGGCAGCTAGGACTCTTAGTCTGGACAGGGCGAGAGAGGCTCGTAAGACCAGGCCGCGTAGATTATACACGTACAACTACGTCAACAATGTCCTGACATGTACTACCTGCAACCGCACCTTTGGCAACAAACTGGGATACACCAGCCATATCCGGGCGCATGAACGAAGAAATTCACCAGTCCAGCGTCAGTCGCCGTAGCCGAAATCGGCTGGGAATCATCATCATCATAAGTTGACATGTAAATACATCTCATAACATGTACACATTGACAGTTTAAAGAACAATATTGATTTTAGTTGGGCCTAATGTAAAGCCAACGAGATGAGAGAAAAAAGGTAAAAATAGCGAGCATTACTGAGTTATCGAATACATAGGGAAAAAGAATCTTCTCGGGCCTTAAAGACGGGAATAAGATGGGAAATTTGAATCATATCGGGCGTGTCTCGGTAGCCGAATTGGTCAGGCATTCCCCCTGTAAGGGAAAGACTGCGGGTTCGAGTCCCACCCGAGAAGATTCTTTTTCCCTATGTATTCGATTTGTATAGTTAGCATACTTAATGCTGTAAAAATTCCTTCAATTGTTTGGGCGCAGTTATCAAAAATCAATGTTTAAAAATGATTGTAACATCATTCATTGATTCCGATAGTTTGTAAGAAAATCGGTAGATGACGCCACGTCGCCTTAAAGACGTATAAGATGGGAAATTTGAATCATATCGGGCGTGTCTCGGTAGCCGAATTGGTCAGGCATTCCCCCTGTAAGGGAAAGACTGCGGGTTCGAGTCCCACCCGAGAAGATTCTTTTTCCCTATGTATTCGATTTGTATAGTTAGCATACTTAATGCTGTAAAAATTCCTTCAATTGTTTGGGCGCAGTTATCAAAAATCAATGTTTAAAAATGATTGTAACATCTTTCATTGATTCCGATAGTTTGTAAGAAAATCGGTAGATGACGCCACGTCGCCTTAAAGACGTATAAGATGGGAAATTTGAATCATATCGGGCGTGTCTCGGTAGCCGAATTGGTCAGGCATTCCCCCTGTAAGGGAAAGACTGCGGGTTCGAGTCCCGCCCGAGAAGATTCTTTTTCCCTATGTATTCGATTTGTATAGTTAGCATACTTAATGCTGTAAAAATTCCTTCAATTACTGAGTTATGTTGCGATAGCAAGCGATCATTTTCTTCTGTCCTTGTCACATAGATCACACGTACGCGCCAATGGCTGAGCGACAGCTGTCGTCGCGTGTTTCGTGGTACGGGAAAGCTGTCAGCACAGTGGTTCTGAACTATCAGATCCGTCATCTTATGAGCAATTTCATTCCGGTCTGGAATGCACTTGAAGTGATACGTAATAATTTTCAAATAAAATGTTTGGAACCGCTGAAACATTACACCTTTTTTTCTCTCACTTCGTTGGCTTTACTTACTTATTAAGAAAGCAATTGACATGAAATTGTATATTTAAAGTATATTATTTAAACCTAACCTGAAAATGGATCATTTTGAATTTAAAAGTTTGATATTATATTAGTAATAAAAATTAAATTAAAAATTTAAAAAACCCCCGTCACAAAAAACACCTCCTAAAAGTTGAAAATAAATGGAGATACAACGGTTGCCATGTCGACATGGCAACCGTTGTATCAAAATATTACTAGGTATATGAAAAGTTAAAAGTCAAACTCCATTTATTTTCAACTTTTCGGAGGTGTTTTTGGTGACGGGGGTTTTTTAAATTTTAAATTTAATTTTTATTTTATACTTTTTAAATTGATCCACTAGTCAAGCTCTTTCATTTGACACCCATATTGATGGAGTTAGAAAGAAATATGTATTCCGGCATGTTGTGGCGGCGGCCATCTTGGACCGATTTTTTCCAAACATAGCTAAGAAGGGCTCCGCCCTATAATCCGAGGCGTCAGGTCTACTGGTGGTCAGCGGACATCGCGAGGCTGCGACAGGCCTCCGTGATCGCTTTCCGCCGGTGGACCAGATTCCGAAGGAGGCGTAGCCGCCCCACAGATACGGAGCCCCGAGAGGCGGAGCTTCATGCGGGGTACAGGGAGGCCAGAAAGGCCCTCCGAGTGGCGATAAGGCAGTCGAAGGCTGCAGCTCATAAGGAGCTGCTGGAGACGCTGGAGCGGGACCCATGGGGGCGGCCTTACCTTATGGTAAGGGGCAAGCTGCGCCCCCGGGCCCCGCCGTTGACCCGGTGTCTCCAGCCGGAGCTGCTCGGAGGAGTCGTTGGCTCCCTGTTCCCAGCGCGGGCGGTGGAACATATTCCACCGCAGATGACTCCGCCACCTAGGTCGCCTATGGCACCCAGCGTGGATGACGACGACGTGCCCGAGGTCACTTGGGTAGAGCTAGAGCTGGCGGTGCTAAGGCTTAAGGCCAAGAACACCGCCCCGGGACCCGACGGCATTCCAGGCCGAGCGTGGGTCCTAGCTCTAGGCGAAGAAGACGCTCTCGAGCCCCGACTGAGAGGGTTTCTCAGCGCATGTTTGGAGCGAGGCCAGTTTCCGAAGTTGTGGAAGACGGGGAAACTGGTCCTCATCCGAAAGGCGGGACGCCCGGCGGACTCACCATCCGCCTACAGGCCGATAGTGTTGCTCGACGAGGTGTGCAAGCTCTTTGAAAGAGTGATTGCAAAGCGCCTCGTCGAGCACCTATCCAGAGTGGGGCCTGACCTGGCGGATGGCCAGTATGGCTTCCGCCGGAGGCGCTCCACCGTGGATGCCATCATGCGCGTGGGGACTCTGGTGAAGGACGCCGTCGCTCGGGGCGAGGTGGTGCTGGCGGTGTCACTGGACATCGCCAACGCGTTTAACACCCTGCCCTGGAGCTGCATTAGGGAGGCGCTCGTGTATCACGAGGTGCCTCTCTACCTTCGCCGCATAGTCGGGGCGTATCTGTCGGAGAGAGCAGTCGTCTACCCAAGTGCGACCGGGCTCGGTCGGCGAGAGATGTCGTGCGGTGTTCCGCAGGGATCGGTCCTGGGACCGCTACTGTGGAACATCGGTTACGACTGGGTGCTTCGCGGTGAGTTCGCGGACGGTGCCGCCGTCACTTGTTATGCGGACGACACGCTGGTGACGGCGTGCGGGGCTACATACCGCGAAGCGACCTTGAAGGCCACGACCGCGGTTGCCCAAGTCGTGGAGCGGATTCGGCGGCTGGGTCTCGAGGTGGCTCTGCATAAAACCGAGGCCATGTTCTTTCATGGGCCTCGGCGCGTGCCACCGGAGGATTCCAGCCTCATAGTGGGAGACATTTCTATCGGCATCAAGGCCCAGATGAAATATCTGGGGCTCGTGCTTGACGGCCGGTGGAACTTCGGGGAGCATCTCCGAAGACTGGCCCCCAAATTGAATGACACAGCTGCCGCTTTGGGGCGGCTGCTGCCCAACATGAGGGGGCCGGATGACTCCTGCAGGAGACTCTATGCGGGAGTCGTGCGGTCCATGGCCCTATATGGGTGCCCAATATGGGCGGACACCCTGACGGTCCACAATGCGCGTCGGCTGCGTGGACCGCAGCGTGCAATGGCCAGCAGGGCCTTTAGGGGGTACCGCACGATATCCTTCGAGGCGGCGAGTCTCCTTGCCGGATCCCTACCGTGGAACCTGGATGCGAGAGCCCTTTCGATGCTATATCGGTATCGTAAGGAGGCGCGGGAGCAGGGACGGGAACCCGAGCCCGAAGAAATTCGGGCCGTGAGGTCTCAGCTCCACAGGGACATGGTAGCGGAATGGGAGCTACGACTTGGGCGACCAAGCGCAGGGCACGCCGTAATAGCGGCGGTAAGACCCATCATGGAGGAATGGCTAGAGAGGCCACACGGCAGCCTCTCGTACCGGCTGACGCAGGTGATTACCGGACACGGGTGTTTCGGGAGTTACCTGTGTCGGATCCGGAAGGAGCCAACGTCCGAGTGCCATCACTGTGATGCGAGCGAGGACACAGAGCTGCACACGCTGACCGAGTGCCCGGCGTGGGACACGCCGAGGCGGGTCCTAGTGGCGGCTCTAGGGGTGGGAGTCCTCACACTCGTCACATTGCTCACAGCGATGGTACGATGCGCAAACGCTTGGGGTGCGGCCGCCTCCTTCTGCGAGCAAGTAATGCTCGAGAAGGAGGCGGCCGGTCGGGTCCGGACCAGACTCCGGGCCCGGGAAGCCCGTGGAGAGCGAAGGCGAACCGGACGTCGGAGGTCGCAGAACGACCTCCGTCCTCCATGAGCGCTGGCCTGGGGGTGACCGGTGGAGCCGCCTGTCACCCTAGCAGAAGCAGGCCGCGGTGGCGGCGCAAAGTGCGCCTCCCCGTAACTGGGGCTAGATGGGGACATTTTGGTCCCCACAACCCGAAGGGGACCATCTCGAAAGAGATGGTCCTGGGTCTGTCGGGGTGCGAGAGATATGCTTTTGGCAATCTCACCTCCGGCAACCAAGGACCCAAAACGGCGTGCGTTTTAGTCGGTTCGAGTCCGACATAATCACCTCCACCGGCTCTGTGGAGGTGGTATCCGTGGGGATATATATTAAAAAAAAAAAAAAAAAAAAAAAAAAAACATAGGTAAGAACACTCCCGACCTTTCAAACAAAAAAAACTACATCCAAATCGGTTCATCCGTTTGGGTGCTACGATGCCACAGACAGACACACACACACACACACACACACACACAGACACGTCAAACTAAACTTATAACACCCCGTCGTTTTTGCGTCGGGGGTTGAAAAGGTTGTAAAAAGGTCACTATGTAAACTAAGGTCTTGAATAAAAACACGTTCAGAAATCGGGACCGTCTGTTGTAAAAATGAGCTTAAAATATGGAAACAAGATGACGTAGGAATATACAATAATGTCTAATGGAAATCCTTTAGCATGAAGTTAAAAGTCACTGTTATTATCCGTTTTGAGTCTGCTGGACAAAAGGTTATTGATAAGGTTGAAAATTCTTTAGAAAATTATTTAATCAATTAAGACAAGCACACGGACACGGAAGAATTAAATTCGTATCTTTCACTGAGAGTTTTTTTTTATTTTTACTTTGCACTGTATAACCTATCTTATTTTATTGTTGATTAGTATTGTTTCCGTGTCTAAGGTATAATAGTAGATTGTATTACAAGAGAGCGAAGTAGTATTTTTAAGGCTGTGAATCCAGAGCGAAGCGAAGGATTCTAGAATAGAACTCTAACGTAGAATCCTGAGCGTAGCGAGGGATTCAAAGTACACCGCCCGAGGGAAAAATAATTTGCTCCCGAGTTATATACTCTACTTTTCATCACCGTTCTATGATATAATATTTCTTTTAATATTTTATGGGTAACAAGTTTTGTACGACGTTGTTAGCTTCTATAATAATTGTTTCAGAAGTTATTGCATTGTCACTTTCATAACTCGACGTTTTTTAGTTAACACAGTGTGGCACAGATCACCCGTGCTATGCAGTCAACACGTAACTAGTAATCCGTGCAATTTGCGTTCGATTTCTATGAATGTTAATGTTCCAAATTCAAATTGCTTTGCCTGTCCACTGATAAGCTCATAACAGAAAATAACAATTTTAGTGACAATAAAGTAGCAATTTTCGAATAGAAGGGATTAAAAATAAATTATACTTACTGATGAAATAGCCCACCGCTGTCCACTGCTGGTTAAAAGCCTTTCCCAAAGTGCGCCATTTCGTCCGATCCTCCGCATTCCCAGCCAACTTTTTCAGGGCCTCGATTTTGCTAAAGTCAACACAGTGGTGCCACCGCAACTGCAAAATACGACGCTAATGCCTAATAAGAGATTTTTAAAGCGATGCGCTTAAAGTTCTAAATTAAATGTCTTTTTGAAGAGTAATTGAAAAAATGTAATGAAACTGTTTTAATTTCATTTTGAATTTTAGGTGTTTAGAAATAAAGTCGACTTTGCAATGACTGCGACACCACTGTCAATAGTTTAGCTTCAGCAGAATCTAGGGCAAGGTCGTCTCGGGGACACCGTTGTCCCCCCTCATGAGGATGGCCAGACGGTAAGGGATGGCCCTGGATCAGCCGGGGTGCGAGGGATATGTCGATGACAACCTCACCTCCAGCCTAGCACCACGACCCACAGTCGGCGTGCGGTTTTAGTCGGTTCGAGTCTGACATAACCTCCCCTTCCGGCTCCGGCAGGGGGGTATCCGAGGGGAAGGGCAAGGTCGTCAGTCCATCTGGCTAGAGAGTATCCTACCATCCGTTTGCCTTCATAGCAATCTACTAAAACATTATTCTAAATCATTCTATAGAGAGAAAAGTCGTCAACACAGAAGATCTCATTTATATATGATTTTCCATCCAGAGTGTATTTTACGGTACAGTTCAGTCAGAATTATTAATATTCATAGTATGTTTTGCATGCAGCTCAATAGAGGCTGATATGAATACGCGTTAACCGAGTTTATTACGAAACATGATGAGATACGGGAATGATTACTTATTTATATATTAGCTGTGCTTGGCGATATTGCTTTGGTTAAAGAAATAAACATTCGTTATATACTTTGTTCGTTTGTTCGTTATACGCGTTTCCTCTGTGGCGTGGCGGTAGTGCACGCGACTGCCACGCAGGAGGTGCGGGTTCGATTCCCGCTCAGTGCAAATATTTGTATGCATGAATATGGCTATTTGCACTGGTCGGGGTGTCTCTATGTATAATATGTATATATTTACAAAAAAAGTACACTGACGGACTCATAAACTGCATCAAAGTTCAGGTTTACTCTAAAAGGATTTTTTATAATAAGTATGCAAACTTATTAGATTAAATTATATAAATATGGAAAGACTGGCTCTTAATCTTAAAAAAAAATTAAATTTAAAAATAGAACTGCAGTAAAACAAATGAATATAGCCGGGAAAAGAAAATTTACTTGTAGTATCAGATTTGCGTGTTATTTATAGCAAAGTTTTAAATTGATTCTCATTGATTTTTTTTTGTTTTGTCAATTGAATTATTGTTACCAGCATAATTGTTGGGTTAGTTTTTTAACACATCGAGAGTTTTTGAACCATAATATGGATACTTCGTCCGAACAAGCGGCACAAACAGCATTGGGCATTGTGGCATTGGGCTTGGATCAACGAACGATTGGTAGAAATTTAAATTTAAACCAGTCTACGGTTTTTAGAATATACAGAAGGTTTGTAGAGACAGGTTCTTACAGGAGGAGACGTGGTACAGGCAGAACTCGAGCAACCACAGGTCGTGATGACCGATTTATTGTTATAACTTCCCTGCGAAATCGTTTCCTCACGTCAGTTAACATCAAAACCGAGCTTAATGAAGTGCGTGGAGTAAACGTGTGTGCACGAACAATAAGAAGAAGGTTAAAGGAAGCGGATATCACCCCTTTTAGACCAGCAAATGGTCCAAAGTTGTCTACAGCTCACAGACAAGCTCGCTTAAGATTTGCGCGTCATCACCTGAATTGGACAGAAGAGCAGTGGGCCTCTGTATTGTTCACGGACGAGTGTAGGACATGTTTATATGGTGCAGATGGTCGCAGAAGAGTCTATCGTCGACGTGGGGAGCGATATGCTCAAAGTTGCATTGAGGAGCGTGTTCCTTTTGGAGGCGGTTCATGTATGGTCTGGGGTGGCATATCGATGAACGGGCGAACAGAACTTGTGTTCATAGACATGGTCCGTCAAAACGGTAATAGAGGGGGTTTGACAGTACATCGCTACATAACAGAGATATTAGAAGATCACGTGGTGCCTTACATGGGATTCATAGGCGAAAATTTTACTTTAATGCAGGATAATGCCCGGCCGCATGCGGCTGCACAAGTTCAACATTATTGCGAAGAGGTTGGGATACGTACAATGAATTGGCCAGCACGCAGCCCGGATCT
Organism: Eilema sororculum; assembly: GCA_914829495.1. NCBI lineage: Eukaryota > Metazoa > Arthropoda > Insecta > Lepidoptera > Erebidae > Eilema > Eilema sororculum. Next base: position 2,055,639 of record OU618533.1, read on the forward strand.
TAATCCCATCGAGCATGTTTGGGACAATTTAAAAAGAGCTGTATATGCGAGAAACCCTTCGCCCACGACAGTGGCAGCACTAAGAACAGCACTTTCAGAAGAATGGGACAATATTCCGCAAGATCTTTTAAAAACCCTTATAAAATCTATGCGGAACCGATTAGAATCCGTAATAAGGGCACGTGGGGGTAATACACCTTATTAAAACACAAATAAACCCTTGCATAAAGTTTGTGTCTATTGTTAAAACCAATTTTTTAATTAAACCAATTTTTCTTAAATTTCTGTTTTTTCTTCAAAAAAAGTCTTAAGGTCCTTTCCAGTACATAAACTTAAACTTAAAGATATGACCCTACGCTGTTTTAAAGTTCACGAACCAATCTAGAGGTTTCAATTTAAATCTGTATAGAAAGTATGCATACTTGGTTAAAATATTTATTTCAAAGTCGTCTATTACTTTGATGCAGTTTATGAGTCCGTCATTGTATATAAGTATGTTTATCCGCATTTTAAATTCCATAACACAAGTTATAAAAACTTACCATGGATCTAGATAGCGTTGTGTAGAATGTTGTGGAATATTTATTTATTTATTTATACTACTTCCTAATAATAATAAAAATGAAGGAATTTTTACAGCATTAAGTATGCTAACTATACAAATCAAATACATAGGGAAAAAAGAATCTTCTCGGGCCGAATTGGTCAGGCATTCCCCCTGTAAGGGAAAGACTGCGGGTTCGAGTCCCGCCCGAGAAGATTCTTTTTTCCCTATGTATTTGAATAATAAAAATGTGAAAGTAAGTGAAGAGGTTTTTCTGTTTGTTAATCAATCCTGCTCTAACAGTTGAACGGATCTGGCTGAAATCAGGGAAGACGAATTACCTTGAAAATGACGAATTTCCTTACAACCGTTCAGTTTTTTTTTTATTCTCCTCGGGGTGAATTTTCCATAAACCAAAGTGAATAATATTTACACAATAAAAGGTATCAACTGTCCAAGTTTTAAGTTTGTGGTCTCATCAATGATATCAATCATACAACGCATGATAGAAATATAAATTAGATACCTTTTACAAATGCATGTTTACTATCTATTTTTAAATATGCACAAATATAGAAATAAGAGTTTAAAGGCGGACTTCATGACATCTATACAAATAAATAAAATTGGAGTGTCTGTTTGTAATATTAAAATAACCGCTTTCTACTACATGCATATGAATGTATATACGGTACACATACCAAAATATATATTTTTAAATTTTTTGTCTGTCTGTCTGTCTGTCTGTCTGTTTGTTTTGGCTAATCTCTGGAACGGCTGGACCGATTTGGACGGGACTTTCACTGGCAGATAGCTTATGTAATAAGGAGTAACTTAGGCTAAAAAATAAACTGATTTTTTTTATTAAGTACATTCCACGCGGACAAAGTCGCGGGCACAGCTAGTTTATAATAAGAATTTAAAGCAATACACTTACGTCAAGTTTCTTCTTTCAACATGAAGCATGCGATAACATTTTTGATAGGCGCTTTCTTAAAATTAGATGGCAAATCTAATTTTAAGAAAGCGCCTATCAAAAATGTTATCGCAATACTCGCATTGAAAACATTGACAATTTCGAGTACTTAAAAAGCAGCTTATTTTCTAAATGTTTAATGTATGAAAGTAGCAATTATTTTGCACAGCTAACTCCACTCTTAATTATAGACATAGACTGGAGATGAAACTTAGTGTACCAATATTTATCTAGTGGTGCACTCAACAGGTTGGCACCCGCAGGCGGTAACAACCGTAAAGAAATAATACTATTAAACTCCTTATAATGCCTGAAAAAATATTAGTTCATCATCACGCCTCTACTAAACAACAGCCAGATGAGTAAATAAGTCGCGGGTACAAAATATATTAACAACTTCCCCTGTCCCCATACAGCTCAATTTCATAATGTCCCACGTTCACTGTTTTTTTTAAATATTAAGTTAAATAAGGTTATTATTTACTATATAAAATTAATTTGCGTATTTTTAATAAGACAATCTCATTTCGGTAGTTTTCTTTTCTGAATCACAGTGTTCAATTAATCAATGTTTCATATTAATTAAAAATTAAAATTTAACTGATATATCAATGGAAAAAGACTTTAGATGGATTGATTCGTTCACTGGTTACATCCTGAGAGCCAGGAGATTGGAGGCGGAGCCGTAGTCTTGGCAGGAATGGCAGGACTCCTGTGACTGAGAGAGCACTCACTGTTCAGTAAACGGCCAGTGGAATAAGCACTTAGGCGCGGTTTCTGCGAATGAGTAACCACTAACTGGTGTTCCGTTTGAGCGCTTCTGTGCCTCAGTGAGCATGTTAGCGGTCGGTCCCTGTTGCCAATAGCTGTTACGTCAAGACGGAGGCCTATATGAGCGATCTGTGCCCCCTAGTCAAGTAGCAATATGACGAATGTATTTTGACGTATATGACATTCGTTGACCACTGTCATATACGTCAAAATCCTATATATTTGTCATTCTATTCCACGATACGCTGGCGAGTGAATTGCCCCTTGTCTAAAGAGGTTGAATAACTCTGTCAGTGATTGGCCACTAATCACAACTCAGGTTGAGAGGTCAGACGGGCAATCGACGAAAAAAAAATCTAAGTCAAATTTTACTATAAGCGGACACCAGCCTCTGAGGTAAAGCCTCAGATGCCAGCGCGACTTATGCGGTGGAAAAAAAACCAAAAAAAAATTACACGTGTAACGAAAATTGTACCATGTTACTACTGCAGCAGTTAGTGGTAACAAGTGCAAAAACACCTACCCGTGTTACTACTGGTAGTAACAGTAACGGGTAACGAGCCTAAGATAAAAAAAAACCTGACGGAAATACATCGGGACAAAGAAGCACTCAAGTTAGACTTGAACCAAAAAAACAAAATAGAAAAAAAAAACAAAAATAAAAAAAACTGACTGGTTAGCAAACTTTAATTTACAGTAAGTAGGCAAATATTAGCCACTCAAATATACGACTCGCCTTCTAATAACACTTGCACTTTACGATCTACCTAATAGTTATGTTACGAAGTGGACCACACCTGTGTCCTCACTACCGGGGGGACGAGAGTGGAATGTTCGGACGACAGCCATTGAATTAGACAGCTACTCTTTCCCAAGTTAGGGTATTTTTATACCCCTTGATGTTGTCACGTTTCGTTAGATAAAGTAACATTCTCACTTACTAGTCGTAAAATGTGTTACGTTTATAGGAATAGTATAGATATATATAGTAAAGTATAACTATGTAGGAACGATACTAAAATAGTACATACATGCGAGCAATAGCCTTGTTAGAAGGTATAGTCAATGATAAAGGTGAATTAACACATTCTAATTTATTGATTATTTATAGAATAAATAATATACGACCAATACGACCTTCAAGAAAAGAGCGTACTCTATTGAAAGGAAGGCATTTGTGACTCCTCTGGTGTTGCGTGTTTCTACGGGTGCCGGTGATCGTTTGCCTCCCTGTTCCATAAAAATTATATACTACGTAATAATAAGACTGGTAAAAGGGACCCCAGACTCCAAGTTGAAAAGCTTCGAATGTGACTGAGATTAACACTGAACTGATGAAGAAGGAAATATTTATCATCTCGATGACGGCCTTTGTGGCCTGGCGGTAGTAAACGCGGCGCTACACAAGAGGCGCAGAATCGAACCCCGCTCAGTACAGTTATTTGTATGTATGAATACATATGTTTATTTGCATTGTTTTGGTAGTGTCTCGGAGAGCACGTTATGCCGTTTTTGGTCCAGCTTAACAAACAAAGGACTTATAAATATTTATGTGTCTATCAACTTTTATCATTGAATGTATCTGAAGTAACTTGAGATTAAAATTATAATACGTTATGCTTGACGAACTTGATAACATTTAATTGAAACACACGGTATTATGTTTTAACAACAATATGGCAATTTGAGAACTAATTAATACACGTGTAGTCGATTGCTGAATGGAGAAATTGAAGATTAACCTTGCCAATACCAACACGCTTAATTTCAAGCTGTGTATTGTGTGTAAGTAGGCGTTGTTGTCTCTCAATTCAGAAATATATAGTTAGATAATGCCTCTGGCATTAAGTCCACCTTTGTATGTACGAATGTGCATAAAGCTTAAAAATAAAATAACTAGACTTTAACCACGTGAGCTGGTTATCGCGATCAAACGTAGCCGATGTTTTTTTCTAAGGTCTAATCTATCTCTGTTTCAAATTTCATCAAAGTGGCTCAGTAGTTTAGGTATGAAAGCAAGACAGAGACGAGCAGAGTTAATTTTGCATTTATAATTTTGTTTATAAACTATCACGGTGTAAACTCATAGCGCTATGGGATTTACAATATTAGTATGGATCTGCCCCGACCCAGGAATCAAATCCGGGAACATGCACAAAAGTTGCACTATCAAAATGGAATATACGTTACTAGCTGATTATTTTTTCTCCGCCCACGTGGCGTCCGATCCCGTTCCCGCTGCACCCTCTACTATATTAAGCATGTATTGTATACCATATACATATAAACCTTCCTCTTGAATTACTCCATCTATTAAAAGAAAGATCTGCGGTAGCCTAGTGGTATGGGTAATGGACTGCTGAGACGAGGTCTCGGGTTCGATCCCAGGTTTACCATGGCACACACCAATGACTTTTCGATACTTTTCGAAGTTATGTGTATATTTATCGCAGGTTTATATATAAGTGCCCGGTTAATGGCAATAGGCTCGCCACCTATTACATTGGGAACTAAACATAAACTGGCGAAATGTGGGTGCTAGCACCTCTGCCTACCCCTTCGGGGAATACAGGCGTGAGTTTATGTTATGTTATGTTATTAAAAGAAACCGCATCAAAATCCGTAGCGTAGTTTTGAAGATATAAGCATACATAGGGACGGACAGACGCGGAAAGCGACTTTGCTTTATACTATGTAGTGATATCTAAGATATAAGCATACATAGGGACGGACAGACGCGGAAAGGGATTTTGCTTTATACTATGTAGTGATATCTAAGATATAAGCATACATTGGGACGGACAGACGCGGAAAGCGACTTTGCTTTATACTATGTAGTGATATCTAAGATATAAGCATACATTGGGACGGACAGACGCGGAAAGCGACTTTGCTTTATACTATGTAGTGATATCTAAGATATAAGCATACATAGGGACGGACAGACGCGGAAAGCGACTTTGCTTTATACTATGTAGTGATATCTAAGATATAAGCATACATTGGGACGGACAGACGCGGAAAGCGACTTTGCTTTATACTATGTAGTGATATCTAAGATATAAGCATACATAGGGACGGACAGACGCGGAAAGCGACTTTGCTTTATACTATGTAGTGATATCTAAGATATAAGCATACATAGGGACGGACAGACGCGGAAAGCGACTTTGCTTTATACTATGTAGTGATATCTAAGATATAAGCATACATTGGGACGGACAGACGCGGAAAGCGACTTTGCTTTATACTATGTAGTGATATCTAAGATATAAGCATACATAGGGACGGACAGACGCGGAAAGCGACTTTGCTTTATACTATGTAGTGATATCTAAGATATAAGCATACATTGGGACGGACAGACGCGGAAAGCGACTTTGCTTTATACTATGTAGTGATATCTAAGATATAAGCATACATTGGGACGGACAGACGCGGAAAGCGACTTTGCTTTATACTATGTAGTGATATCTAAGATATAAGCATACATAGGGACGGACAGACGCGGAAAGCGACTTTGCTTTATACTATGTAGTGATATCTAAGATATAAGCATACATAGGGACGGACAGACGCGGAAAGCGACTTTGCTTTATACTATGTAGTGATATCTAAGATATAAGCATACATAGGGACGGACAGACGCGGAAAGCGACTTTGCTTTATACTATGTAGTGATATCTAAGATATAAGCATACATAGGGACGGACAGACGCGGAAAGCGACTTTGCTTTATACTATGTAGTGATATCTAAGATATAAGCATACATAGGGACGGACAGACGCGGAAAGCGACTTTGCTTTATACTATGTAGTGATATCTAAGATATAAGCATACATAGGGACGGACAGACGCGGAAAGCGACTTTGCTTTATACTATGTAGTGATATCTAAGATATAAGCATACATTGGGACGGACAGACGCGGAAAGCGACTTTGCTTTATACTATGTAGTGATATCTAAGATATAAGCATACATTGGGACGGACAGACGCGGAAAGCGACTTTGCTTTATACTATGTAGTGATATCTAAGATATAAGCATACATAGGGACGGACAGACGCGGAAAGCGACTTTGCTTTATACTATGTAGTGATATCTAAGATATAAGCATACATAGGGACGGACAGACGCGGAAAGCGACTTTGCTTTATACTATGTAGTGATATCTAAGATATAAGCATACATAGGGACGGACAGACGCGGAAAGCGACTTTGCTTTATACTATGTAGTGATATCTAAGATATAAGCATACATAGGGACGGACAGACGCGGAAAGCGACTTTGCTTTATACTATGTAGTGATATCTAAGATATAAGCATACATAGGGACGGACAGACGCGGAAAGCGACTTTGCTTTATACTATGTAGTGATATCTAAGATATAAGCATACATAGGGACGGACAGACGCGGAAAGCGACTTTGCTTTATACTATGTAGTGATATCTAAGATATAAGCATACATAGGGACGGACAGACGCGGAAAGCGACTTTGCTTTATACTATGTAGTGATATCTAAGATATAAGCATACATTGGGACGGACAGACGCGGAAAGCGACTTTGCTTTATACTATGTAGTGATATCTAAGATATAAGCATACATAGGGACGGACAGACGCGGAAAGCGACTTTGCTTTATACTATGTAGTGATATCTAAGATATAAGCATACATAGGGACGGACAGACGCGGAAAGCGACTTTGCTTTATACTATGTAGTGATATCTAAGATATAAGCATACATAGGGACGGACAGACGCGGAAAGCGACTTTGCTTTATACTATGTAGTGATATCTAAGATATAAGCATACATAGGGACGGACAGACGCGGAAAGCGACTTTGCTTTATACTATGTAGTGATATCTAAGATTTATGCATACATAGGGACGGACAGACGCGGAAAGCGACTTTGCTTTATACTATGTAGTGATATCTAAGATATAAGCATACATAGGGACGGACAGACGCGGAAAGCGACTTTGCTTTATACTATGTAGTGATATCTAAGATATAAGCATACATTGGGACGGACAGACGCGGAAAGCGACTTTGCTTTATACTATGTAGTGATATCTAAGATATAAGCATACATTGGGACGGACAGACGCGGAAAGCGACTTTGCTTTATACTATGTAGTGATATCTAAGATATAAGCATACATAGGGACGGACAGACGCGGAAAGCGACTTTGCTTTATACTATGTAGTGATATCTAAGATATAAGCATACATTGGGACGGACAGACGCGGAAAGCGACTTTGCTTTATACTATGTAGTGATATCTAAGATATAAGCATACATAGGGACGGACAGACGCGGAAAGCGACTTTGCTTTATACTATGTAGTGATATCTAAGATATAAGCATACATTGGGACGGACAGACGCGGAAAGCGACTTTGCTTTATACTATGTAGTGATATCTAAGATATAAGCATACATAGGGACGGACAGACGCGGAAAGCGACTTTGCTTTATACTATGTAGTGATATCTAAGATATAAGCATACATTGGGACGGACAGACGCGGAAAGCGACTTTGCTTTATACTATGTAGTGATATCTAAGATATAAGCATACATTGGGACGGACAGACGCGGAAAGCGACTTTGCTTTATACTATGTAGTGATATCTAAGATATAAGCATACATTGGGACGGACAGACGCGGAAAGCGACTTTGCTTTATACTATGTAGTGATATCTAAGATATAAGCATACATAGGGACGGACAGACGCGGAAAGCGACTTTGCTTTATACTATGTAGTGATATCTAAGATATAAGCATACATTGGGACGGACAGACGCGGAAAGCGACTTTGCTTTATACTATGTAGTGATATCTAAGATATAAGCATACATTGGGACGGACAGACGCGGAAAGCGACTTTGCTTTATACTATGTAGTGATATCTAAGATATAAGCATACATTGGGACGGACAGACGCGGAAAGCGACTTTGCTTTATACTATGTAGTGATATCTAAGATATAAGCATACATTGGGACGGACAGACGCGGAAAGCGACTTTGCTTTATACTATGTAGTGATATCTAAGATATAAGCATACATAGGGACGGACAGACGCGGAAAGCGACTTTGCTTTATACTATGTAGTGATATCTAAGATATAAGCATACATTGGGACGGACAGACGCGGAAAGCGACTTTGCTTTATACTATGTAGTGATATCTAAGATATAAGCATACATTGGGACGGACAGACGCGGAAAGCGACTTTGCTTTATACTATGTAGTGATATCTAAGATATAAGCATACATTGGGACGGACAGACGCGGAAAGCGACTTTGCTTTATACTATGTAGTGATATCTAAGATATAAGCATACATTGGGACGGACAGACGCGGAAAGCGACTTTGCTTTATACTATGTAGTGATATCTAAGATATAAGCATACATTGGGACGGACAGACGCGGAAAGCGACTTTGCTTTATACTATGTAGTGATATCTAAGATATAAGCATACATTGGGACGGACAGACGCGGAAAGCGACTTTGCTTTATACTATGTAGTGATATCTAAGATATAAGCATACATAGGGACGGACAGACGCGGAAAGCGACTTTGCTTTATACTATGTAGTGATATCTAAGATATAAGCATACATAGGGACGGACAGACGCGGAAAGCGACTTTGCTTTATACTATGTAGTGATATCTAAGATATAAGCATACATAGGGACGGACAGACGCGGAAAGCGACTTTGCTTTATACTATGTAGTGATATCTAAGATATAAGCATACATTGGGACGGACAGACGCGGAAAGCGACTTTGCTTTATACTATGTAGTGATATCTAAGATATAAGCATACATTGGGACGGACAGACGCGGAAAGCGACTTTGCTTTATACTATGTAGTGATATCTAAGATATAAGCATACATTGGGACGGACAGACGCGGAAAGCGACTTTGCTTTATACTATGTAGTGATATCTAAGATATAAGCATACATAGGGACGGACAGACGCGGAAAGGGATTTTGCTTTATACTATGTAGTGATTACTAATCGATTTTATTGTCTTTGCCTAAACATAACATAACATAACATAAACTCACGCCTATATTCCCCGAAGGGGTAGGCAGAGGTGCTAGGACCCACATTTCGCCAGTTTATGTTTAGGTCCCAATGTAACAGGTGGCGAGCCTATTGCCATTAACCGGGCACTTATAAACCTGCGATAAATACACACATAACTTCGAAAAGCATCGAAAAGTCATTGGTGTGTGCCATGGTAAACCTGGGATTGAACCCGAGACCTCGTCTCAGCAGTCCATTACCCATACCCCTAGGCTACCGCAGATTTTGCCTAAACAATAACCTTATATACACCTTAAAACAATATTTACACAACACCGTCGCCCTTAAAGATGGATACAAAGAGAAAAAAAATTTGAAATGAATCAGGTGTGGCTCAATAGCTCAGTTGGAAGAGCATTTCCCCTGTAAGGGAAAGGTCATGAGTTCAAGTCTCACTTGAGCGTTTCATTTTTTCTGATGTTTTTCGAACATTAAAAATGCTATAGAAAATTCAGTGAAATATTTACACAAGCCAATACTCTAAAAACAATAAATAAAGTATCCCCGTATTTTATTCTAAAGTTTCAACGCTACGAGATGTATGGTAGCGTGCGGACAAATTTATTCTCATCCTACTTCAGAGAATGTACGGGGAATATCTTCTGCTAAGAGATCCGATGTATCAGTAGATAGACTTACGAGTAAAGTATACAAGATACTAGAGGAAATAGTTTTACAATTGGAGTTTGGTTACCTACGGCCTGCAGGCAAAAGTACATAATACCTAAATATTTAAATTGATTTTTTTTATTTATTTATCCATCCATTTTTTCCCATGCGGTGTCGAACAAGGCGACTAAGGCACAGCCCAGACTCAGCCTGGAATATTATTGCAATAGGCCCACCCCCTATTACACGGGACTGACTACAATTATTGGTGAAATGTGGGAGTTAATTTCATCTCTGGATAAAGGCTTTTTTTTTATCGTGCGCAAAATCCCCACGGAGCTGGTGGAGGCGGTTATGTCGGACGCGAACCGACTAAGACGCACGCCATCTTGGGTCCTTGGTTGCCGGAGGTGAGATTGCCGAAAGCATATCTCTCGCGCCCCGGCAGACCCAGGACCATCTCTTTCGAGATGGTCCCCTTCGGGTGTGGGGACCTCGGTGTCCCCAACTAGCCCCGGGTACGGGGAGGCGCGCAAAAAACACGCAGGGTGTTCATTCCACAGCATAAGCGTGCGGGGGATAAAGTTCAATTTCTTTTTTTATGCCACTTAGCCCACAAGCAACCACCCCATCTGTTGGGAAGAGGTTACAATTACCCATCTACGTGTGTAATATCAACGGGTGCGCATTGTCTTACTTATCTTTTCAAATCCTACCATCGGAAACCAGAAACTATTTTTTGTTAGAAAAGTAGACAGAATTTATCCAAAAAGAATTTTTGTTGAAGTATGTTCGTAGTAACAACATTATTAATTAAAGCAGTATGATAATAGAATGTTATGAAGAAAAAAGATTGAAAAATAAAGTTATGGATTTAAATTGGTTCTTGGTAGGTAACAGTATTAATAAAAAAATTAATATCACTAACTGTTATGAGTTCCGATGCTAGTAATAATAATGAATGAATAAAAAAGTATGCCGATGCTAGTAATAATAATAAATGAATAAAAAATAAAATTATGAAGAGTGATGATTTCGAACACAAATCGGTAGTAAGAAAACGAATAGGATTAAAAATGTTATGTGAGCCAATATGGACCCAATATCAACACTATGAAATACATTATCGATCTTCTCCCAAACTTCTACTTGCATTGAAAAGATAACCAATTCTCGAAAAAAGAAACTCTAAAATATTCCTCAATCTGATATTACCAACGATCTCGATGTCAATGGTTTTTTTTATTGAAAATTGTGTTGCTTACTAAAAACTCATTTTTAAGATTTCTTTTGATTTTGACAGAGCAACATCAATTGGCCTTGAGACCCTTTTAGGTGGTACACTCTTTCAGAGTAATTGGTAGATAAAAAAATGTCATTCAATACTATGTAGCAATGTAACATTGAAAAATATATATAATACTAGCTTTTGCCCGCGGCTCCGCCCGCGTGGATGTCGGTTATCGCGATCAAACATAACCTATGTCCTTTCTCATGATCTAATCTACCCCTGTACCAAATTTCTACAAAATCAGTTCAGTGGTTTAGGCGTGAAAGCGTAACATACAGACAGACAGACAGAGTTCCTTTCGCATTCAAAGTAATAATATGCAAGTATGGATGTTTAAGATGACACTGTGTAGAATGCCCTACAGTATAATTAGGCCCTACAGTATGATCTTAAAAGAAAATAAGATTAAAAACGTTGATATATAAAAGTTTTAGACAAAAACATCTAGAGTAAGTATTTCAAGAAACAATAAGGTTTTAAAAAGTTTCGAACTGTCTTGACAACGATGTTAGGGATAAAAGGCATGTTTGCAATGCCTACGCTTCTAGGTATATCTTATTTTTATCCAAAATTAGGTTATTACCACAACAACTTTTTAAAAGGTTCTGTTATATAAAGAAATTGAAAGACCTTTTTCTCGGGAAAGTTGAAATTCATTCCAAATCCTGAGGTCTGAAACATTTTGAAGTTATGAAAAATCAGAAAAAAAAAACTTCTACCTCATTCAATGTTGTATCAGTTTTAACCTTTCCCAGTACCTACAACTCCTCCAATTTTTCCAAATTGTTATATCTCTGAAACGAAGCTCTAAGAAAAAAAGTACTAAACATTTATTATAGGCTAGCTTTTGCCCGCAGCTCCGCCCGCGTGGATGTCGGTTATCACGACAAAACATAGCTTATGTCCTTTCTCAAGGTCTAACCTATCCTTATTCCAAATTTCATCAAAATCGGTTCAGTGGTTTAGGCGTGAAAGCGTAACATACAGACAGATAGACAGAGTTACTTTCGGATTTATAATCTTACTAGCTTTTGCCCGCGGCTCCGCCCGCGTGAATGTCGGTTATCGCGATAAAACATAGCCTATGTCCTTTCTCAAGGCCTAATCTACCCCTATACCAAATTTCATCAAAATCGGTTCAGTGGTTTAGGCGTGAAAGCGTAACATACAGATAGATAGAGTTACTTTCGCATTTATAATATTAAGTATGGATTAGTATGGATCATTATCTAAGCTTTAATTTTGTCTCAGAGCAGATATTTGTATGGTCAGACGTACCGTTTGGCTGTTAATCGCATAACACCGTTCGTTGTAGTGACGTTTAACAGGGAATATAAAAAAATCCAAGCCTCACATTTATGAGGTCTTTTTAGAGTTCGCTTATGATGGTGTTCTAAACAGTCCTACCAATTTACAGCGGGGTGCGAATTATTGCAATCTTGAAAAATTGCGGTAGCCTAGTGGTATGGGTAATGGACTGCTGAGACGAGGTCTCGGGTTCGATCCCAGGTTTACCATGGCACACACCAATGACTATTCGATACTTTTCGAAGTTATGTGTGTATTTATCGCAGTTTTATAAGAGCCCGGTTAATGGCAATAGGCTCGCCACCTATTACATTGGGACCTATACATAAACTGTCGAAATGTGGGTGCGAGCACCTCTGCCTACCCCTTCGGGGAACACAGGCGTGAGTTTATGTTATGATGTTATGTTATGAATTATTGTGAGTTAGAATGTTTAGGTTGCCGGGGTATCCATCAAAATCAGACTTCACGTCGCCTGGTAAGCCATGGTAAGCTTAATGCAAAGTCTCAGGAAAAAGGGTTACCATTACAAATACGTAGCAATGGTGGCACGCAGCTTGACGGCCTCATGAGATGCTTTTTCACGCCCCGCTTAAAGACCCGGACTATAAGGATACAAGTGGTTCTCCCTCCTTGAGATATCCTACTAATATAGATGTGAAAATTTGTGAAGATGTATGGATATTTTGTTATTATTTATTAGTTATTTGTACAATAATACACTATGTTGCTTTTCTTATTTTCCTTCCATATGTACGTTGTGTTGCGATAACTTTTTGTGTCAATAACTTGGTAAATATACTGAATATTATATAGAACTTTAGCCATTAATCAAATATGGAGGTAAGTAAAGACAGGAAAGTGTAAATAATATATTATATGAAATACATATTACATTATGTTGTATAGGTATCTATCCCCATTTATGAATGCTGCTTCATTTCCTTGCTTAGTATCGTGAGGATGACACTTACAAATAACGTGGCTTTCTATACAAAATATAAATTTAATAGGTAAAAGCTTTTTAAATTAGTTTCGTAGTTTCGAAGCTAATATCAAATCAAGTTTCTAGCCTGATTCTCGCGAAACATACCAGAGAACAATATACTAAAAATAGATTCGTAGCGTTCGTAGCGCTCTAGTCGTAGCGCTTACGTAGCAAATAGCTACACTGTAGGCTCTAGCAATCAAAGACAATTGCTACGGAGACAGGTACACTTACATCCTAATTGCACAGTCGTACACATATACATACAGTACAAAATACATATGTGTACAAATTGCCTGTATTTTGTATGTGTAATGAAAAAAGCGAACCCCAGACTCCGAGGTTGAGAGTTTCGGATGCAATTAGGATTAACTTCTTCTAAGAAGTATTTTGTATATGTGCGATCTGCTTACAGAATCTGACATTGAATACTGGTTAAGAATCTATTACATAAATTGTTTTATCAAATTGTAATAATATTTTCAATTTCCTATTATAAATACGTCAAGCATAAACCAATAAAAAATATATGCAAATCAATAATCAATGCAATGACAAGATCATTGCAGACATGATAATGAAATGTACATCAATATGTACGGGACACGTACATAATTATTGCATCGTGTGTACATGTATAGTGGATTCGTGATCCGTATCACCGTGAATCTCGTTACCATACATGAATAGATCTATAGATGATTTAAAAGCGACGTGCGGCTCTGAGCGCAACAGATAAGCGAGATGAAACAATGCCGTATTTACATTAACTTAAAGGGATTGGTGTGAACATTACTACATTTATACATTTATTACATTTATACATTACGGGTACATTATACATTTACATGGCTATGTGGTTAAACTCTACGCTGCAGAAGTAGGAGCAAGGGGAATCCCAGCTAAATCCCTGTTTAAAGACCTCGGATTGCCAAGACTTCTTCAGTAAGCTCTTTAACATAACATAACATAAACTTACGCCTGTATTCCCCGAAGGGGTAGGCAGAGGTGCTAGCACCCACATTTCGCCAGTTTATGTTTAGGTCCCAATGTAATAGGTGGCGAGCCTATTGCCATTAACCGGACACTTATAAACCTGCTCTTACTCTACTCCTAAAGCTCTGTACTCAAACGAATATCCAAAACGGCGTTGATAGGATGTTGCCAAATTTGGATAGGAAGAGCGGGGAACACGACTGACGGTGGAGGTGAGCGCTGATGCATCACAAGGTGGCTGCCTTAAAACTACATGTGGGTCGCAAGTCCCAGGCGTCGTCACAGTGTTCCTCTCTGTACCACGCTATGGACCCGGCGACCGCATGGTGAAACGCTAAACGCCGACATATTCTCGATAACATTTCATCCTTGACATCTGTCGATGTCTGGAGGTTTCTTGGGACACTGGGCATTGGTAAATCAAGACAGCTGGAGCTACCTAAGACTATTGAGTTGGATGCCATTAACCACCATTTCTCTACCTCTTACATACTTGATGGCCCAACCAAGCGTCAAACGGTTGACTCAATAGCCGGACTGCCCAGTCCCAACCACGCACTTTTTCAATTCACTCCAGTCACATCGGAGGAAATCAGAAAGACGATTTTCGCAATTAAATCAAAAGCAGTCGGCTGCGATAACATCAGTCGCCGTATGATCACAACTATTATAGACCAACTCCTTCCCGCTATTTCACACATTGTCAACTTTTCGCTTGATTCTGGTCAATTCCCAGACCTGTGGCGTAAAGCCTATGTACGCCCTCTTCCTAAAATCTCCAATCCCTCACTTCCTAATCATTTTCGTCCTATTTCCATCCTCCCTTTCCTATCCAAGGTGTTGGAAGCCTGTGTTCATCGTCAGCTGTCCAATTATGTGCAATCCAACGGGACACTGAGTCCATTGCAATCCGGATTCAGATCGGGACACAGCACTACAACCGCACTCCTTAAAGTAACGGGGGATATCAGGGACGGAATGGAGAAGGGTCTTGTCACAGTGTTAGTGTTAGTGGATTTCTCCAATGCATTTAATTGCGTCAATCATGATATCCTTTTAGAAATACTATCCCATCTTGGGATCTCAGCCGATGAGCTGGAGTGGTTCTCTTCATATCTTCGTGGACGTCAGCAGTCGGTTTGCGCGGGCGAGATTTCGTCTGGTTGGTGCGATCTCGCTTCTGGCGTTCCACAAGGCGGTATTCTTTCTCCTCTTTTATTTTCCATATTCATAAACCTTATCACTTCTGAACTTCAGTGTGCGTATCACTTGTATGCCGACGACCTGCAGGTGTACAGCCAAGCTCGTGCGGAGAATCTTTCGGAGGCTGTTGACAGGGTAAACGGTGACTTGCGGTCTATTGGCAGTTGGTGTGCCAGGTTTGGCCTTTTTGTCAATCCTGATAAATGCCAGGGTATCTTAATTGGCAGTAACTATATGATAAATAAGGTAGACCAAGAAACTCTACCGATAATAGACTTCAACGGGCGAATAATTCCTGTTACGCCTACTGTTAAAAACCTGGGATTGAATATCGACTCCACCCTGAACTGGCAATCACAAGTTGCAAGAGTCTGTCAGAGGGTGACAGGGATGTTGCGTAGTCTGTATCGCCTTAAAAACTTTCTACCTGTTAAAACTAAGGCGATGCTTATGCAGACTCTAATCTTCCCAGTCTTGGACTATGGTGATGTATGCTACCTCGACCTGAATGCAGATCTGCTCAACAAACTCGACCGCCTTCTCAACAATTGCATTCGATTCACCTTCAACCTTAGGAAATATGATCACGTCTCAGTTTATCGTACAGAGTTAGGATGGTTGCCTATACGTCAGCGACGCAGCTTGCGGGCGGTGACGATGATACATACTATTTTAAGCTCCCCTTATTATTATTATTATTATTATCATTTATTTCAGATTAAAAATCCATACAAATATTGTTAGTATCACAAACTTAAACTATGTTAGTACATCTTATCCACTAAATACACAAAAAATTAAAATTAATAAATAAATCAATTCATGTATCTTCCTGAAGCATCAGGGCCGTCATTATGTATACGGCACCAATGCTTCAGAAAGACACCATCAGCACTTTCAGCTATAATTTTCAGGATGCTGTTGGTACTCCCTCGTATTCTGCTTAGAAGCGATGCCGTTCTTTTGCGCATTATTGCCGCAAAGCCATCTGTAGCCGCTTCAGCGAACATTGCCGAGGCACTGCAGAACCTCGAGAGCCCCAACAACATCCTGAACGCATTGTTATACTGGATTCGAAGAGCATTGTAGGCCTTCTGCGTATATCTGACCCACAGACTGCATGTATAGAAAGTTTGGCAGTAAGCCTTAAAAAGGGTTACTTTTACCGGCTTCGTGCATCTTGCGAATCTGCGAGCCAGCATATTGCATCGTACCGACAACGCTCTTCGTTCCCTTTCCAGGTCCTGGTCATCATTTAGATCCTCAGTCACAATATGGCCAAGGTACTTGAAAGACGACACTCTCTTCAATGCCCTACCATACAAGTATACAGGTGGTATAGCCCTATCCTTTTTTAACCTTCCCCCAAACACCACAAACTCACTTTTGCCTATGTTATAAAGGAGACCGTGTGATAACGCGTATCTCTCGCAAACCTGTAGAAGCTTATGTCCCCACTTATTTATCATCTCAGGTACAGCTTCTTGGTTCTCATCATAACAAAAATCTACGATCAGCTGATAACCGTCTTCTCCACTGTCCTACTCATAGTTCTAGCCTAGTTCATTCTTCTTTCCTCGTGCAAGCTATTCGACTCTGGAATGCGCTTCCTCTCGAAATCAGAATGGCTAACAACCGTGCTACTTTCAAATATAAGGTACGTCAGCTCTACAGTAATCCCTAGTGGCAATAGTGGGTAAAATAGTGGGTACAATGTTATATTTCATCATTATGTTATATAAATATGGTGTAAGTAGTAGTATATTATATGGGTATGTATTATATATATTTATATAAAGTATAAGTATAGGAATAGGTATATATGTAATTGTATATGTATGGATTTATTATGTATTATAGTGTGTATGTTTATTGTATGTATTATTACATTAAACTAAACAGTTAATCTTCTGTCTGCACCTACCTCAAAGTATCTCTGCATCACCCTAAGGTTGACTGTTAGATAATGCCTTTGGCATTAAGTCCGCCTTTGTACAAACTTATGTGCATAAAGTTTAAAATAAATAAAAAAAAAAAAATCTATGGAATGTTGAGAGCCGGATCTCGGGGTACATTACATTGATGAGATAATAATGATTTCATGTGAGTTATGAAGCATTGTTGCCTGTAAATCCCCGACGGGATAGGCAGGGTGTATTAACTCCCACATTTCACCAACTGATTTAAGTTTTACGTAATATGGGGCGAGCTGTAAATGGGTATACTTTGTCTTGGGCTGTATGATAACTGTCGGATGGAGAACAGCCCTATCCCTATTGCACCTTCAACGACGTTCATGGGAAGAAACGGGCTGGCCCTATCCTACTCCACCTGAAATGAATAGCTTTATAAATTACTAGCTTTTGCCCGCGGCTCCGCCCGGGTTGGATGTTGGTTATCGCGACAAAACATAGCCTATGTCTCTTCTCAAGGTCTAATCTACCCTTATACCAAATTTCAACAAAATCAGTGCAGTGTTTTAGGCGTGAAAACGTAACATACAGACAGACTGACATACAGACATCTGTCTGTATGTCTATCTAGACAGACAGAGTTATTTTCGCATTTATAATATAAGTATGGATTTCAACGCTAAGTTTGAATAAAATCGGTTTAGCAGTATTGACATTAAAATGGAACTATGACGAAGGAAATTACTTATCATATTCTATCCTCCGTGAATAGGACAGACAAACAGAGAGATAGATTGTATGGCCAAGCCAAATTAACCTGCTAGAAAAAAAAGAAAGGAAAGAAAGAATATACAAAGAAATATAATATAAAGAAATAATTCTTAGGTACTTATATAACATGCATTGAGTCATTTGTGAACCTAATTTTAGATAATTATCGAATTAGGGGTTGAGAGTAGAGGAGATTGGTTTAAGGGTCGAGAGAAAACCAATAAAGAAATCTTTGTTTAGGGGTCGAGGGGTCGAGAGTGGACTAAACGTAACACGCCAGCCAAAAAGGTTCAGGTATACCTTCTATTTTAACGGACGAAGCCAACAAGCTTTCCTATGGTTTGGGTGGTCAATCGGCAGCCGTTTCCCCAATGTCAAGAAAAAAATATATGCTAGATATTTTGCGCTTTCTAATATTAACTTACAATTAATTTCTATTCGGATACCTCGACAATATAATACATAGATAGTACCTACAAAGTTTCATTGTGGTTCACCTAGGCATAAATCTAGTCCCGCCTGGCGTACCTCCCATTACCGTCCGCCACCACGGGGCCGGGCCGTTAGCGCCACGTTTTTGTGAAAACCGTACGATTTATATCGACTAACTGTATTGTGCGGATGATTTAGAAGAATGGTGTTCCGGTAAATATATTATGTTGGTCGTAAATGTAAGTGTGGAATAGCAATTATTTGGTTCGTCAGTCGAATCCGAAGCTTACCAAAGAGTACTTTTGAGCACAAGCTGGGTCCAGGATATATGGATCGAGCTATTTTGTAATGTAATGCATACGTATATGCACTAGAATGTGTTGCATTTCTCACAAACCTCAGTGGTTTTTTTGATGCACGCACTTACTGCCATGTATTTTATATGTATTTTTTAATAAGTTAAATAAACAAAAAAATAAAAAAATCTTGGAGTCTGGGGTCCGCTTTTACCAGTATAACTGCGGTTTTGACTGAACTTTGTTTTTTTTTTTTTATACAGGGCACGTCAATTTGACTTCGCCTCGCCTGATGTTAAGCTAAAGGCAAAGTCTCGGAAAGAGGGTCACCATCGTAAACATTTACCATGTTAACAGTGGTGGCACTCAGCTTGACGGCCTCATTAGATGCCTTTTCACGCCCCGCTTAAAGGACCCGGGACTGTAGGAAGAAGGAAACACGTGAGCTGGCAGGGAGTTCCAGGTCTTAGTGGTGCGGCATAGGAATGAGTCACTGAAACGCTTGGTTCTAGCAGGTATACTCTGCACCGTAAATGGATGGCTTCTTAGCCCTGCACGTGTCGTCCTGTGAAGGAAAGGGGAGGGTGGGACTAATTGGAAGAGCTCGTCAGAATATTCACCATGGTAGAGACGGTAGAAATGATATTTTCCATTAAGCGACTGTCTCAATATCCTCAACCCAAAGGCTAATATTGCAAATATTGAAGTATTGCAGTTGACAACTCATCCGCCTCCGTTTTAGTCATTATTTGTGTTCCGAAGGGGCCCATCTCGAAAAAGATTGTCCTGGGTCTGCCGGGGTGCGAGGGATATGTTTCTTGCATGCTCACCTTCAGCAATCAAAGAGCCAAAGACGGCGTGTGTTTTAGTCCGTTCGAGTCTGATATTATAACTACCTCCACTGGCTCCGGGAGGTGTATCCGTGGGTATTTTTCACACGATAAAAAAAAATAATTGTGTTGATGAACATGACTTCGTTCACACTTTTGTTCCCCGCACACAGTAATTTTGATTAAAGTGTACGTTATCTAATCTAAGACAATATTTTTGATCAAAGATTACAGTAATTGTTATTAATGGCTGACGTCTGCAGTTTCAATAGAAAGAATAAATGACGTATCTACAGCACATTAATGTACTTCATTCATCAATGTTACCTCACTCAAACAAGTCCGCTGAACTTCAGTGAGCCAACACAAAGTTTGTGAAGATTGTCCAATATATATTGACTTATGATTTCTTTACCGAAATTAATAGAGTTCCATTAAAGTGTCCAATATTTGATTGATTTTAAATATGTCTCCCAAAATATAGCTCGAACCATATATCTTGGACCTAGGTCGCGAGATATTATAAGCCCTGCGTGCGCGGATTGTTTTATATCCATACTAATATTATAAATGCGAAAGTAACTCTGTCTGTCTGTCTGTCTGTATGTTACGCTTTCACGCCTAAACCACTCAGCCGATTTTGATGAAATTTGGTATAGGGGTAGATTAGACCTTGAGAAAGGACATAGGCTATGTTTGTCGCGATAACCTACATCCACGCGGGCGGAGCCGCGGGCAAAAGCTAGTTAATCTATACTTGGTGAATTTGAGATTGTCCACCGCAGTAGCGTCTCGTGATATCTTCAAAAAACATGCAAGAAACGTGTACTGCGCTTAAAGAGCCCATTTTGAGCACATTTTAGGTCCAAGATATTGGGTTTGAGCTATGTTATACTGTTTACCTTCTCTTAAAATACACCATTATAATACTGAAGTATTGTAAACAATACATTAATTATTGGAGCTTGTTTACTGTTGTATTTCGACCTTTTTCTAGTTAAATTTTGTATTTTAGTTTGCAAAGTTATGAACTTCAATGTGTACATTCTATTTTCTATATGATTTGAGATTGACATGGTCATTAACATTAATAGTATAACACTCACCGGGATATTTACCATGTTTATAGTTTGTATTTGGTAACCGATATTGCGGCGCTGTTTCAAGCGTCATGATCACGGCGGTTGTCAGTGCACCGTGATCATGGCACTTGAAACAGCGCTGAAATATCGGTTACCAAATACAAACTATAAACATGGTAAATATCCCGGTGAGTTTTATACTATTTTCTATAGTTTAAGATTGCAGTATATACCTAAAACTTATCCAACTTAAGTCGTGGTTAGTTTAGTGGATAACCAGGTGGCAAATATGTTTAAAATAACTTTTCGAACCGTCGAACCGAACCGAATCGAAACCGACGCCTTAAACACGGATAAAAATAGAAGGGAAATTTGAATCACATCGGGCGTGTCTCGGTAGTCGATTTGGTCAAGGCATCCCCCTGTAAGGGAAAGATCGCGGGAACGAGTCCCGCCCGAGAAGTTACATTTTTCCCTATGTATTTGATTTGTATAGTTAACATACTTAATGCTGTAAAATTCATTCAAGTGAAATAACTTCTATCCAAAAGGTGAGTGCCATTCAATATTTCAGACCGCGATGCACATGGTACCAATGGCTCTATGTCTACCAAAAACATAGTGTTAAATACAGCTACGTGTTTTGGATCTTTATATACTATGACGATAACCACTTTCCATCAGGTGGGCCGTGTGCTTATCTGCTTCCTCCCCCTTTATTTTATAAAAGGGAGGAAGAGAACTCGGTTCGAGAGTTCGCTTATCGCGACCAAACATAGCCTATGTCATTTCTCAAGTTCTAATCTACCCCTATACCAAATTTCATTAAAATTGGGTGAATAGTTCAGGCATGAAAGTGTAACATAAAGACAGATAGACAGACAGACAGAGTTACTTGCGCATTTATAATATTAGTATGGATATAAAAGCCAAAATGATATCATATTTTAAAATCAAATCAGCTAATTATAGAAATATTCTTTGTCAAACAAATATCAAAGCACAAAGAAAGAAGACCTTTCAGTACTATAATACTGATAAGGGTCTGATGTCTCAATTCCAGTAAGTAAAAACTATTGTACTCCATTGCTTTAACAGATACTTATAAAAGAACTTCTATATCAGAATCTGAGCGCAAGAGGTCATTTGTTCAAGTAGGACGTCTGAATGTCGAGATTTCTTTGCATTCCCTTTTTAGCTAGAAAGATAGACTCAGGAGCCCAATTTAGGAGATATTTTTAACTTGTGATTTAAAAAGATATGATTTATAACGTATCATTGAAAACACAATTTATGAATGAGGGTTAAATAACCTCCCAGAGGATATAAACGAACCACAGCGGCGGCGTAAAGTGCGCCTCCCCGCACCCGGGGCTATATGGGGACACTATGGTCCCCACAACCCGAAGCGGGCCATCTCGAAAGAGATGGTCCTTGGTCTGCCGGGGTACGAGAGATATGCTTTCGGCAATCTTACCTCCAGCAAACAAGACGGCGTGCGTTTTAGTCGGTTTGAGCCCGGCATAACCATCTCCACCGGCTCCGTGGGGGTGGTATGAGTGGGGATTTTTCGCACGATAAAAAAGAGGATATAAACGGCACGCTATTACTGAACATCTGCTATCCATTTGTTTGTGTTATATATGTATATATTGTGTATATATATTTGTCTGCCTTTAGGCTATATCTCCTGATAGCTAGACCGTGATAGCTGTCTAGCTATCACACAAATACCAGATCTGTGATAATTCAATTGTCTAATTGAAATTATCACAGATCTGGTATTTCTGTTGTCGCTATGACAATATATACCAAAAACGCAGAATAAAATAAAGAAATGGTATGTAACCTTTCGTCTGTAAGACCGATTAGCACTGGACCGGATATTTTTACGTTTTTCTTTATATACAATTGAAATTCTGGCATTTTAGAAAACGTGACTTTACAGAATTACACCCTATTATAAAGTCAGACTAATTTAATGATATTAGTTTCGTTTACATGATTATAAAGAGTACATAGAAACATGAATATTTGCTAGGGTTGGAGTATTACTATGGTAATGAACATAAAGAAATTATAAACAGTAAATATGGCACTAGAAGTGCTAGAAAAAATAGATTAGTTCAACCACGGGTCAACAACTACTACGGTGAAAGACTATCAAAATACATAGTACCCAAGACATTTAATAAATATGAGATATTACGACAGAGCCCTGAAATGAGCAAAGGAGTGTTGAGGACCAAATTGAGGAACTTGCTCCTCGACGGCCGCCCTACCACATGTACTGCGGTGGCCACGGCCGGCAAGGATCAACTGTAGTTATTTTATTACATAATAAAATTAGGGAATAAATAATTGTGTCAACTGTTTGTGTCATGTCATATCCTTATCTATTGAAATTCACAGAACCTTAATGTAAACATATTGACATGCTTACCTAATATTAAAGTGTGTTGGTAAGTAAAGTAACCTTGTTGTAAAACAGAGCGCATCTCGCCATCAAACGCAATAGTTTGGCGAGAAGGTAAATTTATGAAACTATGTAATTATTATTGAGGAAATGAATGAAAAAAAAAATTGATTGAATTTTTGTATAATGTCTAAAAATAGTGTAAGTGCCCAAAGTTATATAGTTTTAACCCGGTGGGAGGCGCGCCCCCGTAAATAACACAAACTGTAGCTAAAAATTACCAAACTAAATGAATGCCATTATTATAAACTAGGGGTCAATATAGATTAATATATTTATTCAATATACAATAATCCAGTGGTCAATATGAATTACAATAATATAAATGTATACATCATTTGATATGATAACGTCTTAAACAAAATTGATATGTATGAATATAGTCCCTTATTTATACATTTGAACTTAAAAGGCTGAATACTGATTTTCTTATCCTTTTTTAACATATTAACCAAAATATCTTTAAACTTTATAATAGTCTTAAATGGAGGTCAATTAAAAAATAATATACCATACTTTCATTTATAATATAAAAAACAATCAACATAACGTAATAAATTCTTACATAATTGATTAATTGAACTAAAAATGTACTAGGTAAAAATTACCCATTCTCACTTAATACGTCTGTAACATTCAAATGAAATTTGAAATGAACGTCAGCTAAAGTGCAATGTGGGGAGGGTATTCCCTAAGATTTAATAGGAAGCTACAGATAAAAAAAACTTTGTTTAGTGATTAGCAAAAAGTTATGACCTTATTTTAGGTGTCTGTGGTATTTTTGACCCAGTAGCGCCCTCGGCAAGTTAAGCAAGTTTTTTATGATGTGGGCTCCTTTCTTTTGACAGTAAGCGTAACTGACGATAGGGGTGTAGTTGTTCTTTCATATTAGAGATGACTTGTATGGGTATCAAAGTAAATTATGACTACATGAGTGTTATGAACAAAATAAATGGAAGACGTAGCCTAAATTATTTGGTGTACTTAATGTGTGTGCTCGTAAATACTATTAACTCTCTGATTTATATTTTCTACAGTAGTTCCAGGATAAATTATCACCGTGAACCCTGTATTATAGGAGAAACTATTACCATGTATCGATGATCATAACATAAACTCACGCAAGTATTCCCCGAAGGGGTAGACAGAGGTGCTAGCACCCACATTTCGCCAGTTCGATGATATGATCAACAATTGCCTTGTATATATATATATATAGTAATGAGTGGGTGTGTCAGTGTGTTGACAAATTTTGATATAAGCATAGGCATGGAACATGAAATAGATCATAATACGTTTAAATACATAAATATTTCACAACATACTACACAACGCTATCTAGACCCATGGTAAGCACTAAGCATAGCTTAACTAGCTTGTGTTATGGAATCTAGAATGCGAATAAGCATACTTAGATACTTTTTTTTGTACATACATATTACACATAGAAACATTCAGAAAATGCAAATAGCTATATTCATGCATACAAATTGCACTGAGCGGGGATCGAACCCGCGCCTCCTGCATGGTAGTCACTACCGCTACGCCACAGAGGCTTTGTTTATCTATTCCCAAATTGTTAACACGTTAATTACAATTTTAAAGGTCTGGCCTAGACGTAGATCAATTCATAAGGGTTTTATTATTCACAGAACCCTAAAAAACAAGAGCTAAAAGACGAGAACTTTTTACAAATTAACATAATCTTTTAAGAGTAATGACTTTATTCTATAGAACCATTATGGAGATGAGAACTCTCATGAATGTCATTATATTTTATAAAAGAGTAATCGTTATAATGGAAGAAACATACCAGAGCGTTTGTTGGACATTACCATTAGTTGGAAAATGTTTAGACATTTGTGTCTTTTGTGTTTTAATGTGGCTTTGTAATGACCACTTTATTTAACAATTAGGTTTCATTACACTACGTTATACTAGATAATAGAAAAGGGACTTATTGTATAAATTGGTTGACAGTCTCTGTGGCGTGGCGGTTGTGAACTAGACTGCTATGCTGCGCGGGTTTGATTTCCGATCAGTGTAAATACGTCTATGCGTTGGTCTGAATATTTCAGTGTCCCAATTGTTATACGAACAACCATGGCAGTCGTTACGGGTAGTTGGAGCCTTTAAAAGTCCGCCAAGTCTAGCTATAGAATCAATGAGTTTCAGGTCATATGGTAGTCGTTCCACGGAAAATATCGAAGGACTGGAAGAGGCTGACCCCGAACTGCGATGCCTCGGATGCGACTAAGTATATGGCAATGATGATGACATGGGTAAATAATTTAGGCCTTTATTATAAGTTTTTTTATGAAGTACAAGTCAATTTGACTTCACCTCTCCTAATGTTAAGCTAAAGGCAAAGTCTCGGAAAGAGAGTCACCATCGTGAAAATGTACCATGATAACAATGGTGGCACTCAGCTTGACGGCCTCATCAGATGCCTTTTCAAGCCCCGTTTAAAGGACCCGGGACTGTAGGAAGAAGGAAAACACTTTATAATCTTCTGTGATATCCTAGTTTAACATAGGAAAAGTCGCAGTTTCAACTAAAGATAGAACTGAAACAACTTCGCCGAACATTTCCTTTGTAATCCCAAGATTGATGATGTCAATGGCATAAAGAGATTAAATGTTTTTATCATAAAATATAGACTCGTAGAAAAACATTCAGACTAATGTGCTGGGAACGTCAACAACTGTAAAGCTTTTGAGACGAGATAAGGATAATTTCTCCTTTCTGAAATAACTATCCTGCCATGTTTTAGAACACTGGGAATTGCTACAGGTCAAAATATGTTTCATTTATGTTTTATAATGTGTACAATTAAGAGTTCTGGTTCCAAATCTTGGCCATTACGTGTCTTGACATGAACCCACTCCCTTCCTACGTGAAGCAATTTAGCTTAACTGGAAAGGTTAACGGAAAAAATAGTAATTTCGTCCAAGTACTACTTTGAAACAAAAAAGGAACTTAGGTACTTGTGAATTGTACTTTTCCACAAATTTACTTATTAGACCTAGCGGGACAGTAACTGTATTGTAAGAAGGTATTGATTTAGTTTTTCGGATGGATTTTGGTTATCGCCACCAAAATTCTTTTTATGTCTGCGGTAGCCTAGTGGTATGGGTAATGGACTGCTGAGACGAGGTCTCGGGTTCGATCCCAGGTTTACCATGGCACACACCAATGACTTTTCGATGCTTTTCGAAGTTATATGTGTATTTATCGCAGGTTTATAAGTGCCCGGTTAATGGCAATAGGCTCGCCACCTATTACATTGGGACCTAAACATAAACTGGTGAAATGTGGGTGCTAGCACCTCTGCATACCCCTTCGGGGAATACAGGCGTGAGTTTATGTTAATGTAATGTTATAATGTGAAGACATAGGGCAAGGTTGGTCTTACAATTGAGAGTCCTGGTTCCAAATCTTGGCCATTACTTGTCGTGACATGAACCCACTCGCTTCCTACGTGAAGCAATTTAGCTTAACTAGAAGGGTTAACGGAAAAACTAGTAATTTCGTCCAAGTACTAGCTCAGGTGAATTTAGTTAACGACGGGCTATTTTGAAACAAAAAAAAACTTACTGATGTTGCTATGCATATTATATTAATTGTACTTTTCCACAAATTTACTTATTAGACCTAGCCGGACAATAACTGTATTGTAATAAGGTATTGATTTAGTATTTCTCCCGGGGCTCTACCAGTGTGGATGTTAGATATCGCCATCAAAATTATTTTTAGATAATGTATTTACTATGGGACTCTGAACCTGGGCATGGGACCAAATAAAATGTGTATAAATCGTGTCTCTCTTCGAGTAATTTCTTTTTAATTTAGTGGAACCAGACTTAATTTAATTGTAATTACGCCATTTTGTAAGTAATCAAGGAAAGAAAGAAAAATCTTTTAATACCATTCGAAAGCCTGTCCTCGTTAAGTAAAGACCTCAGAGATTGGACACAATCGTACTCGCAGGAAACGATCGGCTTAGGAAAATGCCGTGTGTTGACAAATGTGCTGTTAGAGAAGATTGTACAATGATAACATTATTTTTTATTACATACTGTTATATATGCATACCTAAATATACTTCATTGTTATATATACATACCTAAATATACTTCATTGTTATATATGCATACCTAAATATACTTCATTGTTGCGTATCTATAGTTTATTATCTTAACTGTTACATACTCGTATCTATAAGCATAAATTATCTTAACACACTTTGTCTTATTTCTCACTTAACTATAAGCATAACTTAGCATACTTTATTAGTTCTTTATCTCAATTGTTACTCAACCATAATCATAATAACTTGACATAATTTATCGGTTCTTTATCTTAGTCGTTCCTTATCCATAAGTGTTAAAACTTAACGTACCTTATCTTGATACTCCTTTTTGTTCACTTTGCATAGACCTTTAACTTGTACCCCACTAACACAGACATGTATACATCCCCACTCTGATTCGGGTCCCATAAATATCCAAATCCCGGCTCTCCCGAGACATTCTATTTCCTACATTCGCTGTATCTACATCTTCTAATTACTAAATCTAATTATAATCAATTTAAGTCTAATTATAATCAATATAAGTCTAGTTGTAATTGTACTATTTCCTAGTTATAAATAAATACAGTTTTGAAAAGACTAGTTTTGTTTGCACCACATAACAAATTGGCGCAGTCGGTAGGATATCGCAATAACAGTGCTAATAAAGACGAAGTGAAACGTGTCGAAAACTCATCGTCGAGAACGAAGAACTACGACGTGGTAGCTGCAGGCTTTTAAAGAACTTCGCCGAACCAGAATGCGAGTCCAGTTTTTGCTGTTTGTGTGGTAAGTGGCACAACTTGTCTGCTCTGATTTCCTGTGTAATTTCCTGTTTATATATCTATTTTATATCTTATATATCTATTTTATATCTATTTTTTCGGCCTTCCTAAATGCAAAAAGAAATAAAAAACGAGACATCCCAACTTTACACTAATCTATCCTCGTTTTTCGCAACTTCGTATTATTCCAAGTTTAACATGACTCTAGATATCGCGACCCTTTTAAAACTTGTACCATCATTCGACACAGACAATAATGGCCAAATATATAGATTTGTCCGATCCTGTGATTCAGCCTTTCAATTAGCCACCGCGGATCAAAAATCAGTGCTCCTTATATTCGCATTAAATAACATAACGGGTTCTGGTGCATCTGATGTTCATTGTAAACAATATTCTTCGTGGGAAAACCTACGGAGGTTTCTTATTGATAGGTTTTCCAACACAAAAACAATTTCTCATCTCAACTTAGAGTTGCAATCGTTATTCCAAAATCCAAACGAAGGAATCATCGAATATCTCCATCGTGTCGACTTGTGTCGAAGCAAAATTATAGAAAAATTAAATGCGGACATCTCAGACAACACATTAGCAGGTCGTATCGCAACGACCGAAGAAACGGCGTTGAACGTTTTTGTAAACGGACTCAGTTCCGACATAGGAGCAATGCTCCGAACGAAGGGATTCGCCACCTTAAACGAGGCTGGGCGATTCGCTTCCCAGGAGGAAAAGATACGTGCTATGAATAAAGCGCGGCAGTCCATGTTTAGACTTACAGCCCCACAGCCTTTCAATACAAATCCCTATAAGAGTCCTATAAGAATCGCTCAACCGCGGAGTAATACGTTTAATACAAATAATCGTTTACAACAACCAAATCAATTTCGCCCATCTAGCTCTCAACCTAACCAACCTCGTCAAATTCTACCTAATAACACTTCTAAAATATGTAATTATTGTAAAAACCCGGGTCATTTGATAACGGAATGCCGAAAACGGGCGTATAACAATTCGAGAATTCCTCAATTAGCTCTTCCAGCACCTCCAGCAGGTACACACATAAATAATTTAAACTCCAAGGCGACCAACGAAATGAGCAGCCCGTTGGAGATCGCCACCGTTCATTGCTCGCCTTCACAAACGTTGACCGAAGACCTCAGCAACCTTCAACTGTAAACCAATCACCCCATACATGTAATAACGCTTACAGAACGCCTAAATCAAATCTAATTGATCATAAGAAACAGTTTAAAGACGCATCTGTACAAACCCTTTCTATCTCCACTGAATCGATGGTAAGCGAATCATACGAACAGGGTAGCCAGCCCCAAACTCTTGGTTCTGCCCCATCAAATGTTACTAAGTCTTATAATTCAAACTCTAATAAATCTACTATATCAAAATCTAAGTCTACCAAGTCGAAGAATAAATCAACTTCTAAATCTACTAAATCAAGCATTAAGTACTCCAAATCGAAACCTAAACCTATTAAATCCAAAACCGAAATAGAATCATCATCATACTCCAAATCGAACCCTAAACATATTAAATCCAAAATAGAATCATTTACAATCTCATCTTTGAACGATGTTCCATCTGAAAATCTTTTACACTGCATTTTCCACATTGATGGAAACCCTGTGACTCTGTTAATTGATACTGGTGCAGGAATTTCCGTTATAAAAAGGGACAAGATAGGATCTTCTCCTCTGAACAAATCTAAAATCGTGTCCATTGTAGGAATATCAAGTACGCAATCATCCACTTTGACTTCAGGTACTACCGAAGTATCCTTAGACGATATGCCCAAGTACGAATTCCACGTTGCTGACCTAAACATTAAAGCAGATGGCATATTAGGTAACGACTTTATGTCCAAATTTAATTGTCAACTTTATGTTCAGTCAAAAACAATGAGACTACGTAACAAAACCTACAATCTACATTTTCTTAACGAAAGTCCTAAACAAGATCAAAATCTAAACGAACAAATACTTAGTAGTCGCTCTGAAACAGTAATACGATGCCATGCCAATAATATTATTTCTGGAACAGCATTAATTGAAAAACAATCACTAGCCGATGGTATTGTTGTCCCCCACGCATTAGTAAACGTCGAAAATAATTCATTTTTAATTACTTGTATGAACACAAATAAATCAGACGAAATCATCAATATTCCAAGCTTTGATCTTAGCCCCTTTGATCCTAATGAACATGTAGATAACACCAACGAGCATTTGCTAAATAATCTTAACAGCATATCCTTAACTGATAGGCAAAACAGAGTCCTTTCTTCAATAAGGCGAGAACATTTGAACCAGGAAGAGTCAATATCATTAGATAAAATCATATCCGAATATTCCGATATATTTTTCCTCGAAGGTGACGCGTTAACGTTTAGCAGTCATACAAAACATAAAATAAATACCACAACCGATATTCCTATTCATACAAAGACATATCGATTACCACAAGTTCATGAAAACGAAGTCAATACTCAGGTTCAGAAAATGCTAGATCAAGATATAATTAGACCAAGCTCTTCCCCATGGAATAGCCCAATCTGGGTTGTACCAAAAAAGCTTGACGCCTCAGGCCAACGCAAATGGCGTCTGGTGGTCGACTATCGTAAACTGAACGAAATCACTATAGGCGACAGCTATCCTCTTCCGAATATCACCGATATCCTAGATAAATTAGGTCATTCACAATATTTCACAACACTCGATCTTGCATCTGGATTTCATCAAATCGAAGTTGACCCTAAGGATATACCTAAAACTGCTTTCAGCACAAAATATGGGCACTGGGAGTATAAAAGGATGAGTTTCGGGCTCAAGTCAGGGCCCAGTACATTTCAACGTGCCATGGATTCTATTCTGTGTGGACTTCAAGGCGAAAGATGTTTCGTATACCTAGATGACATAGTCATTTTCGCTTCCAGTCTTCAAGAACACCATCAGAAACTTTGTGAAGTTTTCTCACGACTCCGACAGTATAATCTTAAAGTCCAACCCGACAAATGCGAATTCCTTAGGCGCGAAGTAGCTTACTTAGGTCATATAATATCAAACGAAGGCGTCAAACCAAACCCCGACAAAGTAAAAGCTGTAAAAGAATTTCCAATCCCTAAATCATGCAAAGACATAAAATCATTCCTTGGTTTAACCGGTTACTATCGTCGCTTCATATCAAATTTTAGTAGACTCACTAAACCTCTTACTAGTTTACTTAAAAAGGATGTTCCCTTTATATGGGGCCAATCCCAACAAAAAGCGTTTGACGAATGCAAACACCTGCTTACTAATCCTCCTATTCTACAATACCCCGATTTCACTAGAGAATTCATTCTAACAACCGACGCCTCAATACATGCTATAGGTGCTGTTTTATCTCAAGGAGAAATAGGTAAAGATCTACCCATCGCCTACGCATCTAGAACATTAAATAAAGCCGAATCAAACTATTCAACTATAGAACGCGAATTACTCGCCATAGTCTGGGCTGTAAAACACTTCCGACCTTACTTATTCGGAAGAAAGTTCAAAATAGTTACAGACCACAAACCCCTCACATGGTTATTCTCTATAAAAGATCCAGGTAGTCGCTTAGTCCGATGGCGTTTAAAACTCGAGGAATTCGAATACGAAATTATCTACAAAGCTGGTAAAAATAACACTAATGCCGATGCACTCTCGCGAACTCCAATCTGTAACACGAATATTGTTAATCTCACGGGCGATAACGAATCCACTAACTCAAACTCTCATTTACCCGATAACTATCTACAACTTAATTACCAACACTTCTCAGAAAATTCCCAATATAGCTTCGACACTCCAAACTTACAAATCTCTCCTGATTGCCTCTTAGACGATCGTCATAAAAACATTTTCATCCCTATCTCGTGCGAACCCACTGATAAGAACGATCTTTACAACGAAGCAATCGTCAAATGTCCCCAAGTAGGCCCGTATCTTGATAAACAACATGCACTTTACGATACTGATATACTTATCTCTACCAAAAACCAAAAGATTATATTCGGGTACTCAAGACCTACTCACTTCGATCCCTGGGATTCCGAAAGCTATTTTAAAGCCCTGCTAAGTTGTTTACAAAATAATATTCTCGAAACACTCTACATTCCAGACCTTAAAAACGACAACACTTGCAAACTTAATGGTAACGAACAACTTCACATCACAGCCTACCTAGCTGACACATTTAACTGCAAAATAATAATTTGTGAAAATAGAGTTAAGACACCGCATCCAGACGAAATTCCCCAAATTCTAAAAACATACCACGATGATCCATTATCAGGCCATCGCGGTATTGTAGAAACCACTCGCAAAATCAGAAATGAATATTTTTGGAAAGGCATGAGTGATGTAATCAAAGACTACATAGACAAGTGTCAAATCTGCCAACGCAACAAAATCCAGCGAAAAACGTACAAAGCACCAATGGTCATAACATCCTCTTCCACAGAACCCTTTGAACGCGTAACCATTGATTTAGTTTCATACTCTGACGTTACCACTGAATCAAACAAATATATCCTAACTGCACAAGATGATCTCACTAGATTCGTACAAGCATACCCTATTCCGGATAAACAGGCTAATACGATAGCCAAATGTCTCCTCACCTACTGCCAACATTACGGTGTACCAAAAAGATTTCACTCCGACCAAGGCACCGAATTCGTAAATAATGTCATGAAACAATTAATGAAACTTCTAGGTTCTAATCATACTGTTAGTACTGCCTATCATCCTCAAACAAACGGGTCTTTAGAACGTTTTCATGCAACCCTTCGTGACCATATTAGGATGTATCACAAACGAAACCATTCTAATTGGGATCAAATCATACCATTTGCCGTGATGTGTCATAATACATCCGTCAACCAATCTACAAGATTTACACCTCACGAGTTACTCTTCGGTTATAAACCTCGATCATTATATTCCCTTAAGGAACAAAGCGATTACACTACGCACGATTACCTACGAGACTTAAATGAAAAACTGAAAGTCTCACGTGACATAGCTCGCCGCAATTTAGACGTCATGAAGGAGAAAGCTAAAGAACGTTATGATAATAACATTAGGAACGTGGCCAGATTTAATGTAAGTGATAAAGTAATGCTCAAAGTGCCTAATCCCAACAACTTAGACAGTAAATGGGAAGGACCCTATAGCATAGTTAGAATAGGATTTAATGAGAATTATATCATTCAAAGATCGGGGAAAAACCAATTAGTGCATGCCAATCGCTTACGACTGGTACACGAATCTCCCTCTTAAATTCTAATTTAGGTTAGTTTAAAATAAGTCTCTTTTTATCTTAGAATAAACTCTAGTTTTAATCCATTTTCCGGATGACCAAATCTATGTCACATCCTATAATATTAATACCAATTAATTAATACCTTATATCAATTAAATTAATACCCTAAATCAATAGTATTACTATATCGAACAATTACTTGAAAAACTTCATAAACAAACCCTGTGTCAATTTCATTACTCAGTTTCATTGGTCTATCACGATATTACCATGTTTTATATAATCGTATACAAAGCCTACATCTACTTTAAAAATCTCTATAAATCTTACAAACCAAAATTAATCAATAAAATTCGTTATTCCAGGTACATGATGTACATGACACCTGTCCATGGTAACACAACTATTATTAGTCCAATTCCTTCCAATTCAGGATTATATTTTGAAAATGAAAGTGACATTCTAATATCGGACGATGCATGGAAATTAGTTATTTATCGCGACTTAAGACCTCTACTTATTGCCCGAGATTCCCTTAAACGACTCGTTTATAATTTCCAAACACTCGTATCTCTTTATTCTAATTTTCCTAGTGTCATAACAACTAACTCATACATTAAAGTCAACTTAGACAAAATAGATGACAGGCTTGATGAACTCACTCTGTACACAAGCAATGTAAGAACCAAACGAGAACTTTTCAATGGGCTTGGTTCTATTTTAAAATGGCTCATCGGTACACCCGATGCAAAAGATGCGCAACGTTACGATGAATACATTGAACTTCTCGAAAATAAACAAATTTCAATAAACCAAATTTTAAAACAACAAATCCAAATCATTTCGTCAACTATTACAAATTTTAACGAGACCATCTTAAAAATATCATACGACGAGCATCAGATAAACGAGAACATCGTAAAAATTTATAACTACTTCAATTCCACTAACAGAATTTTGTTCAACCTCACAATAATTGAAGAAATCTCAACATTAGAAATCCAAATTCTCGAAGCCGTAACCTCTTTAGAAAGAGATATCGATGACTTAATCAGCAGCACAGTCTTTATAAAAGCTGATGTAATTCATCCTTCTATAATCTCCTATACTCGCTTATATGAGGAGTTACTCTCCACTCGTTCAGCAAGGTCTAATAGAGACCTCGTGGCTCCAATAACTTTGAACAATATTCATAAAATTTTAGAATGCGCATCTATTACCTCATATATCTATATGAAGAAGCTTATCTATGTACTAGAATTTCCTTTAGTCAGACCCGACATTTTCACACTATATCATTTATATTCGATCCCAATACCCCATCCCGAGTCTACCCTATATTCTACCATCCTTCCGGAGCAAACATATCTTGCCACTAGTTCCAACAGACAACAATACATTGCGACAAACTCTCTGGACAGCTGCAAGACGTTTGCACCCAACATTGCAGTCTGCAAATTCATCGTGTACAACGTCAACTCAAGGCCGACGTGCGAGACCTCAGTGCTGACGACGACTTTAAAGAATGTTCCAAAAAACTGTGAAATTACTACATTTTCAGCCAATATAAACACCTTCCAGAAATTACAATCAAACAAGTGGATCTTCATATTAAACAGTAATACCCCATACTCTCTAGACTGCCAGAACAAAATCACCCATGGCGAGATGTCTGGCACTGGAATAATTTCGTTGGAGCAAGGCTGTAGACTCTATACCGCCCTAGCGACACTGTACGCAGAGGAGGGCATGACCGTTAACATAAGTCACCCAATAGTAACGGTAGACCTGACAACCTCATGCCTCGAAAATCACATAGAAATCGCAAACGCACCAAACCTCAAACCCATCAAAATCAATGATATCCCATTAGATTCATTGAGAACAATAAAAGAAGAAATCAAGATCCACCATGAAAGGCTACAAGATAACAAGAGCCATACAGAAAAGAAGATTTCCAGTTTTTCCACAATATCCTTCATAACTGGATTGGTAATGCTGACCCTCATTTGCCTAAGATGCTGCAACATAAATCCTTTTAAAAACTATTACCGAAAAACACCGGCCGCACATCACAGCGACGGATGTATCCAAATATTCAATAATTGCTTTGACCGATCGCAACGACGTCAACATATTCAAATACCTATAGTGCCGTTGAATACTCACACGACTACATCCTGTGTCACTGAAGATGAAGAAGAAGAGGACATCGACATCGCCCGCCCAACTACCAGCACTCAAAAATCGGGCAACACGGCCCAATCTTTGTTCTAAGGGGGGAGGAATTTGTTATGTGGTGCAAACAAAACTAGTCTTTTCAAAACTGTATTTATTTATAACTAGGAAATAGTACAATTACAACTAGACTTATATTGATTATAATTAGACTTAAATTGATTATAATTAGATTTAGTAATTAGAAGATGTAGATACAGCGAATGTAGGAAATAGAATGTCTCGGGAGAGCCGGGATTTGGATATTTATGGGACCCGAATCAGAGTGGGGATGTATACATGTCTGTGTTAGTGGGGTACAAGTTAAAGGTCTATGCAAAGTGAACAAAAAGGAGTATCAAGATAAGGTACGTTAAGTTTTAACACTTATGGATAAGGAACGACTAAGATAAAGAACCGATAAATTATGTCAAGTTATTATGATTATGGTTGAGTAACAATTGAGATAAAGAACTAATAAAGTATGCTAAGTTATGCTTATAGTTAAGTGAGAAATAAGACAAAGTGTGTTAAGATAATTTATGCTTATAGATACGAGTATGTAACAGTTAAGATAATAAACTATAGATACGCAACAATGAAGTATATTTAGGTATGCATATATAACAATGAAGTATATTTAGGTATGTATATATAACAATGAAGTATATTTAGGTATGCATATATAACAATACATATACTTTATTTATACCTCGGGACGTACTGTCAGCGTCAGAAATATCTTGACGACGAAGTCTCAAAATGAACTTAAAACTCTTGTATTGAGGGAAAATCAAAATGTTATATTGATTCAATAGGTATGATTGTCTGAATTAACTACTACTATTACTACTGCCAGTGAGGACGCCGTTTGACCAGACGGGTGATCAGCCCTTCTATGTGGGTCATTTCACCCAATTACCCTATAACGAGTGCCATACATGTTTGTATCGCAAACGGGACCGACCGTGCACGACCAGACCAATGCAAATATTCATATATAGGCATACAAATATTTGGATTGAGCGGGGATCGAACCCGCGCCTCCTGCGTACCGACCGCGTTCACTACCGTCACCGAGGTTGTCTGAATTAAAGGCCTGTATCAGATGCAGAACAAAACAATCAGATAAAAAAAGAAATTAAGATAATTTCGAGTACTTTGTTAATCAACATCTTTCTGATGCTGACTGTACTTTCGTATATATCTTGGATTTAAGTCGCGAGATAATCAACGTCCAGGTGTACGCGGATTGTTTTATAATAATCTATGCTTAGTGAATTTGAGCTCGTCCACCGCAGTAGCACTCCGTGAAATCCCCAAAAGACCAAGAAACGTTTGCGTATTGAGCTAATTTGAACATATTTTAGGTCCAATAATATGTTCTGACGTAGTCTATCGTAGGTATACCGCATACGTGGCTGCCTGCTACCTAACATTCATATACTATTTGCCGTATATAACTAATAATGAACGTAGAGGGCCTTACTTACATCTTTGAAACCAATTCTCACCAGCTAGTTATAGCACCTGCTGAACGGACGAGCCTCTGGTAAAAAAATGCCCGCTGAGTATCTTGCCGGAGTCTTCTCAGGTCTGGGCCACGTTTCGAACCGGTGATCCATTTGCTAAACGAATATTTAATATTTATTTTTTTAATGACGTTTTGTAAGTTCCGATTTAATGGTCTATGCAGAATAAATGATTTTTGAATTTTGAATTTTTTTTCGAGGTTTTTCTTTCGGTATTGGGAGGCCAGACAGCAGTCGCTTTCGTAAAAGTTGACAAACCTGTCAAAAGTATTAACCGAACCTCTGGCTCTAAGGTGTAATCTTCGAACACAACCCAGAAATCACTAGTAGAGTAATGAGGCTTTTTGAAGAGAAGGCACTCTCATTAACTAAATGAGAAGGTCATAGTTCTCTAGCTTAGAAGAACCAAGCAGACCAAATAAATACTGGGAAAATCCAGCCACTATATATTACTACACAATCTAGCTCTGTAAGAAATATATCATTCCTATCTTTTTCTTTATATGTGCTCTGTATTCAGTGCTTCAGTCTAGATGCATTTTAAAACGTTTCTTGATTCGCTACCAAGGATAATAAAAGAACGAGATTTCCCGCAAAGAAGCGTAAAGGGTTGGAAGTAGTACAAGGCATAAGTTAGCAGCGATTTATTTGTTATTTCAATTTCAGACTAGTCCGAGCTTTGCTAGAAATTTGTGAATAGGAAACATCATCATCATCATATCAGCCACATATGGTCCACTGCTGAACGTTAGCCTCTCCCATAGACTTCCAGAATGACCGATCTAAAGCAGCCCACATCCAGCGCTTCCCGGCGCCCTTGATGAGATTGTCCTTCCACCTGGCCTTTGGGAGTCTTACACTGCGCTTGCCCATACGCAGTCGCCATTCCAGAACTTTTTTGCTCCATCGGCCATCTGTTCTGGTCTCAGAATAGGAAACGGGAAGTTATTATATACCTGTAATTAGTTCCGTATACTGGTTAATCATTGGGCCGAACCTTTATAGGACGAAAAACCGAACTTGTCCTTTTATATTATAAAATAAAAAGAAAATGGTTGTAAGTAAAATATAATACTAAACAAATAGGCGAACAGTCCACAAAAAGTGTTCTCACTTTAGACTCACGAAGTCAAAATTTGTAAGTAAAATAAATCATGAAGAGAAAGAGTACCTACATGCAAAGCACTAAAATATATCATTGCTTTACAAGCTGAGCAAGAGAACACGTGATGAAGCTGCTATGTCAGGATTTATGATGTAGGTGTTAAAATTAATGCAGTGTAGGGCATCTTTATCTGGCCCTCGATTTTACTAAAGCCAAACCACTGTAGTGCGAAAGTAACAGCAAAAAATTACATTAAATTTTAGACTTTATTCCTATGTGCCTAAAGTCCAAAATGAAATGAAATATGTTTCATTACATTTTGTCATTCACTTTGCAAAAAGTGATTTAATTTTGAACTTTAATCGCATCCCTGTAAAGTCTTTTATTTAATGCCATTATTTGCAGTAGTGTTGGCACGACTGTGGTTTGACTTTAGTAGAATCAAGACCGTGTTCGTCACCTATAATTATAGAGATGTAACGAAAATTATAAAGTTTTTATTTTTATACTTGTTAATATAAAATAAAATAATATAATCCAATCTTTTCATTTATATCTCTGCTCATACCCTGGCCGGTAGTCAATACCACATTACAATTCTTATAACATTCATTATTACTTATACTTGCATTTTTACAGCTCATCATAGCTCAATTATTTAACTCCAATATTAACAAGTAGAAAATCTCTTCTTCCATTACATTGGCGCCCAACGTGGGGCACGAATCCATGTACCTAAGATTAAGAGATAAATGACACCGGAGATAGAGTAAAGCAACAATAAAATCGCTTCATCTTCTGCACAGACCATACTCAAACAAAGTAAATCATATTCTCAGCCAACCTATCTGTTGCAGCATTCATTGACCGTAAAATCTTTTTATTATACGGCTTTCTCGGTCCTTCGGCTCCATTCAGTTTTCCAAAGGACATAAAACTGAAAGTTGTTCTGTTAGAAAAAAATACATCAATTTGTAAGACTTTGTATACTTTTGCTGATTTAGGAGTTTGACCGTCGTTTTTGCTGATGGAGCTTAGATTATATATTGCCAATTTTGGTGAGCTGGCTATAAAAGTCAAGGTCAATATTTATATATGAGAACTTGTCAGTATTTTGGACTATATTTTGTAAATATAAATAACTAGGTATGAGTTCTTTTATAATAGTTGGGGACTTCACGTGATAAATTTTTCAAAACTTACTTTTGCCAACGTTTCGGGTGCGTTACAGCACCCGTGGTCACGACTTGACTGGCCTGCGAGCGTCGCGCGGTGTGTGGGAAACATTTCTTGTGCGCCTACCCTCCATTACTTTTACATTGAATGTAAAACTTGCGACACACCACACTCACTATGTCAGTTTTAGACGGCATCGGCACTGTGTTCTTAGGTTTCACTATTTTGATCACTGGATTCCAGGTCCCGGATTCCCTGATCCCTGATTGCAGAGGTCCCTTATCAACGTATATACTAATAATGATGTTAGGGTTCTTATCTTTGTACATGATTCTTAGATTTTCCTATTGCTGTTCTAACTCCGGGCTGGATAACGATCAAAGCTGATGAATAGCAGGTTTATCGAGGAAGGTTATAAGCCAATGTTTTTCATGCCCCTTTTAAGTTCCAGGGCGTCCATATTTCTACAAATATCGACGCTCACCCAGGCAAGACTGACAGACCTTACAATAAAGCCATGCCTAAACTAAATCACTGAATTAAATACCTTGCACACTGTCCGGGAAGACTAATGAACTGGGCAAGCGGAGGTGGACAGATTATTCGGAGAAATGTACCGCATCATCCAGTATTAGTGGCAGACATTCTGGGTACTAATTAATAGCCTTTGTGACGTAGTACCGTGACAATGTAGCCAGCTGACAAGATTTAATGTCACTTTCAGTAGTAGGAAATAATCACCATAACTCGTTAGTATAGTCGCTTTTTCTGTCTGTCCCTATGTAACTATGCCTATAACTGTAATCTTAAAACTACACTACTGATTTTGATGCGGTTTTTCTTAATAGATAGAGTAATTCAAAAGGAAGAATTATATACATCCATACTAATATTATAAATGCGAAAGTAATGTCTGTCTGTATGTTACGCCTAAACCACTGAACCGATTTTGATGAAATTTGGTATAAGGGTGAATTAGACCTTGAGAAAGGACATAGGCTATGTTTGGTCGCAATAACCGACATCCACGCGGGCAGAGCCGCGGGCAAAAGCTAGTGTTTAGTATATTAGAGGATGCAGCGGGAACAGAATCTGAAGCGACGCGGGTGGAAATAATTGGCGGTACGAAGTTCGGCGGATCAGCTAGTGAATAGTGTTTGGCAGTTTTACCTTTACTATTAATCTCTAAAAAAATCAATGACCTATTATGATGGTTCAAACTTTTAATATTTAATGCTCTTGCAATTACCTAAGAAGATGTTAATAATAAAAAATAATGAAGCGACGAATATCTGTAAATAATCTTAGGCATTTCCCCTGTAAGGGAAAGATCGCGGGTTCGAGTCCCGCCCGAGAAGTTTCATATTTCTATACTTGAGCTTAATCTTATAATCTGAGTTCAATTTCAATCAAAGATTAAATAATTATGGAAAAACAGTCTCCGGGGCTTAAAGGATCGTATGTAAGCTTATGTTAATCAAAACATGAATCTGTTTTAAGATTTAAGAACATACATACATATAATCACGCTTTTATCTCCGGAGAGAGGCAGAGATGAATTAACACCCATATTTCACCAATCAATGTATTCGGTCCCACGTACACTAGGGGGTAGGCCTATTTTCGCATTCCGGGCATTATTGTTGACTTGAGCCATAAGCCGGAGGCTCACAGAACAAAAAGCGCTCAAAACTTGTTAAGCTAAACTGACTTTAATATGTTTGCTTTGATGAAATTCACTGAGCAATATGAGTTAATCCAGTTTAGTTTACAACCATCGACATTTTCATATCATTTCTGAAATACGCTCTTGTATAAAATGAACAAAGGTAGTTTTTTGATTCCTTAGATTAGAGATTGACATTTCATTTACATTCATAGTAAAACACTCGCCAGGATATTTACCATCTCTCTGCCTGTCTGCCTAACAACAACTAACAAGGCGGTCATCAGTGCATCCGTGATCATGGCGCTTGAAACTGCGCCGAAATATCGGGTCCTCGGTATAATATTAGAAACATGGTAAATATCGTGGCGAGTGTTTTACTATGAATTCCTTAAATTAGATTCATTGGATTAGATGAAAAGTATATCATTTCGTAACTTTTTCTTACCACATTATTAAGAAATTTCGAGTCAATATAGAAGAAAGTGGCTATTTAAAAAAACAAGACTTGGTTACAATGAAATAAGCCGTCGTTTGCGAACAAGAAAAGGCACTCAGCTGCCGATGTCAATTATGTATTTGGTGAAATGCTGAGTTATCCCAATAATATAGATTCCTACCAATTATTTAAAAGGTAGATATCGACAAATTACGTTAGTTAGGTTTAGAAGTACTCTCTAATTGGACACGCTCTTACATTGAGTCTGGATAAAAGCCTCTTAGCAAATTATTTTAAATCTCCCTCCCTCTTTCCGAGACTTTGCCTTTGCTTAACATCAGGCGAGGTGAAGTCAAATTAAATAATAAATAAAATAAATAAATAAATAATTCACAACATTCTATACAACGCTATCTAGACCCATGGTAGACTTTTATAGCTTGTGTTATGGAATCTAGAATGCGGATAAACATACTTATATACTTTTTTTTTGTAAATACATACATATTATACATAGAAACACCCAGACCAATGCAAATAGCCATATTCATGCATACAAATATTTGCACTGAGCGGGAATCGAACCCGCGCCTCCTGCGTGGCAGTCGCGTGCACTGCCGGCCCACCACACAGGCTGTCGACTGACGTGTCCTATATAAAAAAATAACTACATTTTCGGGGCAAAGAGCAATAATATGTTGTAGGTGTGGTGACGGAGAAAGAATACAAGTATCACCACCACATTTCATCCGACTGACGGAAAAATACGCAGACGATGTCACTGCGAGTGAAGGAATACTCGAAATAAAACCCTGTACCAACCCTGGCCAGCGCGGACAGCAGGCCGAAGCCTCCCAACTTTGCAGTTCCCAGCAGTGCACTGTAATAGGCTTATTGATTGATTGACAGCCTCTGTGGCGTGGCGGTAGTGAACGCGACTGCTACACAGGAGGCGTGGGTTCGGTCCCCGCTCAGTGCAAATATTTGTATGCATGAATATGCCGAAAAAAATACTAGAACTCCATCCTTCTTTGGTACATTATTATATTGAATAATATTAGAATGTTTTTTTTAAAGCATTAAGTATATTAACTATACAAATCGAAAACATTAAGAAAAGGTGAATCGCTCGCGCGGACTCGAACCGGCGATCTTTCTCTTAAAGGGGAAATGTCCTAACCACTAGGCCACCAAGCCTTTTCCTTGTAAGTTCAGGCATTCCTCCTTTAAGGGAAAGATCGCGGGTTTGAGTCCCACCCGAGCGATTCACCTTTTCAAATTTAATAATATTATTTTGAAAGTTTGTTAATCTATCACGCTCTGACAGCTGAACGGGTCTCGCTGTAATTTGGTACAGGAATAGATTACAGCCTGGAACATAGGCTATTTATCCCGGGAATCCCATTCCAAATTCCAGGGTTTGCGGGAACGGGATCAGAATCTCACGCAAGCAAAGTTGCGGACAACAGCAGTAAAAATAAAACTGAAGACGACATATAAGGTTTTGTTAAATCAGCTGCTGTGTGAAACTAGCGACCATATGGATAAAAGTCCCAGAGGTCAATGTAATCCTATTGAACAAATAAAAAAGAAAGTAAGCAGTAAATTATCTTTCCTCTCGCAGGCTCTCTTGAAAGGAAAGGGGCTTAGGATCGAGAAAAATCCAGTAGGTCTACTATGAGACATTCGCAGTT
Source organism: Eilema sororculum (assembly GCA_914829495.1). NCBI lineage: Eukaryota > Metazoa > Arthropoda > Insecta > Lepidoptera > Erebidae > Eilema > Eilema sororculum. The sequence goes on from OU618533.1 coordinate 2,099,232, forward strand.
GCCAATCGAAGTTTCGGGCAATCGGCTCTATGGAACTCATACTGAAATCGAATCCAATAAGGTACGTGATACTTATATTCGGCTTAATTCTACCATAAGAACATCCCGTAACATATAAAGCCATGGTGCCTTTTGTCTGCAAACCTCGTATAAGGCGGGGGTGATTATATCAGCCTTGAATCGATTAAAACCGCACGCCATCTTGGGTCTTCATATGCCGAGGTCTAAGCTTGCCCAAAGCACTTTCCTTGTATCCCGGCTGATTCAACATCTCCAGTCTCAAGTAGGCCTCTTCAGATGTGGGAACCATGATGTCCCCAGACTTCACGGTACCTACATGGCTAAATGCTACGTCTTTCGTTCGTGTTCCGTGCGGAGGTTCTGAAGATTCGGATGGTTCATGGTAACCCCCAGATCACTTTTCTAGAATTTCACGACGCAGTTTTTCCATAGCATTGAATTTGAAATATTGCTTTTATGGCGGGTCAGTGGCTATTATATCATTTCGCCTTTTGCTCGTGAGCTTTTGATCAAACCAGATGGTTTATGGCTTCTATTGTTGAATGAAAAAACGTTGTGAATACTTTTACTCCTGTTGAATAAATTCTCTTTTCTAAATCAATTTTACTTTAAAAAATCTAAGTTACAAAGGGGGGTCTCTAAAGCCTTTGCGACCAAGCTAACCTTACCTTTAGGCTGGTACACCTCCGAGCCTCCAGCTGAGGTTTTCTCTCGAGAGTAGGAGGTCAGATGTAAGTCGCTCCCATATAAGCCGCATGATTCAAATTGATAAGAGGGGAATAATTAAGCGGACCCTGGGCTCCAAGAGTCTTAGGTACAACCGTATACATCGCTAACTATGTAGATGAAATCATGATCTTATTAAGTATCAAAATTCTGAAAACTATTCACTAAACAATAGAAAAACAACAAATCCCATAAAAAACTTACTACACTAAAAATACAATTTTGTATTCATATTAGTGTGTCAAATTAATTCTGGCGCTCGAAACTTATAAAGACTTTTTCTGTTCGCACGTGACGAAACAGATGTTCGCTAGGTTTGACTAGTGTTGGGATTTTCACTTCGATTTTGTATAAAGAAAATGGTTTCAATCGAAAATCTTTTTCGGCTTGTCTTACTGTTATTTTCTGAATTATTCATTTACTGGTCCATATATGGTTTGTGGGTCAGCAGAAGAGCGTTCGCCTACTAAGTCAAAGGTCGTGTGTGCACTTTTAATTGCGTTTAAGTCGTTTAAGTCGTTAATAGTATGTTCCTAATTTCTATACCGAGTGTATGTACTTATACCCGAAGCGTCGCGCTAAGCGACGCGCTCTCTCACACGATAATGCTGTTTTCCTTCGAGAAAGACTGTACGTATAAAGGGCGCTAATGAAAGATGTTTTTGTCATTTTGTACGTGCCGTTTAATTAGACTGTAGAGAATAAAGGATTTTCGACTTTGACTTTCAACAAATAGTTATGAGGCCCAGAACCTTTTAACAATCGTTTGATACTATTGTTTCATTTTGTAAAATTAATATAGAAGCTTAGCTCAAATAAAAGTAAATCATAAAAGGGACTAACTGGTGCCAAATTAATAGAAGGCTCGAAGCCTTTAGCGACTCAAATTGAGACTTACACCGTAAGCGGCTCGTTAGAGTCGGATTTTATTAACTAACAAATTTTAACTTCAAATTACCCTATAATGCTGTAATTAGAGCATGGCATAAATAATAAGAAATATTCTACGACATTGTAAAGAGAACCAAAGAAATCATTAACTTCTCTAGCTTGTGTCTTGTTTAAAATGCGGATTAATATACTGAGATACATTTTGTTCATCTGATTCTCCGCCTTCAACGTCCAGTCCATCCCAGTTAACTTTTTAATTTTTTTGAATAAAGGACACGCCATTTTATTCCACTCCCCTGATGTTAAGCTAAAAGCGAAGTCTCGGAAAAAGGGTCACCATCGTAAACAATGTACCATGTTAACAGTGGTGGCACTCAGCTTGACGGCCTCATCAGATGCCTTTTCACGCCCCGCTTAAAGGACCCGGGACTGTAGGAAGAAGGAAACATGTGAGCTGGCAGGGAGTTCCAGGTCATGGTGGTGCGACATAAGAATGAGTCACTGAAACGCTTGGCTCTAACAGGTATACTCTGCACCGTATACGGATGGATGTACATTGACTAGATCGTCAGTCCATTTGGCTAGTGGGTGCCATCCGTTTGCCTTCTTGCGGTCTCCACTCTAGGAGTCGTTTGTTGCAACGGCCATTGGCCCTTCGACCGATCAGTGTGCTAACCTAATGCCATTATAATTAAATACAAAATTGAAAATGAACGCTAACACTATAATCCATACCAATATTATAAATGCCAAAGTAAATTACGTTTTCACGCCTAAACCACTGACCCGGTTTTAAGGAAATTTGGTATAGGGGTAGATTATATCTTGGGAAACGATATAGGCTATGTTTGGCTGCGATAACCGACATCCACGCGGGCGGAGCCACGGGCAATAGCTAGTATATTATAATCCCACAATTTTTTTTACAAAATGATTTATTACTTGATTGTTCAGTCCATTCTTTATGCATTCATATATTTTCATGGATTTACTTACTTTAACTTTTCTATACCTTAGAGGAAAAGTATGAAAAGTAATTTCCCATGGCGTTTGAAAATTTACATTTTATAATACTTCCTTATATGCAGGCTCAAAGTGGCCTTCATGTTGCGGCTGCTATCGGCTTGATGTGTTGCTTCATTTGATTCAGGAAGCTGTTATTACTATAGTTAAATAAATAAATAAATATTCCACAACATTCTACACAAATAATAATACCTAAATAATAAGACCCATGATAAGCTTTTATAGCTTGTGTTATGGGATCTAGAATGCGGATAAACATACTTATTTACTTTTTTTTTTGTAAATACATACATATTATACATATAAACACCCAGACCAATGCAAATAGCCATATTCATGCATACAAATATTTGCACTGAGCGGGAATCGAACCCGCGCCTCCTGCGTGGCAAGTCGCGTGCACTACCGCCACGCCACGGAGGCTGTCAGTTGAATAATAGATCTGAAAGTGCCCGGAATATTATGGCAGTAGGCTCACCCCCTATTACATGGGATCGATTACAATTATTGGTGAAATGTGGGTGTTAATTCACCTCTACCTAACCATCTGGGGATAAAGGCGTGATTATGTGTATGTAAAGAATAGACAAATAGATAATTATGAAATCTTTATTGAACTCAAAATTAAAACCTCTTATCAACCCGTCTGGCCAAAATTAGGAGAGGCCTATGTCCAGTAGTGTCTGCGATTGATTAATTGATTTGAATGGAATTTTTATAGCATTTATTATGCTAACTTCTTAAGTTCGTAACACATCGGAAAAAAGAGGAGCTCAAGTAGGACTTGAACCCACGACCTTTCCCTTACAGGGGGAAAGCTCTTCCAACTGAGCTATTGAGCCACACTTGAATAAATAAATAAAATAAAATCATTTATTTGCTGACCAAAGGTATATAAAGGTGTTAGGTAGTACACTTAAATACTTAGTAGATATGTTCTCTTCAGCCTACCTCATAGGCATGCAAAAATTTCTTAATTTATGAATAGTAGGTTGTATTAATTATAGTCAACTTGTACAGTGATCATATTACTTGTAACAATTAAACAATAGAATTATTAAAACACACGGAATGTCAACTGTCTGCAAGATGTACAGAATAAGGTAAAATGTCAGATTCAGAAAGTACTTATATAAATGTCAAAATCAGATTACTATCATACTTGCTAATAACAAAATAATAACATCAACAATACAATCAATAAGTAATATAAATTCATGTCAATTGTCAATAAAATCAAAAACCTACTTGAAACAATAAATTTGATTAAAATATACAGAATGTCAAATATATGTCCACAATATTTACAGAGTATTAAATGTCAGATTATAAGAAAGTAAATTAATAACCCAGCAGTTACATTAACAATACAATAATTATAATTTAAATTCGATGTCAAGTCAATATGAGATGTTAATATTCTTCGAGAAATTCACTCACTGTATAGTAGCATTTTTCTGACAACAAATCGTGTAAACGTTTCTTGAATAGATTCAAATTTAATTTTTTAATTTCTTGAGGTATCCTATTATATATGACTGGTGCCATGCAGTAGACACTTTTATGTAATAATGCGGTATTGGCTCTATGTATGCGAAGTCTACTGCGAGTGGTTTCCCGTCTGTTACGTGTAACCGTAGCCGCCAGAGTCTCGAAAAGTTCTGGATTACACTTCACGAAAGTAGCCGTTTCAAAAATATATAGCGATGGTAACGTTAATATACCATGTTTAAGAAAATACGGTTTACAGCTATCTATCCTATTTAAACTGAACATGGCACGAATACATGCTTTCTGGGCTTTAAAGACGGTCTCTCTATGGGTTGAATTACCCCAAAACATTATGCCGTACCTAAGATGTGACGCTGTCAATCCATGGTACGCGGTAAGTAAAGCGTCAGTATTTAACACTCGCGTAAGTTTAAACAAGGCATATGCTGAGCTGTTGAGTTTTTTGCATAATCCTTCTGTATGTGTTTGCCAATTCAGCTTATTATCTATAGTAAGTCCTAAGAATTTTGTAGTGTCAACTTCCTCTATTTTAATGTTATCATATCTTATATTCAAAGGTATTGTGGCAAGTCTTTGCGAGAATTGCATTATTTTTGTTTTAGATAGATTGATTTTCAGATTGTTATTATTAAGCCAATTTATTGTTGCCAATTTAGTGTGGTATTGATTTCACTTTCATAATTTTTTCTATTTTTGCACTCAATAGCAATTGTACTATCGTCTGCAAATAATGTAACTGGATGATTGGTTACTTTAGGTAAGTCATTAATATATAAAATAAATAACAAAGGGCCCAAGACGCTGCCCTGCCCCACACCATATTTAACTGTGCGCTTATGTGAGACAAATGTTTCTTCTCGTTTATTTAAACTATTAACTCGCTTAAGTTCTACATATTGCTGCCGATCCGTCAGATACGATTTTATTAAGCTTAAGATATTTCCCCTTATTCCATAATGATCAAGCTTGGCAAGCAGGATTTCAGAATTCACATAGTCGAATGCCTGAGTCATATCACAGAAAATAGCGGATACTGGCACCCTACTATCCACTCTTGTCATTACTACATTTAAGAAGTCATAAATAGCTCTGTTTATGCTCTTCTTCCGTCTGAACCCTTTTTGTTCTACAACTAAAATGTCATTATTTTCTAGATAGTTATAAATTTGGTTATAAAGATACTTTTCAAAGATTTTCGAAAAAATAGGTGTAAGGGTGATAGGTCTGTAGCACTCCATAAGTTCTCTATTTTCTTTTTTGAAGAGTGGTTTTACAACAGAAGTCTTTAGTTCATTTGGGTATATACCTGTTATAATACTTAAATTTAGGATATGACCCAAATGCTTAGATATACATTATAATCATAATCATAATCATCATTTATTTGTGGAACATAGGTTAGTTACAGATCTTATAATAATGTTAGAATGTCCTCTATATTCTACCACATTGTGTGATGTACAAATATTTTAATTTTATTACTAAGTATGTCGATTCATGCAATGTCAACGAAATAGTAATATCAAAAATGTCAAACAATTAAATATGTTATGTCAATGACAGCAGCAAAATAATAAAATAAAAATAAAACTAAGTCAGAAATTAAAATAGTCAAAAGATAAATTAAATTAAATGTCCTTGTCACTGAGATAATCATCAATTGAGTAGTATGCTTTACTGAGCAAGAATGCTTGTACTTCCCTTTTAAACATCAGTATGTTTTCGCTAGATTTTATGGCTTTAGGTAGTTTGTTGTAGATCTTGGGCGCCATAACAAATATACTTTTGTATAGTAGGGCCGTTTTGGCTGGCACGAGGCATAACTTGTCGGATCTACGACTGCTGGTTATAACTGAGAATTTCTCCCAGTTCAGCTTGACAAACGTAACTGTTTCAAGGATATACAAACATGGCATCGTCAGTATTCTCAGACTAACAAAGTATGGCTTACATGTTTCAGTGGTCTTAATCTTGCATATGGCTCTAATACATCGTTTTTGTGCTTTGAACACTAGATCATTACCGGTTGCATTACCCCAAAATATGATTCCATACCTCAGGGTGGAAGCGACTAATCCAAAATATGCTGTTAGCACTGCCTCTTTGTTTACAGTTTTTCCTAACATGTACAGCGCATATGCATGCTGATGTACTTTATTGGTCACCATCTCAATATGTGCGTTCCATTGCAGAGTGCTTTCAATTTGTAGGCCCAGAAATTTTGTTACTTTAATGTCATTTATTTTTATATCGTTATATTTTATATCTAAATTTGTCCTGTTTACTCTTTGACTAAAATCCATTATATTAGTTTTATTTAAGTTAATTTTGAGATTGTTTGTCTCCAACCAATCAATCAGAGAGGCAATATTTTTATTGATCACTGAATCATTGGTATCAGAAATGTCGCTATCGAATACGACCGTACTGTCGTCGGCGTACATAATCATTGGAAATGATGTGGCCGATGGGAAGTCATTAATATAAATGATAAACAAAAGTGGTCCAAGTATACTTCCCTGTGGTACTCCGTATCTTATTGTTCTAGCGTCCGACTTGTGTGAAATCTCAGTCATGGTCCTATTACATATTTTATTTATTACTGTAATTTGTTGACGGTTTATGAGGTACGATTCCAGTAGATTAGACAAATTTCCTCGAATACCGTAGGCATTTAATTTCTGGATTAAAATTTTATGGTCCACATAATCGAATGCTTTTGTCATGTCCATATATAATGCTTGAACTGGCTGTCTTTTATCCATTCTAAAAAGAATAGTGTTTAAAAAGTCATATACTGCTACATTTATAGATTTATTTTTACGAAATCCTTTTTGTTTGTCTGTAAACAAATTATTCTTTTCAAAGTAGTTGCTGAGACTATTATGAATAACTCTTTCGAATATCTTAGAGAATACTGGCACCAGAGCTATTGGCCTATAGGAAGTCATATTTTCTTTATCATCTTTTTTGTAAAGAGGTTTAATTATTGAAAGCTTCAATTTATCCGGAAAAATACCGTGTGCGATACAATTGTTGACAAGATTGCTTAGTACGGGAGAAATGATGTTAGAAACACTTTTCACAATCTTGGTACTAATGCCGTCATATCCTGTACTAGCTGTGTTTTTTAGTTTCATAATTATTTGATGTATCTCTTGTGGTATTGTAGGTTGCATGAACATGGATGATACTGTATTTGGAAGGCTAGATTTACGGTCATTTATGGTGGTAGAAGGAGTTACTATGTCTGCATAAAAATTATTAAATGCTTGCGCAATCGCAGTTGGATTAGTCAAAATATTTTGGTCATTTGATTTAATACGTTCAATGCTGTCATTTGGGAAACTGATTTTGTTTCTATTTATTATTTGCCAGGTGGCTTTACATTTGTTTTGTGCAAGATGTAAGGAGTTGGTATTTCGTGACCGTTGTGTGTATTGAATTATTTTCCTAAGTCTACTAGATAGTGCTTTAAAGTTGTTTTTATTTTCTTTAGTCGGATGTTGTCTATATTTCCACAGTAATTGACGCTTTCTCTTACAACATGTTCTAATACCACGAGTTATCCATTTGGATTTTACTTTGATTGATTTCTTTACTCTAACATTTGGAAAACACATATTATAGAATAATGAGAATGTGTCGTGGAATAAATTAAAAGCAATATTTGGATCTGTCTCCTCATATACATCAGTAAATTTGAGGCATTTCAAACACTCAATAAATTTTTCCATGTTTTCTTTACAAAAGTCGCGTCGATATACAAACCAGTGGTCATATCTACAAGTTTTGGTTACATGACATTGTAGTAACTGTGCTGTGTGGTCTGAAACAGCTAGTTCCAAAACCTTACTTTTACTTCCACGTATGTTATGTAAGATGTTGTCAATACACTTGCCGCTAGATGGCCGTGTTGGTGTATTTATAGCACATTTTAGATTAAATCCCTCTAGTAACTGTATAAATTGTCGTGAGAATGAAGTTTTTTTCAATATGTCAACGTTAAAATCCCCGCAGACAATGACTTTTTTATTATTGTTAAAAGAAATCAAATTTAGTATGTTGTCGAAACTATTAAGAAAAATATCAAACTTATTTCTAGCGTCCCTATTTTGCGGGTTCCTATATACACATACAACTATAATATTATGGTCAGTAAGCTCGATTCCACAGCATTCAACAACATTGGATACACTATAGTTCACAATATTATCAATAACTTTGTATTTCATATCAGTTTTGACCATTATACAGGAACCACCATCTCTAGATTTCCTAGTGAAATATGTGGCTGGTTTGAAATTAGGAATATACAATAAGTTTACGTCAGATATCATCATATTGTGCTCGCAAAAACATAGAATATCAACATCCATACCTTTCCTATGTAAGTCCTCTAAACAGACTGTAAACATGTTAGATTTACTTATAAGACCATCAATATTCTGATGCAATACAATGATGCTATTATACACGAAAAAGCTGGTTTGATGTTGAGTTGTCTTCTGCGGGTGTATTTTCATACTGATTTACGACTAATGGTAATTCACGGAATGAGAATGTATCTATGTCAACCAAAATATTATCTAAAATCCTCTTATATATATCTCGCATCCCGTTTCTATTTATTTTGCCAGTGATAAATGAAAGCATGTCGTGTGTCAGTGTTAAGTTGCTGTCAAAGAAGTATCCGTAGTCATTTTTTTGCATGTCCGAAGATAACAGACCGTTAAACATATCCACCCTGTAATTATACATTAGAGCGCCTTTTATATAGGTAGGTGCACAGATGATTTTATTGGTATGTATAACGCTTTGTAGGGAATGTTTTAAGGTATTTATTAGGTCTATGAGATGAGTCTCCCTTTTGAGATCATTTTCTCCTAGAATTATAATGCAGTAGTCATTTAAGGTGAAGCCTTTCAGTTTATCTTGTAGGTTGCTTATCCGATCTCTTAAGTTTGAATTTGACATTTTGTAGTGACAGTATTCGAATTTATTTTCAATGAAAACGTCTTGAATTGTAGACAAGTTGGTTCTTACGTTGCTGCTACTAATTATGCATAATTTAGTTTTTTGCTGCTGATTATTCATATTAGAATTTGGAAGTTTTGTATGCTTAGAATGTGTACACCGGGATTGCTCGCTACCAACATTGGATGACATTGCAACTGGCTTTGTGACTGGTGATTGCCGTGCGACGTTGTCGGTCTGAGTACCTATGGTGTGCATAGTGGAGGCTATAGTGTCGCTCTTTTGTGGTTTATCTTGAGGTGTATGAAAACAATTCGGAGATAAAGTATCTTGACGAAGTGTTTGCTTTCGACGTTTGTGAGGTGTTGTATTTATTCGCTCTGGGCTCTGACATATCTTCTTGTACGTGGTAATCGCTTTTATACTGCTTTCTAGTTCGGTTTTTAAGCGGGAATTTTCACTACTCAAGTTGTCAATTTCAAGGTGAGCACTTAATAATTGCATAGATAGTGTTCTAAATTGTTCGTTTAGTTTGATTATACTATCATTATTGTCCAATAAGCTATCGGGTATACTCAGCATAGTCGAATTTAGCATTGTTCTGCTACGATTATTGCCCAGGTAAATGGCGTCGTCATCCAGCGAGTTTGTTTTGGGAGCACGGCGATGAGTGATGTTGGTGTCCATGACTTACAGCGCCACCTAGGCTGCACTTTATAAACTATCTTTTGTAGTGTCGCGTATTTCTGATGTCTTGTCCTGTTGATTCCGTTGAATAAGAACTAAGTTGCTAATGTTTTAAATTATGAAAATCCAAAAACAACTTTGCGGCGCACCTCGGATTCGAACTCGAGACGCACTGCACACAAGTCTTGCGCTAAACCGATGTGTTACGGGACCATTAGATACATGTTGCGAAATTTTGCTTCACTAGAGAGATCTTAAATTTTTGAAATCAGAATCGGTTATTATGACTCATTGATCTGGAATTTTTTGCAACATTCCAATGTCTTTAAACACTTCTCATATTAGTTTATTTACACAAATATCACTGTTTTGCACAATATTACGACTTGATACGATAAATAACTGTTTATGATTATTATTTTGCTAAATATTATGAAGGATAGGGCTTGTTCACACTTATTTGGACACAAGAGAAATTGATTTGCTGATTTTATTTTTACACTTTAATCACTTTTATTCAGTTCTATAATTCACTGGATACTTTTATAGCTTTATACCCTTAATTTTACTGCGTTTTAATGAGAAATTATACTTCATTTAACACTTTTTGTGGTTTATTGTTTCGATTATTTTGATGTTGTGATTTTATGAGTGTCTGATTTGCTATTCATTGTATATCATTGTCACTAAAACTTTAGATGGTTTTTAAAATATTTGTATAGTCAACACACTTTTTGTAACTGTTTTTATATTTTTAAATGGTAAAATAACACGGACTCGATGTTTACATGACAGCTAGCGCCATCAGCAAGCAAGTTAATATTCTCCAAATTATATTTTCGTTTTTTTATGCGCCAAAACTTAATTTCACCTTGGATTTTGATTGGACACTCTATTAATTGCGCGGTGTGATCAGATAGTCCATATTCCAAAATTTGAGTATTACATGTTTTATTGAAATTATGTATAAAATTATCTAGACATGTTTTAGCTTTGAGTATAGTAGGGTTTCGTAAAGCTAATTCCATGCCATACTGCGATAATAATGATTCAAAATTCCTAGTAACATTGTTTTTGACTAGAACATTGATATTATAGTCACCTGCAATAATGACATTTCTGTTATGTTTACCGCAGACCATTTTTAGGAGTGTTTCCATCCTTTTAAAAAATACATTTAAGTTATTTGTGATAGGAACTCTATACAGACATATTACAATAACCCTACAATCATTCAGTTCCACTGCACAACATTCAAAAGTACCAGTTATAGCCAATTTTTGTACTTCTCTTAGTTCCTGCCATTGGTGTCCCTTTTTTATCAGAATGCATGCACCTCCTCTTCTTTTATTACTTCTGCTATAAGATGTAGCTAGATGGTAGTTGGGTAATGATAAGTAATCTTCGCATCCAGACAAAATGAAGTGCTCAGTGATACAAACAACGTCCACACTAATATTTTCGTCTCGCAGTTCCTCCAATTTGACGGCTAGTCTGTCGGTTTTGTTTAGCAGACCCGCAATATTTTGGTGAAGTACATGTAAGTGGTTATCGTCGAAAAAAATTAGTTTTATTTATGTTGTCATCTGTCTCGAAATCTTGATGTGTTTCCATGGTTTCGGCTGTAGAATGTTCTATTTCCCAAAGTATGCTACTAAAAATATTCGTCATTCCATTATTATTCAATCTTCCATCATAATTGGAAAACATTGTGTAGTCGTTTATTAGAAATAAATTCGAGTCGACCAACGTGGCATATTTGTGGGTGTTAAGGTCGAGATAAAGTAAATTTGCAAAGGTCTCCACTCGCCAGTTATACACTGCAGCATAATAGTCGTATTTTTACGTCGGAAGGCATATTATTATGTTTGTGTGCCGTATTTTCTGAAGGTAGTTTCTCAGTTCCAAGACGAGCTCGAAATAATTGACAGTCTTATTAAAGTCCTCTTCCCCTATCATAATTACACAATAATCATTCTTTGTTAAAGTATCCACTTTTTGGTATAGATTTTTGAGAATGTCACTGATGCCACAATTCGGAAGAAGATAATGACATAGCAGAGAGTCTTCAAATGTATTCATCGCTATTTGTAGAATTTTGTTCCTCTTATTGCTACTAATAATACATATCTTATTCTTTGTGCTTTTCGGTTTATTATTGTCTCCCTTGCACAAAGTTTTGTTTTTCATAAGTCTATTATCAGTATTACTCAATGATGGCTCAGGGGCTTTTATTTTACTTTCATTGGTGTTTGAATAGTTCAATAATATAATTTCCTGTACGCTTATTGAAGATTTATTGGACGGCGATTTGAAGTCTAAAGTTGTGCGTGAATATTTCTCAAAGGTGTCGGTTATACGACGCCTGTTGCTTCTTGACTTAGATTTACTAATTGATGTCAAAGGACTTGTGCATAATTGTTTTAATATATCAATTTCCTGGGCTAATTTGGTAATCTGATTTTTGAGATCATTATTTTCCAGAATAGTATTGTCTAGCTCATTTTGCGTAATTTCTAAACTAGATTTTAAGACTTCAACTTCACGTAATGCCCTCTGTGTTTACTTAACGGAGACGTGGAAGTGATTGATAAAGTAGTTTGTCTATGAAGTTATAGATGTCGCTGTTACGAGTTAGCTATTTAAAATCTTTACTGTCGATGTCACACAACACCTGAGTGTATTCTATTTGAATCAGGTATAAATTTATAAATTACAAAAAGAGGTCCCACTGAGGATCGAACTCAAGCCATATGCGCACAAGGATGGTGCTGTATCCACTGCACCACAGGATCGATAACTTTTGCTGATAAAATTTTGCTTCTATAAACAGTGTTCGCATATTTTAAATCAGCTGAGTCTGTTATGATGACTCAGTGGTATGGAATTTTTTTCCACATTCCAAATTCTTCGTCACTTGTAATAAACTTATATGCACAGAAATTAATTGTTTTCGCACTAAGTGTACTAGTAGTTTGAATGTTAATTACTGTTTTTTATTTATCTGAGTTCACGTAACACTTACTTGTTTTTATCACGAACACCTTTAGAACAGTTATTTTCGATGAATATTATTTCACTAAATACTTTGTTATTAGTGTAGTAACCGTTGGGATAACGTTTGTACTTTGGTATTAGCCTATTTCACCCTGATTAACAGCACTAAAAGTTACTTTCTTATTATTTAAAGCAATTAAAATAAATAAATTTCACAGAGGACTTTTTTAAAGTTACTGACCAGACAGCGCCATCTGAATCACTTAAAATTTTCCTTCTCTTTATTTTCCGCCTTTAAGGGTGACGGTGGAGTCCGTTATGTTAATGTTATATTATTAATTGATGTTGAACACGAAAATAGTACAACTAGTCTTTGTTATTTATTCCTTTACTTTCTCAATAATGTTATCTTGCTTGATATAACAAAAATAAGTATCAACACTATAGAAAAATAGTTCCGTGACCGGAAACGGGAGTCTCTGAGAATTCGAATAATAGAAAGCTGAATAAAAATATGTATCGCCACAACTATTTTCTTGATCAAATATTGTTTCGTTTCGAACCCTGTTTGTAAAATATTTCTTGAGTGGTAGCACGTAACGTTATTTCCCGGTTCAAGTTTAGTGCTAACCAACTCCGGAATTTTATTGTATAGGCAATTCTTTTTCTTAATTTATTTTTCTAATTATTTATGTAATCCAGTATTGTAATACTCTATTTTTTTTTTGTATACAGTACACGTCAATTTTACTTCACCTCGCCTGATGTTAAGCTAAAGGCAAACTCTCGGATAATCAAACTATAAACATGTATTCTAAAACCAATTTTCATTAGCTCTGTCTTCATATCAAATTCATCATAAATTTTCAATTTCTGGGAAAGCTGAATTAATTCGTTAAATCAAGACTGGAATGGCTGTGTAATAATATAATTTACAATAATATTAACGGGAATTAACGCGTTATAGGTATTTGACGTTTTGAACTTGTCAGTCAGTCAGGCTCTGACCACCGCACTGCACGTGTAACCTGGTCGAATCGTCACAAGCAAATCAAAGGCATGTGTGTGTACCTTTCCTTTTTATATATCTAAAATTATCATTTATCTAATATAAAATTTATTAACTATATGATACAGATATGACGTTCTTAAGGTGCACATGATGGTGCGGCTGTCTCCTTCTGCGAGCAAGTAATGCTCGAGAAGGAGGCGGCCGGTCGGATCCGGACTAGAGTTCGGGCCCGGGAAGCCCGCGCAGAGCGAAGGCGAACCGGACGTCGGAGGTCGCAGAACGACCTCCGTCCTCCATGAGCGCTGGCCTGAGGGTGACCGGTGGAGCCGCCTGTCACCCTAGCAGAAGCAGGCCGCGGCGGCGGCGCCAAATGCGTCTCCCCGTAACCGGGGCTAGATGGGGACACTGTGGTCCCCACAACCCGAAGGGGGCCATCTCGGAAGAGATGGTCCTGGGTCTGCCGGGGTGCGAGAGATATGCTTTTGGCAATCTCACCTCCGGCAACCAAGGACCCAAGACGGCGTGCGTTTTAGTCGGTTCGAGTCCGACATAACCGCCTCCACCGGCTCCGTGGGGGTGGTATCCGTGGGGATTTTTCGCACGATAAGAAAAAAAAAAAAAAAAAAAAAAAGGTGCACATGATATCGCTTGTGTAACGCATTTTTTTATTGCAGAAGATGTTCAAATGATTGGCAATCAGGTCATATTTTAGGTCAGCTAATTTTAGCATACACTGGCAAAACGGAAACTGAAATAGCTTTACGTAATGATAACCTACATCTGACAGTCCTAAACATTATTCGCCTAAAAGGTTCTCGAATACTTACACTCGATTTAAACTATGTTGTATACCGAATTTTCTACAATCGATAAGAAATTCAGTATTCTAACAGCACGGTACAGTTTTCCGAAACATAAACTTCCCTCTAGACATTTATAGGATCATAAATACACGAACAAACCATACTCTGCTTGCATGTGAACAGTCTGTTGCATGCCATTGACATTGAGTTACTGCACCCACGCGATTAGAATCTCAATGAATCGACGGTTTTACTTTGTTTCTGTAAGTTTCTATCATAAAAGTCTTCATTTTACGTAAATTTTGTCTATAAACGTGCTTCGAAAAACATCGGAAAAAATGAAACGCCCAAGTGAGATTTGAACTCACGACCTTTCCCTTACAGGGGGAATGCTCTTACAACTGAGCTATTTAGCTACACCTGAATCATTTAAAATGTTCCTTCTCTTTATATCCGTCTTTAAGAGCGTTTAATTTTTTTTTCCGATGTTTTTCGAACTTAAAATTTAGCATAATAAATGCTATAAAAAATTCAGTCAAAAATTTAAAGGTGCTTTTTCTTCTTCTTCGTGTCAGTGGCAACAATTTAAATATTTAGATACGCTGATTATTGTTTAAAGGTGCTATTTTTATTAATTATTCTGTTTTTGGTCATTTAGTGCAATAATAGTAAACACATGTTTAAATTTTTGGGGTCTAACCAAAATCTCTTGCCGGATAACGGACGACGCTCTGATGTAGGTTGCCCTTCACGCACAATGGCCAAAAGAGGCTAAGTGCGGGCAAAAGAGTCCCCCCTCCCCCTATCTATCTATTAGGTTGTCCTCTGAAAAAGGGGTATAAGTTAAACATAATGAAAGAGAAGGAGTAATTGGACTCGAGGTTCGACCTCAGATGGACAATGCTAAGATTATTATTATGGTGTTTTGTGGTTCGAAAATCACACAAATCATAAGAAAACTTAAAAAGATATACATGCAGCAACAGCTTCCCTGAGCAATACATTGATGCCAATTCTGATGTGACATCTCTTAACTAAAAATAGCTAAAAATCTTTAAAATTTAGTTTACGCCTGTCAAATGCCGTTTTGTATTCTGTGAACACACGACTAACCTAAAATTAGCTTGACACGACCAAACTTAGCGAAGTTACTAAATTTGGTTCATTTTTAGAGAATTTGTATTCTGTTGTACGTTTTAAGTGTCAAAAATTCACTATAATTAGAAATGTCACACTAAAATTAGACGGCACCTAAATAACTGCCGACTAAGTTAGAGATAGGTGTAGTTCTACGAGATACTTGGTCCAGAACCTCTATACGGGCATGCTAGGCAATGGAGATGGCGGGCGCCTCTCTTCCAGAGGACAAACACTGCCACCTACAGCAAATCCGACCGAGGCGCTGTAGAGGGTGGCTCGGAGATTTTCCTCGTGTCCCTCTCGGCCTTGGTCACTAACATTGGCGACTTCGACATGATGTTGGAGATAAAAGGTTACCCTTCACCTGGAGAGTCACACCACCGCCACCCTGGGCTTGCTTCTGCTGGAGTAACTGCTAGCCCTAACCGTTACCTCTAGGCTCTTCTAGCAAAACCGCCGACCATATGGCAGCATTAATAGTAAAAATATGTTAGGTATCACTGCACTCTGATGCCCAGCGGCCTCTGCCCTGGCAGTAGTTCATTCGACTGCTACATCAGGGGGCACGGGTTCGATTCCCGCCCAGTGCAAATATTTGTATGCATGAATATAAGGTCGAACTTGTCACACCTACCTCTATTTAAATTGTTCTGGGTGTTTCCGTGAGCATATTAAGCTATTGGTCCTGGTTGTCATACAAACATCTAAGGCAATCCTTACAGGTAGTTGTAGTTCTGAAAAGTCCAACCACTGGCAACTGCAATACTTTGATATCAATATGCTACTATTTGTTCATGAAACTAATTAGTTGTGGTCACATGGCAGTCGCTTCACTTATCGAAGTTCAGTGGCATTGGTAGACTGGAAACAGTGGACCCCGGACACCCAGGTGAAGACTTCAGATGCGACCGGGATTACCACAAGGATAATGATGACTAGCTGATCCCTGTGACTCCGCCCACATATACATCGGTTATAGATTGTTCACCTCTAGTTTTTATCAAACATTATGCAGGTTTTATCATGATCAGACTTAAAACCTGCTGCATCAAATTGACTACATTTGTGTGAATTTCTAACAAACAGGGTGGTACCCATAGACCAACTCGATTGCACAACTGGTTGTGAGCACAGACATGGATTAAAAACATGGGTTCAGAATAGTTTAATTAACAAAAAACAGGGATTTTTATAATTATTATTAATCTTCTTTTATCTTCAGCACCGTTCTTTCTCAAAACAACAGCAATCACTTCAAGCAACAGCAATCACTTGAGCACTGTGTCGAATCTTCGGTACTTCTCAGCAAGTTATCATAGGAAAGATGATGTAAGGGCCTAGGCAAGCCGTGTTAGTTCCTGTAATGAAAATATAAGTATTACGTTGGGTTATAAAGCGTTAGGTAGTAGATACTTAGTACAGTTTAAATTGATACTTTTTTATTGCTTCAAGACTGGCAAACCATTAAATAATTGAGGCGGTCCCAAGTATAACTGAAATCTTCTACTTGATATAAAAAAGATTTAATAGCGGGTCTCCTCTTGTTGCCCTCTTTGAATCACAAACATTTTGTGCCTTTCTTTTCACTGTATAAAGGCATTAAGCATGCAATACCCACTTCTTTCTTTCAATTATGGTATAGGTTTCTATGCTATGCTCTACATTTCCCATCACAAAACTTGTAAGACACAATAGGCATATAGGCAATCAAATATACTTACATTAGGTACATGCTCCCACCGTTGCATGATCTGCAGTTTATGTTGTTTAGGCTGTTTGAAAGTCCTGTCTTAAGTCCTTACAATTTGAACCAGCAACTGTTGTGGCCTTTTGTGGGCAGTCTTGTTTCTCTCGTCCGTGTTTACTTTACTTTATTTATTTCTTCTTCTTATTGGCTTCTGCAGCGAATCACCGCAATTTGCCAATGATGCTAGTGAAGTACAATGTAATGGCGAAATGTCAAGTTTTTCCAGTAATTCTACCAGTGCCACGTTAGCCACGCCAGTAAAAGAGTCTACTTTATTTCTTTTGTAAATTTTGGATATCAAGAACTTATATATTATATGATCCATAGATTATTATATATACTAGAATATGATCAACAACAAAATGTTGATTGACAAATTGACTTGCACAGATTCGATCAAAGATAATTAGTTTATTTACAGGGTTGCCAGGAACGTTAACCGAGTAAAACTGTATTTACTTAGGTTTGGCTAAGAAAAATCACAGTTTCTTTACTATTTGATCAATATTACGCATTTATTAACATTTGTCGGCATTCTAAACACCTATAAATATGGTTTTTAAAGATTTTGTGAAAATCCCCTTTAACATTCATTCTTATTTTTTTAACACCGGCAACACTTTCATATTCAACTTTTAGCGATGTCATATTCAAATTTAGAGCTGTCTTGGAGAACACTAAATTTAGTTCGACTAAACAACAGAATACCCATATGTCAATCACTGAGCTAAAATTAGAAAATTTTAGAGAAATTTAAATTTAGAGATGTGCACATCAGAATTAGCACCATTGTTCTGCCTCCTAAGTGGAATTAAAAATATAGTTATCACAATTTAATTAAACAAAAACTATCCAAAATATCTGCCTTGGCAAATTACATCGGCCAATTCCGAGACCCAAACAAGCTGATCTAATTACTGAGGTCCCCATTTGACATTTTAGTAATAGAAAACGCGAAAACGCAAGAGGCAAAATTAAGCGAGGCACTAGTTGTACCCCGGACCGTGATTAAGACTATTTGCTATTATCGCCAGTAGAATCCCTGAATCACCAATGGCAAAAGGTCTTCATTATCAGGCGGTTCAAGGCAAAAGAATTTAGCGGTGTTGGTCATTTAGATAATAATAGACGTTGTTCTCAATAGAGGGTAACGAATGTCATTAGCGGGCCGCGGAGCCTCATGCTGTTAAATTCAGTGCTGGTTAAATTGAATAACACACTTGTATTTCAGTTTAAATTAAACTCAGTGTTAAATAACAAGTGTGTAATTCAATATGTGTAGTAGATTCCACCAAGTGCCATCAATCTCCAGTATATACATGAAGTGCTGGCTTGACGTTGAAAGGATAGACCTGCATGCCAATGGTCTCACTACCACGGATCGATTGAAGTGGAGGAGAATACACTGGAAAAAACTCTTAGGTGAAGGCGCCTCGGATACAATCGCAACTACTCAGATGAAGATGAAAAGCGGTTCTGACGAGTATATGACTGCGCATGCCTAGTTTTTATACTCACTATCCTTTTAGCGACCTATTCCGGCTGCATTCACAGCTTGTAATGGAGCTAGGAGTCTAGTATACTTTTTCATAATTTGGTTTACTTGAGTTACACGGGAGACATTGCTTTCTAAGCCTACAATGCCAATAGGAAAGACTGCTGGCACCAAGGTCTCACCAGTCAAACCGACTGACCTAATGTCATAGTCATAAATGGGTCATAGTCTCTCTGATGCAAGAATTACCTGGATCTTCTAATTTATAACTTGATATTAAACACGTAAATTTGAATTTTATAATGATTAAAGAAAGGTTATGAATACTGAAATCTATACTTCCATACTAATATTATAAATGCAAAAGTAACTCTGTCTGTCAGTCTGTCTGTCTGTATGTTACGCTTTCACGCATAAACCACTGAACCGATTTTGATGAAATTTGGTACAGGGATAGGTTAGACTTTGAGAAAGAACATAGGCTATGTTTGATCGCGATAACCGACATCCACGCTAGCGGAGCCGCGGGCAAAACCTAGTATTTTCATAAAACAACTTCGGTATTTTTTTAAATTATTAAGAGCTTTTCTGGTTCCCGAAGATGCTTTTTTGCAAAGACATTCCATCTCGCTGTCGCTTATAACTTATACTACGCATCACCCTTCTCTTGCAGATCCTTACAATGGAAATTTTCTTAGTTGACTTGCATTTTTGTGTTTCTCTCACAGTTAACTTGTTTTATGCTGATTTTTGTAATCTCCAGTTTATATGTTTTGTTCTTGTCGAGTGAAATAGTCTTATCTGTATTTACGTGTATTTAGAATTATTAAATACTCGTATGTCTATTGTTGCATATATTTGATTTATTTATGATTTTGATTTTGACTAACAATAGGGATCAAATACATAGGGAAAAAGAATCTTCTCGGGCGGGACTCGAACCCGCAGTCTTTCCCTTACAGGGGGAATGCCTGACCAATTCGGCTACCGAGACACGCCCGATATGATTCAAATTTCCCATCTTATACGTCTTTAAGGCGACGAATTGGTCAGGCATTCCCCCTGTAAGGGAAAGACTGCGGGTTCGAGTCCCGCCCGAGAAGATTCTTTTTTCCCTATGTATTTGATTTGTATAGTTAGCATACTTAATGCTGTAAAAATTCCTTTAACAATAGGGAATTGAGAAATGTATCAAAATATTGGCTTGCCTGAAATTACGATTTTTATTTATTATTATTTATTTGAAAAGTAAAAAGAAATTTGATAAAGGTTAGATAGATAAGTTCTGTTAATGTAGCTAAGTTTCTTAAGTGTATAAGTACACTCGGCCGCAAAGCTGCTGTGGGGCTGGCACCCTTTCTTTGCAGCCGAGTGTACACGAAACCTGTAAGAAAAACGAATTTAAAAAAAGTTGTCGCTTTGTCTTCCTGTCAGTTTATAGCAGGTGACCTCCAAAATAGTTAAACCGATTTGGGCTAGATTTTTACTGTAGATACTGCGATCTAAATTAATGTAGCCTTATTGATGTCTTATAATATGCTACTGTTATAACGCATACATGGCCCACTACAATTTTAAAAAAGAACTAGCTTGCCAGGTATAAAATTAAACCCAGATATAAGTCCACACAGACCATGTTACAACGACATAACATAAACTCACGCCTGTATTCCCCGAAGGGGTAGGCAGAGGTGCTAGCACCCACATTTCGCCAGTTTATGTTTAAGTCCCAATGTAATAGGTGGCGAGCCTATTGCCATTAACCGGGCACTTATAAACCTGCGATAAATACACACATAACTTCGAAAAACATCGAATAGTCATTGGTGTGTGCCATGGTAAACCTGGGATCGAGCCCGAGACCTCGTCTCAGCAGTCCATTACCCATACCACTAGGCTACCGCAGATTTTACAACGAGCACGCTGTAAAATACTTTCATCTATCATTGTGAACGGAAAAATAAAATTGCAAGAAGAATTTCACAACGTCCGTATATTGGCTACGAACAGGTGATTTAAAAATCGTTTTAAACTGTTTTGTCAAAGAAGTGGAAACACTTTTCACGTATAACACTTGAGCTGCTGACAAAGAGGCGAAACGAAGTCTAAGCAGTCGACTTGGCTAGACAAGAGTCTACGAGTTAAATTGTTTGAAGAATGCCGAACAATTTTTCACTGAAGAGAGGTAGTTATTATTTTGTTATGCCGGTCGGTGTGGAGAAGAAACATATAATATGAAATAAAATAAGTTTATAACAGGATTAAGAACCATAAATATCTTTTAAATGTTATTAGTATTTATAATATTATTGTCATTGTAGTGTAAAAAAAATCTGCGGTAGCTTAGTGGTATGGATAATGGACTGCTGAAACGAGGTTTCGAGTTCGATCCCAGGTTTACCATGGCACACACCAATGACTTTTCGATGCTTTTCGAATTTATGTGTGTATTTATCGCAGGTTTATAAGTGCCCGGGTAATGGCAATATGCTCGCCACCTATTACATTGGGACCTAAACATAAACTGGCGAAATGTGGGTGCTAGGACCTCTTCCTACCCCTGCGGGGAATACAGGCGTGAGTTTATGTTATGTTATTGTCTGGTACAAAATAGGACATGTTTCTCAATATAAGCGATTTACTTTTTATTTAAGTAACTTTTTTTTCACTTTATTATTTTTTGTATTTTTTTTCAATTTCAGAAGTCTAGTTTGGTCGACAGTATAGTTTAAAAAAATCACACATCCCTACATTATTATTTTTTCAAGTGCCAGATCCGGGTTACAAAATCTTCAATATCAAAAATCTGTTATTGTTCATTGTACGAAGCTCCTCGTAGTACAGATTTTAGTTCCCAATTAGTCTTAATTAACTGACATGGGTTCGATTGCCATTAGTTTTTTGCTACGTCATCCACTCTGATTGGGTCCCTGGTTGTAGGTCAATGGGTTAGGATTGTCAGTACCATTTTGTACTTGGCCCTAATAGGTTCTGTGTAGCAGAGTACGGTCCCAATATTAAATTAGTATTTAATTATTTTGGGTCCAGGTCAATACATTCGTGATAAAATATATATAACTAGCTGTTACCCGCGGCTTCGCCCACGTGGATGTAGCTTATTGCGATCAAACATAGCATATGTCCTTTCCCGTACGTTTATCCGAATTTAATTCTAGAACCAACAAGTTTGACAGCAGCATTAAACTCTGGGTTTATTTTACCCCTGTACCAAATTTCATCAGAATCAGTTCAGTGGTTTAGGCGTGAAAGCGTAACAGACAGACATAGACATAGACAGATAGAAAGACAGACAGACAGATAGAGTTACTTTCACATTTATGATATTAGCATAAATGAATGACATACTATCAATTTCAAAACTTATATACTGCTTAAATACAATTTTATTTATTTTTAGACTACACGTTCAGCGTGGTGGCGCGGCGGTGCGGTGGTCGATTCCTCCATTAGAAATCGAATTAGTTTTTTTTATAACAGGGCATGTCAATTTGACTTCACTTTGCTTGATGGTAAGCTAAATTTCAAGGTAAGGTAATTATACAATGTAAATAAGTACGTTTATCCGAATTTAATTCTAGAACCAATAAGTTTGACAGCAGCACGTGTTGTATGTCTGGTATGATATATACGCAGGTATTAGTATTTCCACAACCTACCCTAAAATGGTACTCGTCCAAAGAGATGTGGGCCGAAAAATATTTGGTGAAATGTGAATTTTGCCATATTTCTCAAAATATTTTTTAGTCCCACGTAATTAACAAAAACATTTCGACCAAAAATGCCCGACTCCACTAAAGTACACCTCATAAACTACTTTTTCTCGAAATACTTCACAAAGTTAGCTACTGACTGCGAGTGGCTTAACGAGAGTTTTAGATTGGTATAACCCTTCAACTGCTGAAGAGCCCTTGAACCGTCCAAAAATGCCCGTCCAAAAAAATTGGTTCAACTGCGCACTTTTCACTTTATGACACTTTAATTATCACGTGCCGATCTCACTTAGTCGGCGTTATTTTACTAGGGAGGCTCATTTTAATCCAAACCCCTTTTTCAGCCAAATATTCTGCTGGACAGGCTTTTTTTTTAATCATGATTTTTTCGATGTGATAATAGGACAGAAATATTTAGGTATATTTTCTGTGTAAAGAATTTTAATATTCAGTTTAATTTTTTTATATATTTCAATTTAGATCGTTAAATTGACTGCAACCCGCTTGTTGGTAAGCTAGGATGCAGTCTAAAGAATAATTGCCGCCAATTTTGATGCTGTCCCTAGAATAATGATGGTTGAAGTCCTGGACCAATGATTTTCCATGATATAAATCTATAAAAATAATAATTTACGACGACACATAGAAAGAAAGAAAGAAAGAAAGAAAAATATTTTATTTAAGTACCACACAGTTAGTACCACACTTAGTATTATAGTAAGTATTGAAATTATAATTAGTAGGTATATAACATTAATTAATTTACGGGTGCAACGAGAATCTGGCAGTGGAGCACTGTGCGAACCCAAATAGGGCCCCATCTCAGCATTGAATGCTGTGCAAACCCTTCGTTGAGTATGCACAGCGCTGGTTTTCAGATGGGGCCACTAGGTAGCGCTGACGCCACGCACCATTTTATAGGTACAGTACATTTTTTAATTAATTACCTGCGCATTTTTCTACAGAGTCGAGTAGGAAGCAAGCTCAACGAGCGTCTAACAATTTGAATGCACTCGCAAAAACAAAACAACCAAATCATACTCAAGACTTGATCAGGTCCTTGATAGGTCATGGTTCAAGTCCCATGTTTACCTTTCTCATTTCCAATCACAACACCTGCTGTCATGACGTCAGAACCTAGTTGAAAACCCTTGTGAATAGTTACTTCGATCTATACTTCGCTCTGTGACTCTGCCAATATCATGTCACGAAATAACTTTGAAATTATTCTGATTAAAACTTTGACGTCAGCTACGAACGCTACTGGTCAAAGACGTGACTCATAGATATGGAATCTATTCAGATTGTCTTAACCCTTTCATACCCACATCAAATAATGCAACAAATAATATCCACACATGGTGTGTGGGACCGAAAGTGTCGACAATGGGGAAATTCATCCATTCGAACCGTACCCTGTTTGTGAACGACGTGAACCCATCCCTAACATAAACGATTTAACTTAGCTGGAGGAGTTATTGAATGATAATAATGTTAGTAATGTTAAATAGTGAATAATAGCGCAGCACTGATCTGAAGGAGGCCATGAGCTACTTAAAAATTTGGAAATTGTTTTTAATGACAAGCAAACAAGGCAAATGTATATCATCGGTCTGTTAGACCAATGCATTGATATTTGATATGCGAAGATTAAAGGTGTATCAAACATTACGTAACGTGATAGAAAATGAGTGATTTTTCCTAGTGAGCGTGAATTGCTAAATTGCAACCAATACTCCTTTGAGTAATTTTTGCTATTTTTGATGGTTTTGTATATAGTCATTATACACATACATCACACAATATCTGAACATTCAAACCACGATTGCAATACTGATTTCAACACCCACCTCGAATATGAAACAGCATAAACGATACCATTGATTAACCTGAGGTTTATACCGCAGGCCAGTTGGGTAGTGTTGCCAGGCAATTCTCGGATAACAGACTAACCGCATCTGCCGCTATTATGCTAACGAAGGAAGTTTTGGAGCTACAAAGTACAGCAAAAAAGGGACAACTCTGAAACTTGGCAGTAATTTTAGTTTTGGTGGAACGGAGTATTTGGGTTGAATATTTTAAAGATAAATTGCAGATGAATTTGCAGTGAAGGAATATGTAAAGTACAGTAATTAACTTTAGTTTTAGATTATACTAGCAGAATTGAAGCGTTTTAAGTGGATAATCAAGTTTAAACGTGTGATAAGTGTAATCATACAGTAACATCTATCCATCTGTCCATTCGTTCATCAATCTTAAGAAGGTCGATGTTAACGGTATACTTTCCGTAGGACCTGTGTTTTCAATGGGCGTTACATAGAGTACGTTTTCTTTAACTGTTAAATCTTTAACTGTGTTACCGAAGGGACACCCGCAGATAAAAGTTCCCAGACAGAGTTTTTATATTCGTGAAGGTTACAAATAGTTTTATTGTAGTTACAAGTACAATTTACGGGAGGGTGTTACAGAAACACTTGTTCCTGTAACTATTTCAATATTGGGATTATACAATATACATAGCAGTAGATTATCGGTGGTGAAAATCAAAAAGATTTATTCCTAAACATCGCTCAAAATGTATAATATTATTCAGAAAGGCATTGCAACGCAAACTAGCCATTAACTATTTCATTTTCTTTCGTTGTTCCCGGTGGCTGTCCGAAATTTTACCTTCAGACCCGAAGTTCACTTGGTTTTTATCCTTTTGGTCTTGTCTCCCAACCTCGATAGGAAATCCTGTGCCAGAATCTCGTTTATCAATCAGCAAGTATAAGTATAAGGTTGGCTCGTGCCTTGAAGATCTTAGAAGACGGGACGCCACACCTTTACGGGCCAGCTCTTGGGTGATCCAGCGGAGTGTTTGCCACGATTCACTCACAAGTCGTGATGGTAATATATCCCCAAATACCCAAATGACTTAGAAGTATAATTTTTGCATAGCTTTAAGACGTTATAGACCTGAGTATGTGGTGTGAATTTCAACTTGATACCTCCACTCATTCAGAGAAAAAGGTCTTGACGGACAGACAGACAGACATCGAAGTGATCCTAAAAGGGATCCGATTTTTCCTCATGAGGTACGGAACCCTAAAAAAAGGGCTCCGAAAAATCTTGGTGAAGACATAACATAACATAAACTCACGCCTATATTCCCCGAAGGGGTAGGCAGAGGTGCTAGCACCCACATTTTTCGCCAGTTTATGTTTAGGTCCCAATGTAATAGGTGGCGAGCCTATTGCCATTAACTGGGCACTTATAAACCTGCGATAAATACACACATAACTTCGAAAAGCATCGAAAAGTTATTGGTGTGTGCCATGGTAACCCTGGGATCGAACCCGAGACCTCGTCTCAGCAGTCCATTACCCATACCACTAGGCTACCGCAGATATTGGTGAAGATCCTATTTATTATTACATATAAGGCTGCTACTTATATAATATAGTTTATCATTTTCTGCGCAAATTCCGAATACAAAATAACGTAAGAATATTACATAATCATATCACGAGTCAAGTTCCAAATACATTTTGCGCATTCATTCTTTTTTGACAGATCTGTCAATGCGTCAAATCAAGCTTCGTTTGTATCTGACTTGTCTTCGATTCTCAATAAACAGTTTCGGGAAAAACAGTTTATGAGCTTTCTTCGTCCACGTTTTTACGAGAATACGACGGCGGCGGTCGGTTTATATAGAATAGATTTTCAACAAGAATTATGATACTACTTAATATCATTTGTTACCTTAATTGCTGATAGGAAAAGTATTATGACCGATGTACACATTGGATCAACATCTGGCCATTAGATTTTTGGCCCAGTGCGCCTAGATCTTTTGAAGTGTGCACGAAAAACCGACACTGTTCGGCAAGCTCGCCAGCAGCGTTGGCACCAACTACTAACATATCGCCAAGCTGTACATGGTGGGCCAATGTGCTGGCCCAGCTCATTGGCCCAATGTGTACGCCTTATTATAGAAATAGGTTTTCCATAACACGTATATCCTGACAGTTCTACACTAGCGAACTCATACATTGCACGGTATTTAAGCCGTCTTATGCACAGCATCCGTTAGTGATTCTTTATCTCAAGAAGCAGAGATTCCACTTTTGAAATATGACCGTGATGAAGTTAAATTCAAGTTTGTGGGGTTGTAATTTTTTTTTCTTTTATCCAACCTTGCCACCCCCAAAATTTGAATCTCGATGGTGATGGTGATATGAACTTTTTTTCTAAGCCCTCCTATACTTGGAAAAAAATGGTTCAAATGGTTTTTATGGCTAATAGGGTGTCAAGTTTGTATGCTTTTACCTAACCAGTTTGGATTACTCCCCTTGATTAAAAAAAAGATAATTGCATCTTCTGACAAATAAAACCCTAACGCAACGTTTTAATGGTCTTTATACCGACGTGACAACCCTAGCGTACGAAAAACCTTCCAGTACTTTTTGCATAAAAAATAAAGAGAGATTACAAAATCTGTGAACGTAGGTGCAGTCTCTTTTTATGACACATTTTTATATACTTTCCATTCAGTATAAAGTTGTTTCATGTTTCACACAAAGCACTCACAGTAGTATTTGTCCGACCAGCTGTTTATAGCTATGAAAATGTACGAGATGTTTATTGTCCGGGCAAGTTTGTATAAGGAACTCGAAATAAAACTAACACAAAGTAAAATGTTTTTAGAAAACTTAATTTTATTCTTTATCGTCGTGTTGATCAAGGTGGTTTTTTTTTTATACAGGACACGTCAATTTGACTTCACCTCGCCTGATGTTAAGCTAAAGGCAAAGTCTCGGAAAGAGGGTCACCATCGTAAACATTTACCATGTTAACAGTGGTGGCACTCAGCTTGACGGCATCTAATGAGGCCGTCAAGCTGAGTGCCACCACTGTTAACACGCCCTTTCACGCCTTTTCACGCCCCGCTTAAAGGACCCGGGACTGTAGGAAGAAGGACCGTCATAGTGTAAGAAGTTTGCGCCAATATCACATACAAATGGCTAAATAGACTCAACGCTTTATGGCATAATGCGAATTAGGCTCAAAGTGAATTAGGCAAAATAGCTAAACAGACTCAACGCTTATTAAAAAATAAGTTTTGGCAAAACGCGACTTAGGCTCAAAGCGAATTAGGCACACAAAGATAATGGGTTAAAAAATACACCAACAATTCAACATTGATTGGGTACCTTGAGATGGCGTAAGTACACTTCAAACTATGAGATAACTACCATTGATTGGTCCATGGTACCATGAACCGGTAAAGACAATAAATATTTAGTAGTATAATAGTTCTATACGAGAAATTATTTTTCACTTTGAATTCAACGTTGTAGCCTCCCGTGAAAAGCAACCGAAAAGTGGGATTTAGTGTAAATAATACCAACGAAATAGAGATAGAATTTGGTTAAAATAGTTTCAATTCAGAGGGTGAATCACGCTTTAATCACTTCATATTGAGCGGTTGGTCACTATAAGCGGAGTCATAATAAACAGATTTTATTGTTCGAAATACATCGGAAAAAAGAAGCCCCCAAGTGGGACTTGAACCCACGACCTTTCCCTTACAGGGGAATGCTCTTCCA
This sequence comes from Eilema sororculum, assembly GCA_914829495.1. Taxonomy (NCBI): domain Eukaryota; kingdom Metazoa; phylum Arthropoda; class Insecta; order Lepidoptera; family Erebidae; genus Eilema; species Eilema sororculum. The sequence goes on from OU618533.1 coordinate 2,127,588, forward strand.
ACTGAGCTATTGAGTCACACCTGAATCAGTTCAAATTTCCCTTCTCTTTACATCCGTCTTTAAAGGCTTAAATTCCTTTCAAAATTGGATCTCTTGGTGTGTTTTTTGGAAATTTGAATTGGAATTCTTTCGAACTTAAAAAGTTAGCGTAATAAATACTATGAAAATTTCATTCAAAGATTTTATTGTATTACTGAGTTATTGTAATTGAAATTGGAATTTATTTATTCACTTAAATCTTTTTTAATTCACATACAACTCGCTCAGTTCAAGTTAAGGGTAAGTAAGACTACATCTGGGTGCGCAATTACAGAAGGACGTAAATCCATCTATTTCGTCGCCACATAAAGTGTGGACAGAATTTAATTCGCCTTACCAGACACCTTTACAGTTGTGCCTCTATCTGACCACGATACAGCACAAATGCTGAGCTTTCCGGTCACATACAAAGAACAAAAACCTATCTCATACTCGATATTAAAAAGAGATTATAGCCCTGACTATATCCGGAAATTTAAAGAATGCTTGCAAAGTCTGAGTTGGACTGATATCTACGCAGAAAACGACATTAATAAAGCATTCAATGAATTTCACGAATTACTTCGTCTCTTCAATAGCCTATGTTTTCCCAAAATCCGTATAAAAATGTATAATTCCGCTAAAAAACAAAACTGGATTACTAAAGGCCTAAAAAAAAGTTGTAAGACTAAACGAATGTTGCGTTACAACTACTATAAAAATAAAACTATTGTTAATAAAACTAAATACGTTAAATATTCTAATTTATTAAAAAAATGCATCTTCAATTCAAAGAAGAATCAAAATATGACCTTTATAAATAAACACGACAACAAATGTATCGCAACATGGAGGGTTATCAAAAATGAAGTACTCAATGCTAAACGTAAGGATAACATTGACACAATTGAAATAGACAATAAAACTTTAACAGACCCAGCTGAGATAGCATCCGCTTTCAATGATAATTTCATTGATATAATAAATAGCCCGAAAAGTACGAATAATACCCATTCATCTGTAAGACATACGCAAATAAATTCAATATATCTAATGCCGATGACTGAAAGCGAAGTTAAAAAAGAAATAATGGCATTAAAAAACACCAAGTCGGAAGGTTACGACGAAATTAGCACCAAAATTATAAAAGCGTCTGTAGATGAAATAGTGGCCATCTTGACACATTTAATAAATCAATCCTTCTCAACTGGAGTATTCCCTGAAGCTCTAAAGATATCGATAGTTAAGCCAATTTTTAAGAAAGGAGAGAAGTCTGACATCAATAACTATCGCCCAATTACATTAATACCAATTCTATCTAAAGTTTTTGAGAAATGTATGTATAGTAGACTAATGAGCTACTGCAATACATTCAAATTAATAAGCATGGAGCAGCACGGATTTCAAAAGCAAAAATCTACAACTCTAGCCATTTATTCTTTGATAAACATAACGCTGACTAATATTAATGATAATAACTTGACTACCGGTTTATTTTTTGACTTATCTAAGGCCTTTGACTACGTTTCACATGACATCTTGATAGAGAAACTTGATGCTATTGGAATACGGGGACCTGCGCTTCAATGGCTATCAACATACCTGAGAAAGAGACAACAACGTGTTGTAACCACAAAAATGGACAAAAACGGTAATGTCATAGACTGTACATCTAATCCTCGATACAATGTATGTGGCGTTCCTCAGGGGAGTGTGCTAGGCCCTCTACTGTTTCTAATATATATCAATGACATTACCAGTATTTTCAATCACAAATGCATCTTATATGCTGATGACATATCGATTATTGTGACATCAAAAAAAACAACTAATGCAATTAAACACCATGAAGATGAAATAAATAATACTATTGACATGCTAATCGAATATCTAAATATAAATAATTTAAAAATTAATCTAAACAAATCAGTATACGTGCAGTTTAACCAATGTTACAATGAAAAGTATAATTTTGATTTGAATATACCTAAAATAAATGAAGTGAAGGAGACTAAATTTCTAGGAATAATATTGGACCAACATATGACCTGGAAAACTCAAGTTGAGAGCGTATCAAATAAAATTAATAAATATGTATATGCATTGAAACAAATAAAAAATATCACTAACCGTGAAACTGCCATAACATCCTACCGCGCTTACGTAGAATCTGTATTACGATATGGCCTTATAATGTGGGGCAATAGTACAGATTGCAATAGAGCATTTATTGCTCAAAAGAAGTGTATTAGAGCTATATGTGGAATTAAACCAGACGAGTCATGTCGACCGTTGTTTAAGCAACTCAAATTGTTACCGCTGCCATCGCTTTATATTTACGAGATATGTCTGTTTGTGTGGCAGCATAGTGATCTATTTAAAGTAGCAAAAGATGTATACACACGTAGCCGGAGAGATCCATATAGGCTTGTGCTGAGCCATCTCCCAAAGTCCACCAAATATAATAAGAGTTGCCTTGCTATGTGTGTACGAATTTTTAACCAAATACCAGTGTATCTTAAAGCACTAAGCACCAGATTATTTAAAAAAGAATTATATAAATGGCTTAGTGAACATAACTTCTACAGCATTGACGAATTCCTTAGACAAAGACTGAAATAATATTTGCGCGCTAGTACACCACTGGCTAAACATGCATGATCAATTTTGTAAACCTGTATCTTTTGTATTTACCATGTTTTAATGCAAATAAAAATTGAATTGAATTGAATTGAATTAAACGACTGTCGTAAAACGTATATTTGATTCAGGGTTGTGTGTTTTTCAATATAAACCATTTTTCTTCACCACTAACGGCCGTTCCCAATAACATACTTACAGTTGAAGATAGATCGCAACAGTCCAATTTCACACATAGGCTGTTTAAATTGAAAACATGGTAACTGATTTTCATCGCGGTATAATATATATAATAATATAGGAGTTACTATGTTTTGAATTTAAACAGCCGAGCACTTTAGCCGTAGATGCGATCTATCTTTAACTGTCAGTATGTTATTGGGAACGGCCGTAAAAGTTTAAGTGTACACGCCGTACACTTACCCTTCTACGGCACAAGTCAATATACGCTGGCACCAGTATCTGAAGGCGTTGCTAACTTGGATTTGCAACCGTTGCATCAAAATATTAATAGGTACCTATATTAAAAGTTAAAAGACAAACACAATTTATTTTCAACCTTTTGGAGGTGTTTTTTGTGACGGGGGTTTTAAAATGTTTAATACCTAGTAATACCTAGTAAATAGATTATTAACGTTATCCAAAAGTATCTATACTTTTGACTAGATTTGAAAACAATTATCGATCGGTCGCCATCCTTAGGGAACAATATCACGACCCACAGACAGATGCCACCGGAGTAACGTGGCAATGAGTTTTTGATGGCCGTTCGCGACATTGTGACGTCACTCGGGAAATCAACTTATAATAGAATTTCGCTATAGGTATAGATTTGCGAAACTTGAAGGCTAACAGGATACTAAGATGTGGTTAACAAGATACTGACGATGTCTGTTATCTCGCGGTGCAATAGAAACTCCCATAGTTCTGCTTTTATGTTACATCTAATAGTAGCCACTAATAGTAACCCACTTATGTATCCAACTCTCTTCGTTATAGGGATGGTTGGATACTATAAGCTGGAGGTGCGACGCAAATTGGCACTAGCTAAGTACGTCTTTTTAGTATTTCGAGTTATATTAAACAACCCTCAGATATTGGAGTCATTGATGCTGCTCGTTCCTGACACCAGACTGCGGCAAACGCCAAGGGTCAAGACATTCGGAGTAACAGTAGCTCGAACAAATATATTAAAGAACGCGCCTTACGTACGAAACCGTACGAACATTAAACATTTAAAATTCGCAAAAAAAATATGTATTTTTTTGTACATTGGCGGAATTCGAAAGGGTGACAATTCATTGTCTAGAAATAAATAATTTTTAAGTAATAGTTATAATTATATTATGGTCCTACATTGTTGTATTGGACTTAGTCTGTAATAGCTTTTTTTTTTTCGTGCGGAAATCCCCTCGGATACCCCCCGGAGCCGGAAGGGGAGGTTATATCGGACTCGAACCGACTAAAACCGCACGCCGACTGTGGGCCTTGGTGCTAGGCCGGAGGTGAGGTTGCCATAGACATATCCCTCGCACCCCGGCTGACCCAGGGCCATCCCTTACGGTCTGGCCCTCCTCAGGAGGGGGGACAACGGTGTGCCCAACTCGCCCCCGGAATGGGGAGGCGCGCGCCGCCGTGGCCTGCTTCTGCTGGGGTGACAGGCGGCTCCACCCGTCACCCCCAGGCCCGCGCTCATGGGGGACGGAGGTCAGTCAGTGCCCTCTGACGCCCGAGTTGCCTGCGCGCGCGGGCGGCGCGATCCGCGAGTCTTTCTCGCTCGCGCCGCCTCTCCCGCTCCGCCGTCTCCTTCACGACCATTACCTGCTCGCTGAAGGAGACGCCGGCCGCCCACGCGTCCGCGCAGCGGACCATTACTCTGAGCAGGTTGGCGAGGGTGAGAACTCTCACTCCCAGGGCCGCCACTAGCTCCCGCCTCGGTCCGGCCCATGCCGGACACTCGGTGAGCGAGTGCAGCCCTGTGTCCTCGCTCGCGTCGCAGTGATGGCACTCGGACGTTGGCTCCTTTTCGATCTGACACAGATATCTCCCGAAGCACCCGTGCCCGGTGATAATCTGCGTCAGTTGATACGAGAGGCTGCCATGTGGCCTCTCGAGCCATTCCCCCATGATGGGCCTTACCGCCTCTATAACGGCATGCCCTGCGCGTCGTTGCTCAAGTCATCGCTCCCACTCCGCCACCATGATCCCGTGGAGCCGGGACCTCTCGGTCCGAATGTCTTCGGGCTAGGGATCGTATCCCCGCTCCCGCGCCTCCTTACGAAACCGATACAGTGCCGCAAGGGATCTCGCTTCCAGGATCCACGGTGGCGATCCGGCCAGGAGACTCGCCGCTTCAAAGGATATCGTGCGGTACCCCCTGATGGCCCTGGAGGCCATCCTCTGTTGCGGCGCATGCAGCAGGGGTACAAACCTGGCCTGCAGGGTGTCCGCCCACACGGGGCGCCCACATGGACCGCACGACACCCGCGTAGAGTCTCCTGCAGGAGTCCTCCGGGCCCCTCAGGTTGGGCAGCAACCGCGCCAGCGCGTTAGCTGTCACCAACAGTTTGGGGCGCAGACTTCGGAAGTGCTCTCCGAAGTCCCACCGACCGTCGAGTACGAGCCCCAAGTATTTCAACCGGGGCTTGATGTCGATGGGAGTACCTCCTACTGTCAAGCTGGATCCCGGGGGTGGCCCGCGCCGAGGACCATGAAAGAACAAGGCCTCGGATTTGTGCAGAGCCACCTCGAGACCCAGCCGCCGGATCCGATCCACGACTTGAGCAACAGCGGTCATGGCCCTCTGGGTCGCCTCGCGGTGTGTAGCACCACTCACCGTCACTAGCGTGTTGTCCGCGTAGCACGTGACGGTGGCACCAAACGCGAGCTCACCGCGAAGCACCCAGTCGTATCCGATGTTCCACAGGAGCGGCCCCAGGACTGATCCCTGTAGGACACCGCACGACATCTCACGCCTACCGACGCCGGTCGCACTTGGGTAGATGACGGCCCTCTCCATCAGGTATGCCCCGACTATGCGGCGGAGGTAGAGAGGCACATCGTGGTACACGAGCGCCTCCCTGATGCATCTCCAGGGCAAGGTGTTGAACGCGTTGGAGATGTCCAAGGACACCGCCAACATCACCTCGCCCCGGGCAACCGCATCCTCCGCCAGAGTCCTCACGCGCATGATGGCATCCACAGTGGAACGCCACCGGCGGAAGCCGTACTGCGTATCCGCTAGGTCCGGCCCCACTCTAGAGAGGTGCTCGACGAGGCGCTTGGCAATCACTCTTTCAAAGAGCTTGCCCACATCGTCGAGCAACACTATGGGCCGGTACCCGGACGGCTCGTCCGCCGGGCGTCCGTCTTTGCGGATGAGGACCAGTTTCCCCATCTTCCACATCTTCGGAAACTGGCCCCACTCCAAGCATGCGCTGAGGAACCCTCGCAGTCGGGGTTCGAGACCGTCTTCCCCTAGAGCTAGGACCCACGCACGGCCTGGAATGCCGTCGGGTCCCGGGGCGGTGTTCTTCTTGGCTCTAAGCCGTCGCACCGCCAGCTCTAGTTCTACCCAAGTGACCTCGGGCACGTCGTCGTCAATAACCACGCTGGGCGCATCAGGCGACCGAGGTGGTGGAGTCATCTGCGGCGGAACGTGTTCCGCCCGCGCCGGGAACAGGGACTCCACCAAGCAGAGCCGGCTCGAGAACCTGGGTCAGCGGAGGGGCCCGGGGGCGCAGCTTTCCTCTTACCAAGCAGTAAGGCCGCCCCCAAGTCTGTAATAGCAATGTATGATTTGATAGAAATAAATAAAATAAATAAATAAATAAATATTGATCTAGAAAAATTTATGAAGAAAATGTACAAAAATACATACATACATTATATTCACGCATGTGAATCTCCGAAGAGGTAGGCAGAGGTGTATATTAACACCCACGTCTCGTCAACTATGATTTTCGGTGTCACGTATGACGTGGGGGCGAGCCTATTGCCGTGAACCGGACACTTTCTCTTGGGTTGTATATTTACTGTCGGATGTAGAACTGCCCTATACCCTAGTCGCCTTTTACGACACCCACAGGAAGTTTTGGGGTGGTACTATTCATCTCCACGGCTTATATAAATGTATCTAAGTATCCCGATCCGTATCCTAGATCCGATAATACAAGCCAGTTAAGCTATTGTACAACAACAGATAACAGATTACGTAGTACTTAAATACAATTTTCGCATACACTTTTTGAACCTGATATCCATTTACATGTGCACGTTCATATGTTAAACAGCTTCGCTAAGAGAACACAATATGCAAACATATTATGAAGGTTGGTGCATTGGCATACGTAAATCCTCAACAGAGAGAAAAAAAAATGATTACACTGAAAGATGTTATGAGAAGAAAACACTAAAGATGTTTTCTGAAAGTACTGAAGCTATCACAGAATATGCTTACTTTGCTACAGAAAGTATCATGAAGAAGTTTTTGAACATTATTCATTAAATAATTTGTTGAATTTTGGCTTTAACTTTACTCTTAAATAACATTTCAAAATCAATAACCAATAAACTATATGGAACGTATTTTACCTATTATACATTGAATAAGCTTCTCTATCGAAACGATGTGACTGTTCATTAAAATTTTGTGTAAGCTAACCCAAAATTCAACTGACTTGCTTCTAAAACACACGTTTCGTCTCTGGAAAAAAGCATTTTGTCGAGTAAGAATTAGTTTTAGTTAGTCTAGTTTGGCATTTAGTAAAACTAGTCCTTTAATACTGGTCACGGGTTCAAGTCCCGCCTGAGTCGTTTCACTTTTTAACCCCGGACGCAAAAACGACGGGGTGTTATAAGTTTGACGTGTGTGTGTTTGTGTGTGTGTGTGTGTGTGTGTGTGTGCGTGCGTGCGTGCGTGCGTGCGTGCGTGCGTGCGTGCGTGCGTGCGTGCGTGCGTGCGTGCGTGCGTGCGTGCGTGCGTGCGTGCGTGCGTGTGTGTGTGTGTGTCTGTGGCATCGTAGTTCCTAAATGGATAAACCGATTTGGGCTTCGTTTTTTTTGTTTGAAAGGTATATTAGTCGGGAGTGTTCTTAAGTATGTTTGAAAAAAAAATCAGTCCAAAATGGCCGTCGCTACAAAATGTCATAAAAATGGCAAGTACATAAAAATTCCACAAGTCCCTCCATATGGGTATCAAATGAAAGGGCTTTACTAGTAGATCAATTTAAAAAGTTTATAATAAAAATTAAATTAAGAATTTTAAAATCCCCCGTCACAAAAAACATAAAATCCAAAAAGTTGAAAATTGGCTTTTATGTTTTTTGTGACGGGTTTTTTTTTATATTTTAATCTATACATTACATCCGAAATACATTGGGAAAAGTGAAGCGCTCAAGTGGGATTTGAACCTACGACCTTTTCCTTAAAGTCGCTATAAAGAGAAGGGAAATTTGAAGTGATTCAGGTGTGGCTCAATAGCTCAGTTGGAAGAGCATTACCCCTGTCATGGGTTAAGTCCCACTTGAGCGCTTCATTTTTCCCGATGTAATTCGAATTTAAAAGTTAGCATAATCAATGCTATAAAAAAAAAAATCATTCAGATACATTACATCAAATTATTTATATAAAATCGACACTAATAAGCTTCTGTATTGAAATAAGTTGCCTATTAATTTATATTCTGTACAATTACCTGAAACTGAAATAAGTTCATTAATATTTATGATTAAACTGCGCATTGATAATGATATACCATTACACAATATTCAATTCAATTCAATTAATTTATTTGCATGAATATGGTACAAGTTAAGATGTTACATTATTGTTATGTTACTACATATCCTGCCACATACTTTTCGTCACGGGAATACCTTCCCGTAGGTTATGGGAACGGGATCAGAATTTTTAACTTTAAGTTACCTTACGATCATAATTGGTCAGGAGTACCCTAAAAAGACGAGCATTCATGAAGAATGTAACATAACATAACATAACATAAACTCACGCCTGTATTCCCCGAAGGGGTAGGCAGAGGTGCTAGCACCCACATTTCGCCAGTTTATGTTTAGGTCCCATTTCCCTATTGCCATTAACCGGGCACTTATAAACCTGCGATAAATACACACATAACTTCGAAAAGCATCGAAAAGTCATTGGTGTGTGCCATGGTAAACCTGGGATCGAACCCGAGACCTCGTCTTAGCAGTCCATTACCCATACCACTAGGCTACCGCGGTATGAAGAATGTAATGAGACTGAATGAAGCGAGAGTAGTATATGTAAGGATCCGAGATCTCTGCCTACCTCTTTGGGAAACAGGCGTGATTTACAATCATTATATTCATCCATATATATAAAAATCAATGCCACTTTTCGTTGTAATGTTATAACTCAACAACGCCTTTACCGATTTGGCTAATTTTGGTCTTGAATTATTCGTGGAAGTCCAGGGAAGGTTTGTACGTAGGGAAAAACTCGAATAATTGCCGGGAACCGACATCCATGCGGAGCTGCGGGCGAATGCTAATCCATACTTCCATACTTCCATACTAATATTATAAATGCGAAAGTAACTCTGTCTGTCTGTCTGTCTGTCTGTCTGTCTGTCTGTCTGTCTGTCTGTCTGTCTGTCTGTCTGTTTGTCTGTCTGTATGTTACGCTTTCACGCCTCAACCACTGAACCGATTTTGATGAAATTTGGTATAGGGGTGGATTAGATCATGAGAAAGGACATATGCTATGTTTGGTCGCGATAACCGACATCCACGCGGGCGGAGCCGCGGACAAAAGCTAGTATTGTATATGCGAAAGTAACTCTGTCTGTCTGTCTGTCTGTCTGTATGTTACGCTTTCACGCCTAAACCACTGAACCGATTTTGATGAAATTTGGTATAGGGGTAGATTAGACCATGAGAAACGACATAGGCTATGTTTGGTCGCGATAACCGTCATCCACGCGGGTGGAGCCGCGGGCAAAAGCTAGTAGTTTATAATAGTTCGGGACTTCACGGGTTTTATTTTTGGAAAACTTACTTTTGCCGATATTTCGGGTGCGTTACAGCACCCGTGGTCACGACTTGACTGACCAGTCAAGTATCTCGTGAAGTCCTGAAGTATTATAAATTTTGAGTATACGTCGCGATAGATTAAAAATAACAATAATAATATTTTAAGGGTAAATTAACATTGAGCAGTTAATATAAGGTTAATTTATTAAAATATACAGCCTATCAAATTCCTAGAGCTGTACAGATACACAGTGGCGCGGGTAAACAACTTTTATAGGCCGAAATAGGTTCAGAACTAAATTTTATCACCGATTTTATCTCCGGAGGATTTGGCTTAGAAATTTATAGTTTACAATATCATTACGATGGGATAAGGAATGTAATGAAATACTAAAGTTGATCGTAAAAGTTAAATTGTTGTTTAGAAGTCTCAACTGTCAGGTTACGGCCAAATTATGCGTAATGTTTGCGGCTAATCGTCTGTCTTTTACTTTATTGCTATCTGCTGCTCAAAAGTCTTGAAGTTGACACGTTATACTTGAATAAAATGACTTTTAATAGCTCTATTTTTACCCGATTGCCGAAGGAAGGAGGGCAATGTTTTTTGAGACTATGTATGTATGTATATACATTTCTTTGGCACGCCCTATAGCCTGAACGGCTTGACGGATTTTGACATGTGAGGTGTCATTTGATTATCCATAATTGCGTGAGTCACACCAATTATGTTAAAATTTCGAGAATTCCAAAATGGCGGATTTTTAGCGTCAAAATGAAAACCTTTAATTTTTTCCTGCACGCTCTGCAGTCTGGAACGGCTTGACGGATTTTGACATATGAGGTGATAAGCAGCAGTATCCATTATTATTTTTTCGGTTTATGATTATCAAATGCTAATGCTATCAAACTTGTTTCGATATTCTCAGCATCAGTCGGGTTTCTTATTTTTAATAATTTATTTTATTTGATTTTCAGTTGTATTTTTTAGTTGAAATGCTTAGTACTATTGGAAACCTTGAATGGATATCCAGACTAATATTTAGCAACAAACTCACGGCATATAATTTGCCCAAAATAACGCGCCCTGAATGTTACACAAAGTTCTTTGTTTACCTACAACATTATGTACATAATGCAGTACATTAACGTATTGCAATTACGTGCTAGTGCAGATTGCAGATCCCGCGCGCAATGTACTAAGTGCTCTTTGGTATGAACACTTTTAGCACTTTTAGTGTGTAAAATGTAATAGCACTTTCTGCTACGAAAAGCGCTGAAATAAAACATTACACATTTATGTTCAACAGGATTGAATAGTCAAAAAGTAACTAAATATTGTTAGTTTCATACATATAAGATATTATTATCTATTTGAATGAACACAGCTTTTTTATGCAAACTTTTAAGTTCGAAAAACATCGGCAAAAATGATTCATTTATAATATTTTATTTTTAATTTACCTAATGGGGATTATTGAACTTTTTATTACTTTTTAGTTCACTAATCCCCATTATTCAAAAATTTTGCGTCAACGGGGAATAGTGAACAAAAAGTTCAATAATCCCCATCAACGGGGATTGTCAACGGGGAAAAGTGGAATAAGCCCTTTGAGGGACTGCCATTTGATCCCCCAAACCTGAGGAAACCTCGAAATGATGTTGGTAGGGCCTCTGGACGCAATGTGTGTTCTACAGATTCTTATGTAGTGTAAGAAAATTTACAAAAATAGTACATACAATTGAAGGATTTTTTACAGCATTAAGTATGCTAACTATACAAATCAAATACATAGGGAAAAAGAATCTTCTCGGGCGGGACTCGAACCCGCAGTCTTTCCCTTACAGGTCAGGCATTCCCCCTGTAAGGGAAAGACTGCGGGTTCGAGTCCCGCCCGAGAAGATTCTTTTTCCCTATGTATTTGAATAGTACATACATATACTCACGCCTGTAAATGCCCGAAAGGGTAGGCAGAGGTGTATTAAGACCCACATTTCGTCAACTCTGATTTTCAATCCCACATAATAGGAGGAGAGCCTATTACCGATAAGCGGGCACTTAGTCATGGGTTGTATGTTTTACTGTTAGATTTTTTTTATATACCAGACAGGTCAATTTGACTTCACCTCGCCTGATGTTAAGTTACAGGCAAAGTCTCGGAAAGAGGGTAACCATCGTAAACATTTACCATGTTAACAGTGGTGGCATTCAGCTTGACGGCCTCATTATATGCCTTTTCACGCCGTCCCTTTATCGCCTTCTACAACATGCATAGGAAGCGATGGGGTGACCCCTGGTGACCCTATTCTACTCCACCAAGAACCAAAACTTCTAAAATCCACAAAATCATTCAATAAAAACAACATCTAAGTTTCTTATCCAGAGCCCGCCACTAGTTAAGGGAGCAATTGAATCGTTCAACCGGAACGAACTACTGGACGTAGCAACGGATTTGCAAGGCGATTGGCAACGGAATTGGGGACCAATCCAATCGGCGGTGTGTTAGTTCCGGCTATTAGCTATTCATAGATCCTCGGACGGAGAACGTGCCCGGGTGTTCAAACGATTCATTTATATAAGTCGTGATCTTAATTTGAGGTTATTTTTCATTTTATTTTCATACCAGACAAGCACACGACTGACCTGATTGTCATACCAAACACGCTGCCGATCTGCAATGACGCTGCAATTTTATGAGTAAAGTAAAGCCAACGAGACGAGAGAAAAAAGGTAAACAAAGCGACCATTACTAAGATACGTTGCGATAACTAGCAATTATTTTCTCTGTCCTTGTCCCACATGTCACACGTACCGGACACTGGTCGAGCAACAGCTGTCGTTGCGTGTTTCGTTGTACAGGAAAGCTGTCAGCACAGTGGTTCTAAACTGTCAGATTCGCCATCTTATGAGCAATTTAATTCCTGTCTGGAATGCGCTTGAAGTGATAAACGTTTGGAACCGCGGAAACTTTGTTTACCTTTTTTCTCTCGCTTCGTTGGCTTTACTTTAGACCCGAAATTATAGTTAGAAATGAATTTTACTCAGCATTATGATTTTATCAACAGCAAACCCAATGCATCCACAGCTTACTTCGAGGTCAAGGTCTAAGCACACTTTTGTCTTTTACTTTTATGGGAGCGGTTTCCATCGGAGAATGTCCTACTAAAAACCGAATTCCTGCATCTCATAGAATAGGTACCAGGATATTACGAAGTTTAGGGTTAGAGCAGTCGCAAATAGTGTGACTGATATCGTATACTACGCGTTCTATATAGATCTATCTACGTGATCCCATATCTTTTTTTAACGAACGGAATGTGGCGGACGGTGTTATGCTGAAAAGTGACAGGCATAAAATGATATACTGTTTATTTCTTTAGACACGATAATATTGATACACGACCATATATTTCGTTGTATAACTTATGGCATTACTTATTGATATATTATGTTATTACTACGAGTAATTGTTTGTGTGACCACCTTGCACTGAATAAATGTTTCTTTCTTTCTCTTCAAGAAACTATGGTGATTCACTATCAGTAGAACAACTTTTATACCACAAGTATCGAAATCAGAAAAATGGTATGAATGCTAAAAAATACTTATTGGTAGTTTCTTGTGAGTTTTTAGTTTACAATTTCTTTCTTTTCTTACCATTACCACCTTTTTTGAATGAAAATGTTTTGACGGAGGGACGTTTTATCTTTACTTAACATCATAACAGTTGAATAGAATGGATATGGATTAAATTTGGCGCTGAGATAGATCATTATCTGGATTTGTCCATAGCCTACTTTTAAATCGATTCTTTTACACCCTTCAAATCATTATTCTACCAGCTACATATTATTATTATACATACCTACATTAAAAACTTATTCAATCATAAGAAAAAGGTAGAAAATACTTAGAAGAAAAATAGATTAAGCAACCTTTGACCGTTGACCTGAGTATAAAGAAATGCTCTACAGTAAAGTATTACAAGGTTCCTACTCAAATAAGTCTGGCGGTGATTTATCAATCAAAACTGGTTAGTGTTGTGCAGTGTGCACAGCATAATACAAAATAAACGAAGGAAAACAACATCAGTATTTGTTCATTAAAATACATTCGAGAGAAAAATTCTTACTTCAATAGCTGCGGTCTCACTATTATTCTTTAGCTTTGAAGTAACAATTTATAATACTATCATGGTAACATTAACAATGTGACTATGAATATAAAAATTATAATGTATCTCACTGAAATGAGCCCTAGCGTTTGAACTAAATGATTTATGATTAAAAAACTGCAAATGTATTGAAATCCAAAGTTGTGGACCAAAATTTCCAAAAAATGATAACTACCATGAAACATTTCTTTCAGTGGAAAAACTGTCTAATAAGGCCAATAGTTAGTGATAAACAAACAATCCTAGCTCAAATAATCATAGGTGATCATAGGTTCCTATGGTATTCGACCCTATGCAAGTAATTAATATATGTGTGTGCAAGTACGTGTTAAAATTTTTAATATTCTATAAAGAAAATTTATTAGAAAAAGCTTTTCGCTACGAAACGTCTATTGCCGAGTAAAACTGACTTGTGTGCCATGACAGTATGACAATCATATTGGTATCATAAGTTTATCATGGTTCTTCGAATACAATGCGAATCTATGAACTTTGTTTTTTTTTATTTTATTTATACATAAGGATACATTCTTGGTCTCCCAAAACCGAGTACATATATGTCTTACATTTTTCCGAGCCTCTTATGACGCACTTCTTTTTTTACTGTCACTTCACTGCATAGCTTCGTCCACATATTTGAACGACCAATATTGCCAGTTAAACAATGGCCCGTATTTTTTTCACTACAGCCTCTATTACAACCCTTCGTTGTTCGCATGCATACCAAGTTTGACCACCACGATATTGAATGACCAAGCTTTTTTTATACAACCAGTCACATCACACAGTCAGTTGTAAATTAGATCTTCAATGTGAGGCTTCACTTCACCTCACCTGTGGTTCTTTACGTCTATGGTGGGTATCCATGGGCGGCGGTGATCGCTTACCATCAGGCGATCCGTCTACACGTTTGTCTCCCTATTCCATAAAAAAATAACGGTCCCAAACCACACCGCCTTTGACCTGTAACCAACCCCATTGTTGTGGATCCAAAGATTATTGACACCATCTTCAAAATAAAATAATTACCGCACCCGTGGGACCTCTCTTTGTACCTTTTGAACCTCAAGAGCTCAAAAACAGGCCAACATAATGTCAATATTGACGACAGTGGTGCCAATTCTGATGTGACATCTCTTAACTAAAAATAGCTAAAAATCTTTAAAATTTAGTTTACGTCTGTCAAATGCCGTTTTGTATTCTGTGAACACACGACTAACCTAAAATTAGCTTGACACGACCAAACTTAGCGAAGTTACTAAATTTAGTTCATTTTTAGAGAATTTGTATTCTGTTGTACGTTTTAAGTGTCAAAAATTCACTATAATTAGAAATGTCACACTAAAATTAGACGGCACCTAAATAACTGCCGACTAAGTTAGAGATAGGTGTAGTTCTACGAGATACTTGGTCCAGAACCTCTATACGGGCATGCTAGGCAATGGAGATGGCGGGCGCCTCTCTTCCAGAGGGCAAACACTGCCACCTACAGCAAATTCGACCGAGGCGCTGTAGAGGGTGGCTCGGAGATTTTCCTCGTGTCCCTCTCGGCCTTAGTCACTAACATTGGCGACTTCGACATGATGTTGGAGATAAAAGGTTACCCTTCACCTGGAGAGTCACACCACCGCCACCCTGGGCTTGCTTCTGCTGGAGTAACTGCTAGCCCTAACCGTTACCTCTAAGCTCTTCTAGCAAAACCGCCGACCATATGGCAGCATTAATAGTAAAAATATGTTAGGTACCTATCACTGCACTCTGATGCCCAGCGGCCTCTGGCCTGGCAGTAGTTCATTCGACTGCTACATCAGGGGGCACGGGTTCGATTCCCGCCCAGTGCAAATATTTGTATGCATGAATATAAGATCGAACTTGTCACACCTACGTCTATTTAAATTGTTCTGGGTGTTTCCGTGAACATATTAAGCTATTGGTCCTGGTTGTCATACAAACATCTAAGGCAATCCTTACAGGTAGTTGTAGTTCTGAAAGGTCCAACCACTGGCAACTGCAATACTTTGATATCAATATGCTACAATTTGTTCGTGAAACTAATTAGTTGTGGTCACATGGCAGTCGCTTCACTTATCGAAGTTCAGTGGCATTGGTAGACTGGAAACAGTGGACCCCGGACACCCAGGTGAAGACTTCAGATGCGACCGGGATTACCACAAGGATAATGATGACTAGCTGATCCCTGTGACTCCGCCCACATATACATCGGTTATAGATTGTTCACCTCTAGTTTTTATCAAACATGATGCAGGTTTTATCATGATCAGACTTAAAACCTGCTGCATTAAATTGACTACATTTGTGTGAATTTCTAACAAACAGGGTGGTACCCATAGACCAACTCGATTGCACAACTGGTTGTGAGGACAGACATGGATTAAAAACATGGGTTCAGAATAGTTTAATTAACATAAAACAGGGATTTTTATAATTATTAGGAATCTTCTTTTATCTTCAGCACCGTTCTTTCTCAAAACAACAGCAATCGCTTCAAGCAACAGCAATCACTTGAGCACTGTGTCGAATCTTCGGTACTTCTCAGCAAGTTATCATAGGAAAGCTGATGTAAGGGCCTAGGCAAGCCGTGTTAGTTCCTGTAATGAAAATATAAGTATTACCTACGTTGGGTTATAAAGCGTTAGGTAGTAGATACTTAGTACAATTTAAATTGACACTTTTTTATTGCTTCAAGACTGGAAAACCATTAAATAATTGAGGCGGTCCCAAGTATAACTGAAATCTTCTACTTGATATAAAAAAGATTTAATAGCAGGTCTCCTCTTGTTGCCCTCTTTGAATCACAAACATTTTGTGCCTTTCTTTTCACTGTATAAAGGCATTAAGCATGCAATACTCACTTCTTTCTTTCAATTATGGTATAGGTTTCTATGCTATGCTCTACATTTCCCATCACAAAACTTGTAAGACACAATAGGCATATAGGCAATCAAATATACTTACATTAGGGACATGCTCCCACCGTTGCATGATCTGCAGTCTATGTTGTTTAGGCTGTTTGAAAGTCCTGCCTTAAGTCCTTACAATTTGAACCAGCAACTGTTGTGGCCTCTTGTGGGCAGTCTTGTTTCTCTCGTCCGTGTTTACTTTACTTTATTTCTTCTTCTTATTGGCTTCTGCAGCGAATCGCCGCAATTTGCCAATGATGCTAGTGAAGTACAATGTAATGGCGAAATGTCAAGTTTTTCCAGAAATTCTACCAGTGCCACGTTAGCCACGCCAGTAAAAGAATCTACTTTATTTCTTTTGTAAATTTTGGATATCAAGAACTTATTTAAGATCAACAACAAAATGTTGATTGACAAATTGACTTCCACAGATTCAATCAAAGATAATTAGTTTATTTACAGGGTTGCCAGGAACGTTAACCGAGTAAAACTGTATTTACTTAGGTTTGGCTAAGAAAAATCACAGTTTCTTTACTAGTTGATCAATATTACGCATTTATTAACATTTGTCGGCATTCTAAACACCTATAAATATGGTTTTTAAAGACTTTGTGAAAATCCCCTTTATCATTCATTCTTATTTTTTTAACACCGGCAACACTTTCATATTCAACTTTTAGCGATGTCATATTCAAATTAAGAGCTGTCTTGGAGAACACTAAATTTAGTTCGACTAAACAACAGAATACCCATATGTCAATCACTGGGCTAAAATTAGAAAATTTTAGAGAAATTTAAATTTGGAGAGGTGCACATCAGAATTAGCACCAGTATATCTACATTACATTAATTAAGTTTACTCAAAGGCCAGTAGGTCAATGGCTTGGTAATAGTTTAAGTATACTGTGACATATAATGTACAATCAGTATAAGGAAAAACAGGGCAAAAATTAAGATGGCAGTAAACACAAGGTGAGCTTATTGCGATTCCAATTTATTTTGTGTTGTGAAGGAGAATGGAATGGTAGGGAACTGCTAATTCAGATAATTGTGAACAGGAAGGTTTATTTTAGTTTCGTGTGTGTAATTCAGGATAAAATGTGCTTTACCACAAAATTACTTACCGGTGCGCTCTTAATCGAGTCGATTCATCAATCGTTTAGATGTAATTCGATTGTTATAGCGATTGATGTTTGTTTGTCAGAAATGAGAATGGAAGAATGGTACAATATTATTCTTAAGAATGGTCACTTTAATGTTTAGTGTAGTTTGAATGTTTTTTTAAAGCATTAAGTGTGCTAACTATACAAATTGAATACCAGTACATCCGGAAAATGTCTCTCTTAGGTGGGACACAAACCTGCGATCTCTCCCTTAGTGGGGGAATGCCTCAACCAACTAGGTCACCTGACACACACCTGTGTTTTTTTTAAAAGAATATTAGAGCCGAAGTTATTAATATTCCCTCTAACTCCTCCAACTAAGCTAAATTGTTTGTGCTAGGAGTGGGTTCACGTCGGTATTGTAATGGCCAGGATTCGAACCCGATACCTCTCGATCGTAAAGCCGACTTCTTAACCACTAAGCTACTAACGCTTAAATTTCAATTTTCAGATTCAAATTTTCCTTCTAAATTTATCCGTCTCTAAGTTCGCGGGTTCAAGTCCCACCCGAGAGATTAATTTTTCCTGATGTATTCGATTTAGCATACTTATTTAACAGGCTGCAAAAAGTTCACGCGAAAATTGTACACCACAGGACTATTATTGAGGCAACGAAATATCCTGAAACAAACTGCATAGCCTTCACTTGACCAAAACTTAGCATATCTTTGTATATATGTTACCGGCAATGTGTATAGTCCGGTATTCTATACAATGCCTAGGCATTCTATACAATGCCGAGCGCGCATCAGGTAATGTATGAAATGGTATCAAAGAATATTTTGTGAAATATTTATTTATTTATAAATCCCTGTCGCTGCAAGATCACAACCTTGATTTCAAAAACATAAGATAAGAAAAATGTCTCTTCAGAACCTAATTGTCAAAAAAAATCTACTAGTGCCACAAACACAGTGAAGAATTTCTTCTTATAGATTTACGTCTTGTGCACTCATAAATTTCAGTACATGTAAGAAGAAAGAAAGAAAAATGTTTTTTTGTTAAGACTTTGTACAAACAACATTATGAAAAAAAAATACAAATGGCGGCCTTATCGCTACGAGCGATCTCTTACAGGCAACCTTTCAACATCAAACATATTTATAACAGAAACAAACTTTATTTTTGCATCCACATTCATACCATTACTATCCAAACAAAACAAGATAATCTCCAAAAGCTTTCCCGTAATATAGCACCTATTTATACCGAAAAAGTTATAATTACTTGTGAAATAAGGTGATCGATGCTGATAAAGTTTCGTGGATATATTAGTATTCTCGTCCCGTAAATCTTCAGCATCCGGCGTATATTTAATTTTTCCGCTCGTCTCGTGTTGTTTTATCACTGAGCAGGTCTACCATGTAACGTATAGGTATACGCAATTACAGACCGAAATTTCGGGTAATCGGTACCATCGGGCCCAAAGACAGTATGATGTGACAGTTCGTTATAACAGTTATCGTTGGGCTTTTACAAATCGATGTAAGCCTATTTTTTATTTATTGATTTAATACTATTTTCGTGGCAGATAAGCAAACGTTTGTATTATTTTTTTACATATTTTTTATTATACACATTACACACACTACAAATAAAGGTACATTTTAAAAGTTAAGATTTTAAAGAATTGTATTAAAACAATCTTTCATTCATGGTTCATTTATGGTCCAGACGGCCAACAAAAATAACAAGTACTTTCATCACGACCCTCAGTCGGCGTGCTGTTTTAGTCAGTTCGAGTCCGACATAACCTCCCCTTCCGGCTTCGGCGGGAGAAGTATCCGAAGGGATTCCCGCACGAAAAAAAAATTGAAAATAAGTACCTAAATGACAAAACTTTCGTTCGTGTTTCATGCAGGCACGAATTTTCGTATGTACATTTCATGGTAGCCCCCCAGTTCCCGGATCAGACGGTTCCACCGTACTAATATAGCTCTGGCAAAGTCGGATCTTTATTTGCTTGTATTAGTTACGCCGACTTCGTCTGCAAAATACTTTTCCAGGTACATTTTTTGGGCCCTAACTAATTGGATGGTGTTGTCGGCTGTCAGAAGTATATTAAATGGTCTCGCTGGTGAATGTAAAACGCTGTGGCCATTTTCGTGACAAAGCTACAATAGAGGTCCAAAAAATGTATGCCCTATTTTTAAACTAGGTATATTCTTTGGTCCAGTTTTGTCTTTGTACTCTTGGCTTGGTGTTTTGTACTTTCCTCGTTTTGTCACTCGCTTTAACCCTTAGCCTGCTAGTAGGTATGCTTTTGTGCGTAACTGACCAGCAGTGTCCAACGGACTCATTTTATTATTGTAAGGCATACTTACTCTATATACTTTGACATTTCATTGTGCCTGTCGGACACTTATGGGTTGTTGAAGTACTATTTTCGTTTATTATTCATAAATTATAAATCATACATGTTACAAATATCCTAAAGCACATTTAGATTGGTAAAACATAGGCAATAAATTAGAAAAAAATTAATATTGTTATTTTTATTAAAGGCGAAATTGTGTCCGCGACACACTTGTGGTTAAGGGGTTAAATGGATATATTATAGAATTAATGCATAATTGGTTATATAATTTAACTGAAAATCGTATGATTTTAATTTAAAACTTTTGAAAAAGACTAGGCTATCACATAACGGCCAGTGTCAGTCATGCTAAGCACTTTAGAGCCGAGTTAGCACAGTTTTGTGGGTACAATGTGGAAGCACTCGATATCTATTCTTTATCTTTTCAATATTTGATTTATTGGGCTTTTACGGCAGCAACTTACTGGTACCGTCCCGAGATAAAAGCCTGCACCAGATCTCGTCTGTTAATCAGTAAAAATAGGAGTTTACTGGTGAGGTCGAATATCCAATACATCCAACTGATGGTCACCGCATACCGCAGTCTTAATACATACAGAAACCGTGGGACAATCTTTAACAACTGCAAGAAGCGTCGGCCTTACGATCAAAAGGCCTCGGGTTCGACTCCTGGCCATCACATACCGACGTGAACCCACTCCTAACACAAGCAATTTAGCTTAGTTGGAGGGGTTAGAGGGAATATTCAAGGGAATATTAGATTCTAATAATTGTAACTACTTGCTACAGAAATGTTACCAAAAAATTGTTAAAATATATGTTAAAGTAAGATGAAAATTTAACCAGGAAGTTATAGATATACTAGTTACTTTAATCAACGAAAGAAGAATATTAAAAAGTAAAAAAAATACATAAAAATTGCGTTTGATGAAGTAGGGATTATATCTATCACGTACAAGAGTTCAACTCTTCTTCTGAGTAAATCTTTGATTAAAGACTTCCGTTAGTAGCCAGCCACCCCTGAACGACCCATAGAGGAAAACGACCACAAATCATTCGCCGGTCCTTTCGTACGTGACTGAAAAATTCAATTTTTCCCTTATCTCCTCAGCGTAGGCTGATATAGGCTTTCACTATACAGGGTGATTTTACAATCGCTTCGGATAAAGAGAATTTAGGCACAGTTCCGAATGCAAAATCATCTGGAAGTTTTAATTTACCGAAAGAAAACTTTTTTTTTAAATCCAAACATAGATCCAAACATAGACCACGGCGAGTGTTCTGAGGAGTTATTTCAACTGATCCCACCCTCTCCCTTCCTATCCAGAACAACACGTGCTGGTCTGCGGTGCCATCCACACACGGTGGAATCCATACCATCTCGCACTAAACGGTTTGGGGGCTCTTTCCTCTGCCGCACGATAAAGAGCTGGAATGCTCTGCCCTCCTCTTACAGACCCGGGTTCTTCAAGCGGGGCGTGAAAAGGCATCTATCAAGGCCGTCAAGTTAGGGACCACCATTTTACGTCCAATGGCACCGGGAATGGTGGTCTGTCTCTTCTGGACTGCACTTCAGCTTTGTTGCCATCTAGCGGGGTACAGTCAATTGACGGACCAAATATAAAAAAATAGATTTTTCTTTTCACCTGAACATTATTCCAAGACATGGTCAAAAAAAAAACTCTCGCCGAACTAATACCGCCAGACGATTTTGCTATCGAAAAACTATGCTCAAACTCTTTTTAGCCGAAATGACTATAAAATCGTCCTGTATAGGTATAGTTTTACCGTTGACAAAGGGACCGAGGCCTACATTTTGATTCGGGCAAACAAGGGTTTCATTATAGTAAATTTTTCCAGCCTATTTTTGTATGAGAGATATTGGTAAGTGTATATTGTTTGGATTTTATGTGGTTCTTTAAAAGTCGAACAGTTTTTGTGTGTTTAAGCGAGCGAGTATCTAGTAAACTTTCAACGAGCAAGCGATTACGTTGTGTAAGCATTTTTTGGTTCGAAATACATCTGGAAAAAGAAGCGCTCAAGTGGGACTTGAACCCACGACCTTTCCCATACAGGGGGAATGCTCTTCCAAATGAGCTATTGAGCCACACCTGAATCACTTAAAATTTCCCTTCTCTTTATATCCATCTTTAAGGGCGACGGTGGAGCCATCTACCAACTTTCTTACGAACTGTTGGAACCAATGAATGATTTTTCAACCATTTTTAAACATTGATTTTTGATCACTCCGCCCAAATATTTGAATGAAATTTATTATTTGTAATTAATAAATAAACATTTCATTTGCTTACCCTGTCGGCTCTGCTCCTTGTTTTGTTTTTAGACTTTTACGGATGCTATTGATAACAGACCCTGAGATGAAAGTCTGAGTCAGACACTAAACAATCGCTCACCTGTCCAAGCCAGGAATGTTCTGACATTCCAGGTTTGGACATACTTCATTGATATTTTATGGAAACTATAGCCAAGAGCGTGAAAATGGACAAAGGCTATGTTTGTTTGCGAGAACCGATATCCACGCGGGAGAGCAGCAAATTCTTACTTAACCTATCAAACGCCAACCGGTGCCCGGGCACCGCGAGTCTAACGTTTATCTATTGTTCTACTAGCTTTTGCCCGCGGCTCCGCCCGCGTGGATGTTGGTTATCGCGACCAAACATAGCCTATGTCCTTTCCCATGGTCTAATCTACCCATATACCAAATTTCAGCAAAATCGGTTCAGTGGCTTAGGCGTGAAAGACAGACAGACAGAAAGACATATATACAGACAGACAGACAGAGTTACTTTCGCATTTATAATATTAGTATGGATTTGTTGCGTGGCTTGACAGGTTAAAAACTTTAAACAAAAGAGTGAACGAAATTAAAACCGCGGCAACGGGCAGCCCGAGCGTCCATTAAATCATTCACATTCATTTCGTTCGCTACACTGACCACTTAAATGCCATTGGGCAATTAATAAAAACAAGGAAACCGCCACATTTAATTGAATTCGTTTTTTAAATCAAATTTATAAGGGAAAAGTTGTAAGCGGATTTTCTGCGGGTACTCGGTACTCGGTAATTTAATCGATTTATATTCTGAAATGTAGAATTTGTGATATTCATACTGGGAGTTTTCCAGAGTATTATACCTACATAGTATTTACAAGAATTATATACATATATATTCACACCTGTATATCCTCGAACGGGTAGGCAGATATAAAAAATTACGATCTTCGGTCCCACGTCATTACTTACATTTACGTTACGTTAACAAAGACGTTAAACTTACACAATGTCTGTATACGCTCGGTGTTACAAATAAAAATAATCATATAACTAAATCGAGTTATCTAACTATGAGGTAATTCTAACAGAACCGTTTCTATACCATTAGATGATAAGAAAGGGGGATTAAGATCTCCGAATTTGAAAACTTGAATCGTGAAGATTGTTTCAACTATCGAGAGCCTGGAATCCTTTCACCGTATAGATATCGACAATCTGCCGAGAAAAGTTTTCGAGTAGACTCAGTAACTTACTTGTGTCGAGAATCGAGAACTAAATCGAGTTCTGAAAGACTCAAGTGACGTAGTTTGTGAAGATGTTTGTATGTTTGTAACTCAATCGAACTGGATCGGCTGAGGGGATCTGGCTAAAATTTTGCACAAAGAAGGTTTATGTATGGTCTGGCTTGTGTAATATTTAATATTACACAAGCCATAAGGAATGGGAACAAGATCAAAATTTTAATACCAAATCAAAAAGATACAACATTAAAGGTGCAAAATGAAATTCCTGTTCTTGGTGGCCGTTTATAAGAGTCTAGCTTTTCAAGCTTGTAGCTCGAAGGCTTAGGCTCTGTGTTCATAAAAAGACAGGACAAAATACATCAGAAAAAGAAGCGCTCAAGTGGAACTTGAACCCACGACCTTCCCTTACAGGGGGAATGCTCTTCCAACTGAGCTTTGATGTGATCATATTTCGAACTTAAAAAGTTAAATAAATGCTAAAATAAAATAAATGCTATCAAAATTTCATTCAACTATTTGGGGGGAGTCATTAAAAATCAATGTTTAAAAATGGTTGAAAAATCATTCATTGGCTCCAACAGTTCGTAAGAAAGTTGGTAGATGGCTCCACCGTCGCCCTTAAAGACGGATATAAAGAGAAGGGAAATTTGAAGTGATTCAGGGAAGAGCATTCCCCCTGTAAGGGAAAGGTCGTGGGTTCAAGTTCCACTTGAACGCTTCTTTTTCGCGATGTATTTCGAACTAGCATTATTAGTATAATAAATGCTATAAAAATTTCATTCAAACAGTCAGGACAAGTAAAAAAAAAAATTAAGCAGACATTGCTTATTTTATTTAAAGTAGGTATATGTACCTACCTATACCACGACTATGTTAGTCCCCTTAAAAATATTTAAAACGGAACGAGAAAGTTTTAAATTGATTAAAATTTCACATGTCAAACGCGTGTAACATTCACAATTTAATTACAACACAGTTAACGTGGGTGTCAAGACTCAAACCGTATAGGCCTGATGTTATGTAAAACAAATCGTTCACATGTGTATTTCGTTCGTTCGAACATTCATTCATTTCCCGAAAGGAAAGGGGTCGAAATCTAAAATTAGATTAAACCGCACAACATTCGTGAATGGTCACATTTATTTGTAAAGGTCTTTAGTGGAGTTATATTTGAAATTGAATCCTATAATATTGGTATGGAATAGTACCTACTGCGGCTAGTTTTTTAATAACTTATTAGGGCATTTGAGTTGTGGGTTTTTGGTGGGAAAGCGCAACACAACGCGGTATTATTTTAGTTGCCGAAATTGGTGTGAATTCGAGTTTTTATGTATAAAAATTGTGGATTTTTAGCCATAACGTCTTAAACTACGCACACACGTGAGGAAAATGGCATATTACAGTGAATTGTGACTCTACGTGTTCAATCCAAATCTCCCCAAGGAGCTTTTAGTAAAGTCCCCACAACTTTACTGAGGCAGCAATCATCTTATTCATCGTCATCAACATCATTAACTCATTATCGTCATCATCAACATCAGCATTCTAACCTGTTATAAGTAATATTATAATACAAAATAAGACTTGACATAAAGGTCCTAGTTACCACATCATAAATACCCGTAAAAAATAACTTATTATATAACTTATACTCTTGTGGTATAAGTTAGCTATTTATGTTTCTATGAGGTCATGGATTCAATGCTCGGATTTGGCATACAGTTTGTTTTTCTGTATTACAATTAATATTCTTAGTAATAGTATGCAGACCGAAAACTTGTCTGATATCAGACAAGTTTTCGGGTTCTGTATCACTGGTGGGTTCAATTTCATACCATTTGATATATCAAATGGTATTAAATTGAACCCACCAGTGATACAGAGGGGTGAATTTTGACCACCTTACATTTTTTATTTGTGACATGTGACTTTCTACGCTTGTGGGATCTAAAAAAATACCAAAAATACTTTATATTGAACATAACAAAATGCAACAACTGGTAGTTTAAACAATGAATTAGGTATATTAAGTTAAATAAACAATATTTTTTGTAATTTTTTCAATCCTCCCGCCATAAAAATCACATATCACAAATTTAATAAAAAGATATAAACAAATTGGTGTCCTATCGGCAGCCGACGTATATATATTTTGTCATGTTGTGTCCAACGGCTTACTGGGGAAAAGGGACGTGATAAGCTTTCACAGGGTTAAATGTTAGCGTAGTTACCGACCTTCTTTGCGTGGTGTACCCGCTTAAGGATTACTATGAATAATATATAACTTTCACATATACTTCCGTCGTTTCATAGCTCTAAATAGCCAATGGAAAGGGGTTATCGTGGCCTATGGACGTATGCAACTCCAGAGTCGTCACAATTGCGGACTGCCAACTTTGTAATAACCTTCTAATGCTTGTAATGCTTCTTGCAGAACCCCATATTGTAGTCGCTTGGAAAAATTACGGCAGGGAGTTCATTCCACGGCTTGGGCGTACGCAACTATAACCCCAATAGATGTAGACAGATATATTACTCCGATATCTGGAAGGTCTCTCCCACCTTGGGAGAATGGAGCTACCGTCCACTGGTGAGTAACCCATCAAAAATCACAATAAAACTGAAATGAAAATTTTCAGTACTTAGTTGGTTCAAAATTTTTATTTAATGAGTAACTCAATCGATGAAGTAGGTAATTCTTTTCTGTTCCTCATTATTAAAGTGTCATTCGCACTGTTAGGCAATAAATGAAAAAAATAAAATAAATTTATTGTGTCATTGGGTTACACAGGTTCATACAGTCTGTGTCCCGAAATAGGTCGTTAACCTGTATCTAAGGAGACAGTTACTTCTACCTTTCAGGTTTCACAATGTGGAATCATTTATTTATGTAGTTCCATAATGAAGTTAATAGAAAAAATAAGTAAAAATAAAATTATGGCACAAAAATCAATAAGTCAAAAGTTAAAACATTTACTCTCTACTAACTGGTTTTCTAATAAGACAAATTTACTGCACGTACTAACTATTAAACTTCGTGACAATGATGTACAATACTCTGCTGCACGAAACATCCTAACTCCAGTTCTACTTCAACCAATTGCAATCAAACAAACATAAGATTTAAATTCGAAAAACATTGGAAAAAATGAAATGCTCAAGTGAGACTCGAACTCACGACCTTTCGCTTACAGGGCGACTGCTCTGCCAACTGAGCTATTGAGCACCACTTGAATCATTCCAAATTTTCCTTCTCTTTATATCCGTCTATAAGGGCGACGGTGCAGCCATCTACCAACATTCTTACGAACTGTTGGAAACAATGAATGATTTTTCAACCATTTTTAAACATTGAATTTTGATGACTGCGCCCAAATATTTGAATGAATTTTTTATAGCAATTATTATGCTAACTGTTAAGTTCGAAAAACATTGGAAACATTGGGCGCAGTCATCAAAATTCAATGTTTAAAAATGGTTGAAAAATCATTCATTGTTTCCAACAGTTCGTAAGAATGTTGGTACATGGCTGCACCGTCGCCCTTATAGACGGATATAAAGAGAAGGATAATTTGGAATGATTCAAGTGGTGCTCAATAGCTCAGTTGGCAGAGCAGTCACCCTGTAAGCGAAAGGTCGTGAGTTCGAGTCTCACTTGAGCATTTCATTTTTTCCAATGTTTTTCGAACTTAACAGTTAGCATAATAAATGCTATAAAAAATTCATTCAAATATTTGGGCGCAGTCATCAAAATTCAATGTTTAAAAATGGTTGAAAAATCATTCATTGTTTCCAACAGTTCGTAAGAATGTTGGTAGATGGCTGCACCGTCGCCCTTATAGACCTTATAGACCGACAATCAAGTGGTGCTCAATAGCTCAGAGCAATCCCCCTGTAAGGGAAAGGTCGTGAGTTCGAGTCTCACTTGAGCATTTCATTTTTTCCAATGTTTTTCGAACTTAAAAGTTAGCATAATAAATGCTATAAAAAATTCATTCAAATATTTGGGCGCAGTCATCAAAATTCAATGTTTAAAAATGGTTGAAAAATCATTCATTGTTTCCAACAGTTCGTAAGAATGTTGGTAGATGGCTGCACCGTCGCCCTTATAGACCGATATAAAGAGAAGGAAAATTTGGAATGATTCAAGTGGTGCTCAATAGCTCAGAGCAATCCCCCTGTAAGGGAAAGGTCGTGAGTTCGAGTCTCACTTGAGCATTTCATTTTTTCCAATGTTTTTCGAACTTAAAAGTTAGCATAATAAATGCTATAAAAAATTCATTCAAATATTTGGGCGCAGTCATCAAAATTCAATGTTTAAAAATGGTTGAAAAATCATTCATTGTTTCCAACAGTTCGTAAGAATGTTGGTAGATGGCTGCACCGTCGCCCTTATAGACCGATATAAAGAGAAGGAAAATTTGGAATGATTCAAGTGGTGCTCAATAGCTCAGAGCAATCCCCCTGTAAGGGAAAGGTCGTGAGTTCGAGTCTCACTTGAGCATTTCATTTTTTCCAATGTTTTTCGAACTTAAAAGTTAGCATAATAAATGCTATAAAAAATTCATTCAAATATTTGGGCGCAGTCATCAAAATTCAATGTTTAAAAATGGTTGAAAAATCATTCATTGTTTCCAACAGTTCGTAAGAATGTTGGTAGATGGCTGCACCGTCGCCCTTATAGACCGATATAAAGAGAAGGAAAATTTGGAATGATTCAAGTGGTGCTCAATAGCTCAGAGCAATCCCCCTGTAAGGGAAAGGTCGTGAGTTCGAGTCTCACTTGAGCATTTCATTTTTTCCAATGTTTTTCGAACTTAAAAGTTAGCATAATAAATGCTATAAAAAATTCATTCAAATTTAAATCTTTAATCAAAAAGAGGTATAGAAATCCGTTTTGTGGTTCTTGCGTCCATAGCTAACAAATAGGCTAATAAGAATTCCCATAAATTTTCAGTAATGTTCTGTATCGTAATCAACACTTAGATCAAGCATTTTTTTTGTACAAACAAAACCACTTTACAAATTATAATGGTACATAAATTTTAAAGTTACCATAAGCCATGGTTCCATGACCTTCCTTCATTTTGAAAATCGAAAGCCCTTTGAAAATTTCCTTTTATCGTTTGTGAATTTTGTTCCAGAATGCCAATGGGGTGTGGATGACAAGTAAACAGACTGGACCGAGGAAGTCAATTTAACTTAGAATGATTGCAAACAACTTATCGGAGCAAGACGCTTTGATCTTTTATTAATAAATACTGGCTGTTGCCCGTGGCTCTGCCCTCGTGGAATTTTGATGGCGTTTCTACAACCCAAGGGGAATTCATCTGCACACATGAAAGGAACCTCAGCCCACACACGCTTGAGCTGAGGAATGATCTTCCTGCTGTGGTTTTCCC
Organism: Eilema sororculum; assembly: GCA_914829495.1. Classification (NCBI taxonomy): domain Eukaryota; kingdom Metazoa; phylum Arthropoda; class Insecta; order Lepidoptera; family Erebidae; genus Eilema; species Eilema sororculum. The sequence continues at coordinate 2,156,773 of OU618533.1, forward strand.
AAGCGAATACAAAATGGGGTCGTTCAAGAAAGGCATTAGGAGGTTTCTACAGAGTCGGCAGCAAGAGGCTGTCTGTCTGCACTAAGGCTCTGTTGGTTTTCGAAGGAGCAGAGCCAGTCCACTTCCCGTAGTTGTTATAGAAGACGATTAAGGTGTAGGTAACATGTTAAAGTGCCCACTTAACGGCAATAGACTCGCGTCTTATTACGTGGCCGAAAACCGCAGGTGGTGAAGTGTTTGCGGCCCCCTCTGGGGATTTAGAAGCGTGCATATACGTATAATCATGTATGAAATATGTACCGCAACAAGTATTTAAATCCGCAATAACTGCCACATAATAATAAAAAAATATGTCTCCATAATTACTAAAATTTCTAATTGGTCCAAGGCATATTCGAAAATTGATATCCATCCATACTATCCACATTAATATTATAAATGCGAAAGTAACTCTGTCTGTATGTTACGCTTTCACGCTTAAACCACAGAAACGATTTTGATGAAATTTGGTATAGAGGTAGATTAGACCTTGAAGAAGGACATAGGCTATGTTTGGTCGCGATAACAGACATCTACGCGGGCGGAACCGCGGACAAAAGCTAGTCCCCAATAAAGTATTCATGATACAGATAGTCTGTAGAACAAAGTATTCTACAGAACTATCTGTACTTTAGTGTTATTTCTATTCAAATTTTGCATTTTGAAACTTCATTTATCATGATGAAAATGAAATATTTCTATTATTTCATCCCATTAAAACAACAATAACTAAGAAATAATACTGAGAGTTGAAAGTTTCCTTATAGTAAGAAAATATTTTCTTAGTAAACTTTACATTAAAGGAGATCCCTTTGTATTTTGTCTACTAAGGTTATGTTTCAAGTTACGAGTTAGTAAGAAATATTAGCATAAGATATAGTATTTTTGAACGCGGAGTCCACTTAATATTCTTTTGATTGGTATCTGTATTAGAAGTTACAACCATCTGATCTCTCAATTTCGAGAGAAAAAACTGTATTAGAGCCTTATCTGTTATTTATTAGGTGCATTAACAGGCAGACGATCTAAGTGGTATACAAATAAGAGGTACACAGACCTAAAATGTATTAGTACCTACATAATACCACGGCCATAATAACCTTGTGTTGTTTTCCCGGCGGTGAGTAGGGTAGCCCAAAATCACGAGAGAGTTTTTGAGCTGTTATTGGTTTTTTTTTTTTTTTTTTTTTTTATGGATTAGGGAGGCAAACGAGCAGACGGATCGCCTGATGGTAAGCGATTACCGCCGCCCATGGACACCCGCAACACCAGAGGAGTCACAAGTGCGTTGCCTTCCTTTTAAAAGAGAGTACGCTCTTTTCTTGAAGGTTTGAAGGTCGTAATGGTTCGGAAATACCGCTGGTGGCAGTTCATTCCACAGTTTAGTTGTGCGAGGCAGAAAGTTTCTCGAGAAACGCACAGTTGTGGACCGCCAGCTGTCCAGATGGTGAGTGTGGAACTGCTGTCGCGTGGAACGATGGCGGAAAGAGGCGGCGGGGATCAATCCGAACAATTCCTCGGAGCACTCCCCATAGTATAGGCGATAGAAGATGCAAAGCGAAGCCACATCTCTACGCAGTGCCAAAGAGTCTAGCCGATTTGAAACATCCCGGCAGTTGACGATTCGAGTCGCTCTCCGTTGGATGCGGTCCAGAGGGAGAAGTTGGCACTGAGGTGCTCCTGCCCAGAGATGAGAACAGTATTCCATATGTGGCCGTACTTGCGCCTTATAAAGTTGTTGGCGGTGAGCCGGAGTGAAATACTGTCTCGATCTATTGAGTACACCCAGCTTCTTCGAGGCCAATTTAGCTTTATTTTATTTTATTTTATTTTATCATTTTAGGAAAACTTACAGCTAAAAGATAACAATAGGTAAATTCATATAACAAAGTGAGGGCCATTTACAAGTTTTCACCGATATAAATTTGGTATAAAGTTTTTAAAAGATTTTACGGCAACACAATTCTACGGACGGTTTACATTAATTTGTTACATTCAGAATGATGTTCACCCTTAGAATTGCTAACCATTGCCATCTAACAATAGTAAGCAACACCAAAAGTAAATTCCTAATCCATAAAGTAGTGATCGCATAATAATTTCTTTACTTTAGAGATACCAGTAAAAAATAAGTCTATATCAACATCCCGACATGCCACATTGTATGCACGGCAGGCTCGCAGTAGATAGGAATTTTGCCTATAGGTGGTTCTTGCCATAGGAATGTGCAGCAAGTTTGGCTTGCGTAAAAACAATGGAGGCGCGTAAAAGCCTACCTTGTTTACCAGCTCCGGTAGATCTACTGATCCATTACAAATGGACATTAGGAAGGTTAAATCCGCTATCCTACGACGCTCAAACAGAGGTAAAATGTGAAACTTTTTACAGCGAGTATGATAATCGGGCAGAAAACAGTTAGATCGGAATTGAATGTACCTTAAAAATTTCCGTTGTATACTTTCAAGACGCTCATTATAAGTGTTATAAATCGGGTTCCACACTTGTGAAGCATATTCAAGGATACTACGAACAAAAGAGCAATACAAAATTTTTATAGTTTTAATACTATTGAAATCGGCCGAGATTCTTAGAATAAAACCCAGTGCTTTCGTGGCTTTGCTAATGGTGTTATTAATATGTAAGTCAAAAAGAAGTTTACAGTCAAAAGTAACACCTAGATCTTTGACAGAGTTAACCCTAGTTAAAGGAGTATCGCGAAGAGTGTAAATACAATCAATAGGCTGTGGTTTACGCGTAAAAGTGCAAGTATAGCACTTGGACACATTTAAGTCGAGCTTGTTCACTACGCAATAATTCTGAAATCGGTCCAGATCCTCCTGCAGCGCAAGAGCATCTGCGAGAGTGCTAATCTGCTTCATGATTTTCATGTCGTCAGCGTACAGCAATATTTTGGACGACTGAAAACAACACGCTACGTCGTTGATAAAAATATTGAACAAGAGTGGTCCCAGAAGCGATCCCTGGGGCACACCCGAAGGGATGCGCATTGCTCTCGATGAATATCCATTTAGCACTACAGTCTGGCACCTATTTTCCACGTACGACGTAAACCATCTGAAGAGGTTGCCCCGAATACCCATAGCCGACATTTTATCCATAAGTATGGAGTGATCTATTTTATCAAAACATTTGCAGTAGTCCGTGTATATAACATCTACCTGGGATCTTCGTGACATGGCATCGGATAGAAAATCACTACATAGTATAAGGTTTGTAGCAGTCGACCGACCTTTTAAGAAACCATGCTGGTGTTCGCTGAAGTTAAGTTTTAGAGCCGAGTACACCTGTTTGTAAATAATTTTTTCCAGGACTTTGGCGAACACACACAGCTTAGAGATTGGCCTGTAATTTTCTACAGCAGCTCTTGATCCTTTTTTTAAAATAGGTGTTATATATGCGGACTTCCAGATAGCGGGAACTACTCCAGCGGTGAGAGAGTACTGGAATAGAATTGAGAGTGGCACAGTGAGACTTACTGCGCAGTTAACAATGAAAGCAGGAGGTATGTTGTCTGGACCTGAGGATTTTTTCAGGTCTACCTGCTTCAATAGTCTACCGACCTCCTCCCTGTCCACCTCAATGGACCCAATATCCGCGCTCCCACAGCCAGCGCTCCCGCAGCCCGGAAGTGTTGAGCCGTTACTGTTAGTGCTTGGTTCCAAAAAGTTAGAGTAAAAATAGTCACTAAACATGTTGCATATGACATCGCCGTCACCAGAAGAATGCTGTCCATACTGTAGAACAGATGGATAGCAGTTGGAGTGCTTTTTTGATTTTACATAAGCCCAAAAAGCGCGAGGGTTACGATTTATGTTGGATTCAATCTTAGAGATGTAAGTTTTGAAGGACTCCTTTTCAAAGTCTTTTACTCGTTGTCTCAGGATAACGAAAGAGTTGTAATCCGAAAGGTTCCCATATTTTTTGAATTTTGAATGATATTTTCCCTTTTCCTTTATCATCTTAATCAATGAAGAATTATACCAGACCGGATATTTTGAATTTATGGTAACAGTTTTAGATGGTATATGAGTATTACGTAAGTCATTGAGAACACTATAAAAATATGCCACAGCATCCTCCAAGGTCCTACTGTTCAGTTCGTACTCCCAGTTCTTAGAATTCAGCTCATGCTTTATGGCATCATAATCACCCTTATTATACATGTACTGTATATAAGGACGAATTGGTAAGCTGTGTAAGTGAACAAACTCGACTGAAATGCAGAGTGATCTGTGATGGCAATCTTCGCGTACAAGGGGAAGATCACAATGAGTAACGGAAACTTCATTGTTCGATAGAACAAGATCCAGCAACCTGTCGTTATCATTATGGTAGCTATTGTATTGCAATAAGTTACAAACGTTCAAGCTATCGATAAAATTAATTTGAACGTCACCCTGCAGGTTACTTGGACTGAGGGAGACGTTGTCACTCGATGCACACCACTTTATGTTCGGCTGGTTAAAGTCACCTAATATTAAAAATGTGTCAGCAGGTTGGTTAAGGACAATATCAACCATGTTATTAGTAAAATTACTCAACTGCGCCGCTAATGTATGCCCTAAGTTTTCGTTACATATATATACAACACAGATATGTAATTTGTAAGAAACTTTCGGCTTCTTGTGACTTACGGTAAGGGTGATCCACAGGTCCTCGGCAGACGAGCACCATTCACTTCTAACATTAGCCACTAGTTCCCTTTTAACGGCTATTAAAACACCTCCCCCCAGTTCCTGATTTGTTAAAGCATAGTTACGATCGCGTCTCCACACAAGATATCGATCGTCAAAAAGTTCCGAATCGGATATCCCGTCGATCAACCACGTTTCCGCGATGCAAATCACATCATAGCCACTAATGCACACATTTCTGTAGAAAGCACTGGTTTTAGTTCGTAGACCCCGAACATTCTGATAGAAAATGCTAAGAGGCGCCATCACGAGACTTATAGAAGAAATAAGGACAAAAATAACAAATATGTGTAAGGTAGGTACATTCAAATCGAAGTGGGAGAATATATTCCAATAAAAATGATACGCTAATATATACTCTAATACTGTAGAAGTTAGGTTCACAAATATGTAAGCAAATGTGCTGAGCAAAATATAAGTTTAAAAGCCTAATGGTACGAAAAGCGATTCTATCATTAGATACATACTGTCTAATATAAAAATGGCAAGATAATGTTTTGTCATGAGCGCCGAGAGATAAGCGAACAAAGGACCGGTAACATCGGAGTGAATAGCAACTAAATATACCTGTGTTTCTCAAACTTATCGAGCCGATGCAGTAATGCGACACGTCGAAATGGTGCTTCGACAGATCTATGAAAAAAACCCTCTAAATGACCGCAAAACTGGACTTCGCTCGATATGTCAACACCAAGTATTCCAATATCGACTGAGACAGTTAAGGGGGTGCTCTCAAAACGAGGGACTACGACCAACGGCTGTTTTTTTGCGGTGAACGCACAAACTTGTGTCTTTGTGGGGTTAAAACGGACCAAATTAAGTCTACCCCAAATTGAAACTTTATCTAGAGAGGTTTCAATTTCAGACACAAGTTTATTTCGGCTCTCGTTGACGTTTTCCCGAGAAATGTTCGCGCAGCCGGTATAGAGGGCATCGCTTGTACTGTCGTCCGCATAACAATGAATGCCGCTAATTTGCAGCATGTCATTGACATGGAGGAGAAACAGAGTGGGCGATAGCACACAACCTTGAGGGACACCAGCATTCACAGACATAGAGTCAGAACATTCACCGTCGACTACGACTTTTATGCTTCTGTCTGTTAAAAAGCTAGCAATCCATTTGCACAATTTCTCGGGAAGCCCATAAGAAGGAAGCTTTGATAAAAGCGCTTTGTGCCAGACCCGATCAAAGGCCTTCGCTATGTCCAAACTAACCGCCATGGCTTCTCCCTTGGTCTCGATCGCCTGTGCCCAACGATGCGTCAGGTATACTAGAAGATCACCAGCCGACCGACCCTTACGGAAACCGTACTGCTGGTCACTGAGTAGCTGATGACCCTCCAGATACCGAAGGAGCTGGCAGTTATTGGTAAGACCAAAAGCTTGTCCTGCTTTGTCTTCTACACTAACGCTACAGAAACTCTTTGTTCTTACACTTAGGGTCGGCAGCACGAAAGTGACATCCTGGTGTTGCACACGTCCAGGGCCACTTTTCATCAGGGCACTGACTGACCTCCGTCCCCCTTGAGCGCGGGCCTGGGGGTGACGGGTGGAGCCACCTGTCACCCCAGCTGAAGTAGGTCACGGCGGCGGCGCGCTGAAAAGCGCACCTCCCCATTCCGGGGGCGAGTCGGGGTCACCGTTGTCCCCCTCCCGAGGAGAGCCAGACTGTAAGGGATGGCCCTGGGTCAGCCGGGGTGCGAGGGATATGTCGATGACAACCTCACCTCCGGCCTAGCACCACGACCCCAGTCGGCGTGCGGTTTTAGTCGGTTCGAGTCCGACATAACCTCCCCACCCGGCTCCGGCAGGGGAGGTATCCGAGGGGATTTCCGCACGAAAAAAAGGCCAATTTCCATCAGGTAGGCCGTGTGCTTGTCTGCTACCGAAGTCGTATAAAAAATAGAACTTGTACAAATTTAATATTAGTGTACAACACAGAAGTGTAGTTAATATGTCATTGTAGTGTAACCGATACGAGTAGTTATGCTGTAACTAATTCTGACTCTAACTAAAGTCAAGCAAAGTTAGTTGTAAGTTAGGCTTCAGCGAGAATTAGATCCTTGATCTGAAACTTGGTAGATACGGCTCTTGGAATTGTTTGAACACATTGTAAGTTAATTGTAATATTTGTATGCATGAATACTGTGCCAACTTGCATTGGTTTGGGGATTTCCGCCCCTCGAAGAGCATGGTAAGTTCGGTTGTACTACGAACATCTATAGCAGTTGTTACGGGTACTTGGAGCCTTATAAAGTCCGATTAGTCAAACTACAGAACTTTCAGAGGTTATTCTTGGTTTTATTCCTTACTAGCTTTTGCCTGCGGCTCCGCCCGCGTGGATGTCGGTTCCCGGCAATTATTCGAATTTTTCTCGCCGTAAAACCATCCTTGAACTTCAACGAACATTTAAAAAAAGAATTGGCCAAATTGGTCTAGGCGCTGTTGAGTTATGCCCATACCAACACATTTGGCGATTCATTTTTATACGAGTATTATAGATTAGTTGAACTAAATGGGGTATTTTGGGAAGTATGAGTTTTGGGAAGTGAGCGTTTTGGAAAGTGGACGTTTTGGGAAGTGGGTGTTTTGGAAAGTGGGCGTTTTGGGAAGTGGTCCTTATAAGTTCAAAGGAGCCAAACCTCATAGTTGTTGCTTCACGGAAAATATCGAAGTTCAGTTAGTAAGTTAACGTTTAACTTTTTACGTGCTATCAATGATGTGAGTATATCGGTCTCAATCGGAGTAGAACCGTGCGGTGTTCCTTCACACCGGCCTGTGTGGCCGTTTCCGATTACCTTAGTGGCTCTAAAACCTTTCATTACATAGAAGCTGTGGAATGAACTCTCTGCCATGGTTTTCCCAAGCGACTACAATATGGGGTTCTTCAAGAGGGGCATTAGAAGGTTTCTTCAGGGTAGCCAGCACGAGTGTAACGCCCCTGGAGTTGCATACGTCCATCAGGTGGGCTGTGTGCTTGTCTGCCACCTAAGTGGTATAAAAAAAAAACAAAAAATGAAATATATCAAGCTTGTCATCTGAAGATTACGAAAATAGTTATTCATCTATTTACTTGTACATTTATTTCGATTTAATGATCATTGTGAGGTTGTACAATGAAGCACTTCCGTAGATATGAAAAGAATATTTTGCAATATCACAGTAATAACAGTTCCATTGTGAAAATGGTTGTGAAGTTCAACAATAACGCGCGAGGTTTCCAACTTCATTGACAAAAGAACTGAGAGATTTAAACCATTCGAATTGTACTAAAATTATTTCAAATTATATAATATGTAATATTTTTTGTGCGATTCAAAATAGGTGCGCTCAATGGAATGTCTCACCACGTCCCCGTGCTAGAAAAATTCAATGGATATAAATGATTTAGTGAAGCGTCTAACTGACTCTTCCCGTGACCATAGGGCTGGCCTTTACCTCGCTCAAAGAATTACTATCGCTATTCAGCGGGGTAATGCCGCCAGCCTTTTGGGCATGGTAACACAAGAGTCGATGGGGAAGAATTTTACGATGCCTAAAGTTACAGTCTCTTTCCCCCCTGTTTTTTTTCTAATTTTTATATATAAATATATTGTACAGTTAGTATTTTGGTTAGCATAGTATAGTACATTGTATATTCACCTACACATTTTTCTTCTTTATAATTATATTTTATTTTCAAGGCGGTGAGAAATGAATACCAATATGATTTCATTAGTGGACGCTTCGAGAATACAAAATCGGGTTTTTAAGCGGAGCATTTACACTGTATTTTAGCCGAGTGTAGTCAATTAATAGGTTGACTATAAAAAAATAGATGACGACGGCTCACGTTCCTTTTTTGTCAATGTCAGATAACGAGACGAAAGTCACTTGTTTGAAAAGTGGATATCAAGGCCCACAGAACCAAAAGAAAAAAACTTCTGTCCTCAAGGCGTCGAGAAGAGCATAAGGAAATGAAAAGATAGGCTCCCCTTCCAATTAAACAAAACAAGTTAAAAATACGAGAGCGTTATCAAATCAAAAAACTTCCCCAGTTATTCAAAAACATCCCATGCAAACAAATCCCTTTGAGAATAATAGTAATCTCCCGATGGAGAACCCTATAGATATACATCCGTGGCTTTTAGCCCTTAGTAAGTAATAGCGTATATAATGAACAATATTTCTCTGACAAAAGAATTTTTCTCGGTGAACTGATAATTTTTTTCTTTTTTTGTTCTCAATGGCCTGTTAAAAGCCTTAGTAGCGTTGATGGCAAAATTTAAGTATAAAGGTGGATTGGATGGGTTTCTTTATAATGAAATTGAAATAAATGTCTTTGAAGCTAATGCTATAAAATTTGTTTACAATTTTACACTCCGTTTATTATACGGAGGTACAGTTTCAAGATGTCGTTTCTGAAGTGAAAATTTCTTTGGACGCGTTGGGTGAACAAAAATTATTGAACTCGTGACATCGTCAGTTACAATATAATACAGTTCACAATGGTTGGAATTGGTATTTCGTTTCAAACGTACGGGTACTGGATACGGGGAAGCGGCTGGTAGTTTCTGACATCAGCAGGCTATCTTCTCATACTCACGCTTTTCTTCTTTCAGGATAGAGGCAACGGCAGTCATCTCTGTTTCTGTGCTTACACATTTTACGAGCTAATCTCATTCATTCCTTACAAACCCACCAGTTACGAGTGCTATTAACCTGCCTTATTTTCTAAATTCAATGCTCTCATACTGAAATTAATTAGCTCTCTGTGGAAGTAAAAGGAAAAGGAAACAGTAAATATCGAAATTCTATTTTCTCTGTTGAAAAGATCTGTTGAATCTGTGAATTAATCAGTGGAATGTTCAATGAGTTACTACAGAAGGGGGGTCAATTAAAAAAGTTGTGACAAATTGGTCGGAGAACTGAATAATGGCCGTGACGGCGAAGGGTGTACTTTACGGCTGTCAAAAGTTTTTCGTTTAGTTTTTTGAAATTGGAATTTATTGGTGTTGAGTTTTCTGTTAGACACTTCTTCGAGAACAATTAAATTCTCGCACTGGCCGTCACGAGTGGCAGGTTTTAAAACCTATAGAACAGTACCGAACTCCGTGTCGACACAGGCACGTAGGTATATGACGTTTATGCTGGGATAGTGTCAATGTGACAATTGGTGGAGTGTCATAAACGAGTGCGAGTGTGGTCATGTGCCACGGGCCTTACAGGTTGCATAAAAAGTACGTTGGTGCTCGTGATCCACTTCCCTGAGATTTGTGCACTATAGGAACACTATTCTTTGAACTTTAACTCAGCTTGTCATCAGGTAGTGTGCAGACAATTGGACAATCCATATAAAAAAGAGATGTAATTAGAATACATCGGGAAAACGAAATGCCCAAGTGGGACTTGAACCCACGACCTTTCTCTTACAGGGGGAAAGCTCTCCCAACTGAGCTATTGAACCACACCTGAATCACTTTATCTCCGTCTTTAAGGGTGAGGGTGGAGCCATCTACAATTGGAACCATTTTTAAACATAGGTTTTTGAAAACTCAGCCCAAATATTTGAATTATTTTTTTTATAGCATTAAGCTCGTGGGTTCAAGTCCCACTTAGGCATTTCATTTTTCCCAATGTATTCGAATTCTACAGTTAGCATAATAAATGCTATAAAAAATTCATTCAAAAAAGGAGAAAATGTAAGTCAGGCTTCTAGTTTGAGTACTAACTTTAAAATTCAAAATAAAATCAGATAGTTTGTTTACAGAATAAGGACACTGAGTATGTGACGGTACCTATAACATACATATCATAAACTCACACTTGTATTCCCCGAAGGGGTAGGCAGAGGTGCTAGCACCCACTAATATATAATAGGTGGCGAGCCTATTGCCATTAACCGGGTACTTATAAACCTGCGATAAATACACACATAACTTCGAAAAGCATCGAAAAGTCATTGGTGTGTGCCATGGTAAACCTGGGATCGAACCCGAAACATCGTCTCAGCAGTCCATTACCCATACCACTAGGCTACCGCAGATACGGTACCTATATAGTGAAATTAAAATATTAAAAAAATATCGAAAGTGTGGGGTAGTTGAGGAACCTTCTACTTCAACTCAAAGACGGGGCTCGTTCACCACTTTTCGGGCGGACGAAAATGAAGAAAATTGCATGCCTATACGGTTCCAATACGAGCAGTCTCAATTCTAACAAAGTCTGAAAACCCAGATCCCAGTATTTGCGGCTACCTGCTAAATTACAAAGAGTTATTTCCAGACGGATAAGCCCCCAACAAAACGACGGTTAACACGGCTCTCGTATTGGACGGACCGTCGTTTTATCTTCATATAACAAATAAAGAAATCTCCTCAACAAAGACGTCTTTTGTAAGAAGCCTTATTTTGGTAACAATAGGAGATACATAACTTGAATGTCCCAAGTTATGTAAATCTGGCGTAGGTACATTTCGTGACAAAAGTTTTTAATACTCTCTACACGTTTAATATCAACCGAACACCAATTCACTTTGAGTCTGGAGTATACTATCCTACAACTCCGATATTGGTTTGACCTAGCTTAACTTTGACTTAGCTTAATAATTTTGATTGTGATCGTAATTTATTAAGAATATTATATTTCATAGAATTTTAATGAAATTACTCATTGATTACTTGTTTATTTAGTTCATTTTAATATAATATATTATCTCAATTGTCGCAAAGACTATGTAAAGATAACTTACTACAAAAATTATATCGATATGTGACTGCGGTCCCTCCTAACACAAGCATCATTTGCTTACCAGGAGGGTCCAAATACTATTATTGTAAAAAGTTTTAAATTAATAAATAAATTTAAATTTAAAAAAAAATATCAAAATAGCTCATGTGAGTGTGACGTCTGTCCCATCTACATTTAAAGGATAGTCTTCGTCAGAGCTTCCGAGATCAAGTAGCAGGTGTATCAGTTTTCCAGGGAGGTTCTTGGTCCATGAAGGTCTTTGTAGTGTGTTGATCATTGTATTAAAATATTCGCAATAACGATTGTACTAATACAATACCTACTGCTAGTGTATCAATAGATATTTTTATAAGCCTTAGATGGCTAGATGGGTACAAAATCTTAATTTTATTAATAGTATGTAACTTTAATGCACATGTTTTGTTTCTTATTTTATAAAAGGTCGTCTCCTTCTACTACTTCTGTCATTAACTGTACTTCAATACAGAAACACATAAGTACAACATAATGTATAATATATTTATATTTTCATCGTTTTTACGAGTATAACCTTACATCTATTTGACCTTTTATTTAGCTTATGTATGGTATCGTAGAAGGACAAGTTCAGTGTTTCGTACTATAGGGGTTCGGCTCAATAGGGCGAATCACAGAAATTCAAAATAATTAAAGTTTCCTTCAGTGATTCGTCCTATTGATTTTTTTCTTCATTTTATACAAAATTTGTATGAAGTAACGTCAGCAAGGAAAATGCTTAAAATAATATTGCAGAGGGGTAAAAGGTAGGTTACAATTGGAGCCCGGAAAGGCAAAGCAAATTTTGTACTACACAGACTTGGAGATATGATGAAACAGATGGCTTGTGGTACCTATCTGCATACTTATACTCGTAGTCATACTTCATTGGAGTTATAGGAATCAATAATAGGCAACCATCTCAGCTTATATGCTGCACCTCGCTTGCCATTTGCCACCTCAGCACATGTTTTTTGATAAAGATAAATATTAGGTATTGGCTCAGTAACAGTATTCAATAACAGATCTCTTTATTTACTTACCCAACTTCCATATTTTCAATACAAACAAAATTAATCAGTGTTCAAATGTTAAATCAATAAGTATTATTATGTTGCTTTAAATTTTCAACAATAGTGCTTTATTTACTAACTCGCAAATTTCATACTTTCAACACAAACAAGATAGCTCAGCATTTGATACACAACAAATAAACTGAGACGCTAAACACTGAGCAACCTTTGAACAGAGCTCAAACTTCGACAACTAAACAGGTTAACTCCGGCTCAGGTTACGCCAGGAGCTCGGGACAGTATTACTTGAATGGTGATGAAAGCAATAATCATGTTACAAACTGTTTTGTTAGCAGGGGCATTATTCTGCTTAACAATGAGTTTTAATCGCAGTCGTAACGTGAGTAGACGGAGGATTTCAATTGGTTAACATAGAAGATTAATACTGGAGAAAAACTATACCAACTTAAATGGGTTGTGTAATACAAACTCGCGTTTAAGTTTCATATCGCTTGTTCTTTTCAAATAAGGACCCAGAGATACGGCTAACCCACAGATTTTCATACAAACACTTCTGTGGAAGGTGTGCATTTCTTTTCGCAACTATTACTATTATATTATTGTGAAGGTGAGGTATTGTTACGACATAACTATTATCTAATGTGGTAATTAATAGGTATCATAATTTAATTCATAGGTTTCATAATTTAATTCATCATAAGCCACTAAAAAGCTGCGTCTATTCCCAGTTATCGCCACTGGCTTTGTTGATAAATGGAAAAATATTCAAGTACCTGATTTTTTTTTTCGAAATTTGGGTTTCGTACGTGGCTGAAGCGGAACTTTTACTGTTCATGGTGTACAAATACCTCGAGAACATTATGTCTTATAGTGAAAAGTGTTCTATTCCAATACTCTGACTGTACTGTGCAGTGCGGAGTTTTATTTTTGCAAACGGTACGTACAAAAACGAATGGTAGTTGATTAAAGGTTCTACTGGTAGCCAATCACAAAATATTGTTGCTGAGCTCCCTGTGGAGCTACCGTGGGATTCATTCTCGATCTCTTTCAAAACTTTGAAAAAAATTGTTTTATCGAATATATAGGGAAATTTGAATCACATCGGTCGTGTCTCGGTAGCCGAGTTGGTCAAGGCATTCCCCCTGTAAAGGAACGATCGCGGGTTCTAGTACCGCAAAAGGAGTTCAATTTTTCCCTATAGATTCGATTTGTTTAGTTAGCATACGTAATGCTGTAAAATTCATTCAGATTTTGCTTTATGTGAAAGATATGGTGTGAGCAAGTACTTAGAAAATAATATATACTCACACTTGTAAATCACTGGAAGGTGCAAGCAGAGATGTATTCCCATATAGGAAACGCATCAATGATTTTCTAAATGGTTAATAGTGTCAAAATGTAAGTTTTTTAAAAAGTAACGGTATTTAATCATACATAACGGATAAATCTAATCATAGTATTTTTGACATGGGACAAGTATACATCTTTGCATAATATTTAGTCTTAAAGAATAACTTGTTGTAATAAAACATTATCCTCTCTAGCGTTGTCGGGGAAAAATACGCAGACCATACGCAATATTTATATCTCTGCGTGAGAAGGAAAATTCGAAATAGAACCCTGGGCCAACCCGTCTGGCCAGCCTGAAACCGTTAGGCCAAAGCCTTCCAACATTGGGAGAGGTCTATGCCCAGCAGTGGACAGCGATAGGCTTATATTGATATCCGCATTATGCTCCAGGTATAATTATTTGTACACAAATATTTGAGTTGCTATACAATTTTTTTTTTTATACAGGACACGTCAATTTGACTTCACCTCGCCTGATGTCAAGCAAAAGGCAAATTCCTCGGAAAGAGGGCCACCATCGCAAACATTTACCATGCTAACAGTGGTGGCACTCAGCTTGACGGCCTCATTAGATGCCTTTTCACGCCCCGCTTAAAGGACCCGGGACTGTAGGAAGAAGGAAACACGTGAGCTGGCAGGGAATTCCAGGTCTTAGTGGTGCGGCATACGAATGAATCACTGAAACGCTTGGTTCTAGCAGGTATACTCTGCACCGTAAATGGATGGCCTCTTAGCCCTGCACGTGTCGTCCTGTGAAGGAAAGGGGAGGGTGGGACTAATTGGAAGAGCTCGTCAGAACATTCACCATGGTAGAGACGGTAGAAAACTGCCAAAGACGCAACATCTCTACGCATCTGCAAAGGCTCGAGGGTCTTCGTGACCTCAGGATTCCCAATAAAGCGGACCGCACGTCGCTGCAACCTGTTGAACCTTTCAATCCCGAAACCGATCACATCTTGATATTTCAGGGTTGTTGAGGTCTTTTAACATACCTTTGAAATATCGATGTGGATAAGGGTGCGGGCCAATGCCATTAATAAACTCTCGGGCAATGAAAGCGCCTATATTTTCATTACTTATACGGGCATGTTTAGGTTTCCTATGTTGCAATATCAATTTAGACACTGTTGGCAAAATTTGAAATATACAATCTGGGCACTGTCGTAAAAATCTAAATTATACAAAGTATACAATTTGTAGACTGTTGGGAAAATTTGAATTTCATGGATTGAGGTCATTTATGTACTGAATATTATAACTTATTAAGCTTTTGCATGCAATGACGCTAAATTTTACAAAAAAATCCCTAAGAAAAGGTCCTTGGTGTAGAAAACTTAAGAACGGAAATGTGAAATTTTATGAAATCATAATCACAGTTATTTTAACATGCTTGATCTGCAACCTAACATATATGCATATCTAACGGCAAAATATTCAGCTGAGTTAAAAATATCCTCTTTTTCAGCTGCTTACCAAACGCCACGAAATTCAGGCCAAAAGTAAAACTGAATTTCAAATCGGAAAAGCACTTTGTGATACCTACAGTAAAACTAGCAAGTTTAAAGTTTTATGCATGTTAAACGAAGCGTAGTAATATCCTCTGTGCGGCTGAAGCGAGACTTAACAGAAGATTTATACAATTTAAAATGAAAAGAAAAATGGATAATGCTTTATCTTTCTTTTTATATCCGTTGACAACAACCGGCGGAGTGCCAAGAGGCCTTGTGATTCTTGATGGATGTTTCTACCGACTATAGCAAGCGTTGAAATGGATTCTGGATTCTACATTTTATTGTTGAATAAAATGGGTTACATCGCGTAGAAAATTGAATAAGACTATTGTATAACTACATTCTCTTTGCTATCCGTCTGAAAGTGGCTACCGCTTTTTAAGTGTGGAAGTACATTCGGTCAGCAATGCTATTTTTAACACGCTTTATTAGCTTCACTTGTAACTAAGTATGTAAGAAAATCTTGGAATCTTAATTTGACCCACTATCCGGTCTCCGATAAGGATGAAATTTTGCACACGCTCTGAGTTTTGATGACAATACATGACTAGCTAAGAAACGTCATTACAAATCCAATATGGCGGCCTCCCCAAGATGGCGGACTGGCTGTTTGAAATCCACCCCCATGATATGGGTATCTAATGAAAGGATTTGCTATCAGGAATACGAAAAAAAAAGTCACGTGACCTAAATCCAATATGGCGGACGTCCAAGATGGCGGACAGGTGCTAAAGCGTGTTTTTTAGTTTCATAAACTATTATTGCTCGCGGTTTCGCTCGCGTGGATGCCGGTTATCGTGACAAAACATATCTCAAAAGACGTAAGTGTACGAAGTTTTATGCTTCAAACTTTGAAAATGACAAGCTTTCCATACAAAAGTTTATCACCTATTACTTCTTAGTAGTAAAGTTTAGAAAAACGCTGATACACGTGTTCAAATATTTCTTAAGCGTAGCAAATTTTGACACCCTCCGTGGCGTGGCGGAAGTGAACGCGACTGCTACGCAGGAGGCGCGGGTTCGATTCCCGCTCAGTGCAAATATTTGTATGCATGAATATGGCTATTTGCATTGGTCTGGGTGTTTCTATGTATAGTATGTATGTATTTACAAAAAAAAAGAATCTAAGTATGTTTATCTGCATTCTAGATTCCATAACACAAGCTAGTTAAGCTATACCTACCATGGGTCTAGATAGCGTTGTGTGGAATGTTGTGGAATATTTTTTTTAAATATCGGACTTTCATACAAACTTCCATCCCTTATTTTACGCCTTTAGTAGCAGAATTACCAAAAATCCTTTCTTAGCGGATGCCTACGTCATAACATCTACCTGCATGGAAATTTCAGCCCGATCTGTCCAGTGGCTTGGGCTGTGTGTTGATAGTCAGTCACCTTGGAGTTGTGAGTTATATTTAGATACGTAGGTACCTTATTAAACATAATATTAGTCACATGATATTTAAATCGAAAATAGGTTATTATTCAGCAGAATATTTAACTTCACTAAATTAAGTTCCATTAATAGTCCAACATAAATTCACAAACATTCTTGTGATTGTAATATACGAGCGCTATTAGCTCGTGTGTGAATAGGGCGGAAATGGCGTTGTCGATGCCTGTATTATAATGGATATAAATGGTAGCATGTTATTTGAAGCAATCCACACAGTAAAAATATTTTTTAATACAGTGAATATAGGTCACAAACTTGAGTTTTTATGGCCGAGCATTTGGGTGCATGACTGTACATGCTCTTGTTCATTTCATGGTAAGTAACTACACCAAATACTCAGGAATTATGTTGGTCTGGTCGCCTTAATGTTGGTCTGGTTGTCTCAGAGAGTACGTTAAACCGTCGGTCCTGGTTGCCATACAACATCTATGGCATTTGTTACGGGTAGTTGGAACCCTAAAAAGTCCAACAACTGGTTTAACTGCAATGATTCGTTATAGCCTTTGGGTTGTGAAGGTCAGTGGCAGTAGCTTCTCAGAAAATATCGAAGTTTCGCTAAATCAGCAGTCAGACTGGTAAAGCGGACCCCAGACTCCAAGCTAAAAGCCGCGGAAGAAACTGGCAAGCAGAGCTAATAGCCCACTCTGCGAGCTTCTTCAGTGTCATTAAACATTTCATCCAAGCTCACTGGCTCGAAGTTGAAGGTGGTTTAGGACCGAAGATGTTTGTCCCATAAAAGCTAAGATAAGCTAAATCAAGACGAGAAGGAGTAAACGGACCCCGGGTTCCAAGTTGAAAGCCTGTGATACAATCAAGAAAGCGTAACAATGATGATGAAGACAATCTTCCGGTAGCGGCACAGAATATTCCTGCCTTAGTTTTAAGATCATTTTGAGACTTTGTAGGTCAAGATATATATATTTTTTTATTTAAACTTTTTGCACAAATACAAATGTACAAAGGCGGACTTAATGCCATGGGCATTTTCTGCCAGTCAACCTTAGGGTGATGCAGAGATATTTTGGTCAAAGGTAGGTGCGCGAAGTATTCTGGTGAGAATTTTACCTAGTTTGGTATACATGTTTACATAATAAATATGATATTAAACTTAATAAACATAAACATAAGAATATGTTCATATATGGCAATATATACAAACATCATAGACTACATACCATAAACTTATTATATACTACATACACATACAGATCAATATATACATATACACACATATCCATACATATACATACATACACCTACTAGCACATACATACATACTTACACATACGTATACATATATTACATATCAAATATAATACAACCTAGGCAAATATTTCTGACGCTGACTTTTTTTATTGAGGTTACGTCAATTTGACTTCATCTCGCCTGATGGTAAGCTAAAGGCAAAGTCTCGGAAAGCGGATCACTATCGTAAACATATACCTTGTTAACAGTGGTGGCACTCAGCTTGACGGCCTCATCAGATGCCTTTTCACGCCCCGCTTAAAGGACCCGGGACTGTAGGAAGAAGGAAACACGTGAGCTGGCAGGGACTGTAAATATGTGAATCCACTATTTGGAGGTACAAATGATTGGAAGTGTAATTAAATTTCATGATAACGACGAAAATGCTATTATAACTTCTCTGACGCTAATAATCACGAAAAGTTCTTTCTCCAAAATCCTTGATATTCTTTATTACTGCAACATAAACTTATGTTGCCAGTCGTATGTTAATCCTGCTTTCAATCTACTTTATGTGTGTTGTGTAATTCATTAAAAGGCATTCACTGAAAGGCTTCGATTGAATGAATGGATGAATGAAAGTTGTGTTTATCAATCTTGGTCTTAGTTTGGCAATTGAGCAGTTAGCAAATAGCTCAGTTTCTGTCGACTGTCGTAAACATTGCCCTTTTCTGTTCATACAATGGGACTAAACATATAAAGGTTTTAACTGTGAGATATACAAATAATATATACTTAAGTGCTTTACTCTCCTTTTTTTCGTGCGGAAATGCCCTCGGATACCTTCCCTGCCGGAGCCGGAAGGGGAGGTTATGTCGGCCTCGAACCGACTAAAACCGCACGTTGTGCTAGGCCGGAGGTGAGGTTGTCTTCGACATATCCCTCGCACCCCGGCTGACCCAGGGCCACTCCGTACGGTCTTGCCCTCCTTGGAAGGGGGGGACAACGGTTTCCCCGACTCGCCTGGAATGGGGAGGCGCGCTTCTCAGCGCGCCACCGCCGAGCCCGCGCTCATGGGGAGCGGAGGTCAGTCAGTGCCAAGTAATGCTATTAAATCCAGTATAATTTCTTTCGATTGTCATAAAAAATTTAGTAAAATGTTCCAAAAATGTTGCAGCTAAAGCATTTTTTATTGACAGTTTTTAGCCATTACATAATACGTAATATACACACAAAATTACAAGTGTGAAAGATATAGAAATAGAAAAAAATAATCTACTCAAAAAATTAAAAAGTCAACTCCAAAAAATTATCGACTTCCCTTTTTCTCGACACTTTTTTCTCATGTAAGGTGAGCAAATAAATTTGGGCCACCAAATATTCTTGCTGCGAAAAGCCTAGTCTCGACCAAAAACCCAGTAACTACTGTCATTTTTTTTTCTGTCTTCCAATCTAACATTGCCAATTTTTTCTATAATCGCGAACATATATCTCGTCTCTATCTTGATTCACAGTTGTTCTAAGTGAATGCCTAACATTAATAAAACCTTAGTAGCATATGAAACAATTAGTCTGAAAGCCTTGGTCTCATTACGCGATAGTGTTGTCGTAAAGGCAACCGAATGTTTGTATCGGCCACGCTTTCTGCTTTACGGCGTAAATAGGATCTGTGGATTGCTGGAGTGTTATTGACCTTTACTGAAGGATAGTTTTTTGTAGGTATATAATATCAGTCACAAACTAATTATATTATAAATCATTCTACTTATTAATATTTTATAAATTAAACGTGAAAGTTTGTAAAGCTGTTTTGATATTTATTACTCAATCGCACTCACGCAGGTGATTTATGTAGTTCAGCTGAAATTTTATAGAGACATCTATTCTCCCCCTCCGACTTAAAACAGTTCGGTCGTCGAAATTAGTCTGACAGCTTGGAATTTTTTTGTCCTAACATTTCGACCACCGAAGAAAGTCTAATAGTTTGGACAAAACATTGTCCTTAAAGTTCGATTATCGGACAGGATGGAATAAGCGAGATATCCAAGGCGATTTCCGCACGAAAAAAAAATAATGATATGTCATAGTTTGTAACTTTTATTCCCCGATCATTATGATTATGTACCTTTATTGTATTGAATAACACACTTGTACTTTTCGACTGAGTTTATTTTATTTCTAGACCTGACCGGTGCAGCAGATTCCACCAAGCGCCATCAATCTCCAGTATAAACAGTGTTTTTAAACTTAATACTTTAAGATGATTTCTGGTGAAAACTACAAGAGATATTTTTCATCTTACAGTAAATCCCATGAAAAAATGCTATAATGGTAATCCATAGTTCCACATATAAGTAATTGTGGAACCAAGACACGTGCTCTTTCTGCCCGGCTACTTATACGAGTATATGCGTGAGAATACAGACCGGTTGCAAATAATATTGCTCCACATATTAAAAAAGTACTGGGCTTTTTTATTGCTATTTATCCTATATCTAAAGCAACATAGACTTGACACCCACAATTAGAGTCTACAGTATTGTATTATGTATACACCCGTTCTATAATTTATACTTGTATACTTCACTGTGACCACGCAAGTTTAATTTTACCTAATTCGCATTTCTTCCCTAGACATTGTTCCGCTCAGAAGTTAATGTAACTACACCCAAACAATACAACTTTGCGACATGTGAACTTTACCTCAGAGAAATACAAACTAAAGTGAACTGGCCCATTTGTGGGGTTGTACACACGGCTCCAACTAAAACAGAGCAATATATCCATGTACTGTAATGCTAGTTAATAACCTTTAACATTTAGTACACTAAAACTAAGTGCTAGTGGCTTTTGTTGGCTAAAATAAGCTATTGATATTGAAGATTTTGTTTTTACTATGATTTCACTAAACTAGTTTGATAGGTCATGGTTATTTATGCCTATTCGGGAATTCACGCGATAAAAAAAATTCACTTACTTTTGCCAACGTTTCGGGTGCGATGCTGCACCCATGGTCACGAAAATCTCGACTTGACTGGCCGGCGAGGATCACGCGTTTGATAGGAATAAAATGTATGTCTTTGTCTGGAAAAATAAATCTCAACTAGTCATTGAACACATCCTTTTAATGTTTTATAGTTACGGGCATAAATCTTGAACCTAGAATTGTGAGATTTTTTGCCCTGACTACTTGATAAAATTGTGTTGTGTTTGGGGTCAAGATAAATGCCAGTAACTATACACAATTTCATAAGTTCAATTTACTCCTTCACTTTTGGCAGATGTGACTTACTTAAGAGCGACTGTAGTTTGTGTTGATAAATCAACCCCGAGTGATAGTTATCTCTAGTCAATATTTTGCTGTAGCTGGTTGTGTCAATAAAAAAATCAGTAGGTATAACGTTTCTAAAATTACTTAATTATTGGCATTCTAACAGTTTCAATCTTACGAGTGCTACACGCGGGCCGCGTGTTAGCCAGTGCCAACGTGTAGACAGCATATTTACCATCCTTGTCGTCGCTCAGTGTCGCTCGCCTTGTTGACCGAGTGAAGCCAAGGCTCATTTGATTCAGCGGTTGTTTCGTTTAGTAGTTTAAACGGCTGTCAAGCCTAGATGTGGCACAACTGTTAGTAAAATTGAACGCGAATATCAGTAATTGAAATAAAACCACTTTTTACGGATTCTATCGCATTATATTTGTTATTATTTACTTTTAAACCGACGTTTCGACTGCTTCTCAGCAGCCATGATCGCGATGTAGTGACAACTACCATCATGAGTCCATGATGGTAGTTGTCACATAGTTTGAAGTATAAGTTATGTCAAAATACCTGAATCATGGTGAATTATTGGTGATTCTATTAAGTACTCTGCGGTAGCCTAGTGGTATGGGTAATGGACTGCTCAGACGAGGTCTCGGGTTCGATCCCAGGTTTACCATGGCACACACCAATGACTTTTCGATGCTTTTCGAAGTTATGTGTGTATTTATCGCAGGTTTGTAAGCGCCCGGTTAATGGCAATAGGCTCGCCACCTATTACATTGGGACCTAAACATAAACTGACGAAATGTGGATGCTAGCACCTCTGCCTACCCCTTCGGGGAATACAGGCGTGAGTTTATGTTATGTTATGTATATGTTCTATTAACGCAGAATGAGCTCACTGTGTCGGTAGTGAAAAACCTATGTTTGGAATGTTTATATTTCAATCTAGTCTAGCACGATTTGATAATTTATTCTAGGTATGTCTAGACCACCAGACCGATCATAACCATCTACTGAAAGCCGAGTGAAATAAGTAATCAAGTCACCAAATGAACCTCCAACCAAATTAAGCTGTAAGTATATGAAAAAAATGTGGACAAATTTCGTCTCATAAAAATGCAATTTCATAATTACTTTAATTATGAGTTGTTTTGTGAATGCTGTGTATTCAGCACCTTTTGTTGCGTTTTACAGTGAGTATACTATGTAATTTGAATGTGTTTACTAACATAGGGTATATGAAGATGCCAGCTTTTGCACCTGCGTTTTAGGATGCGATAGCATTCACGTTACCATTAAAAACCAAACAATTATTCTAAAAACCGAATATTACTTATGATCATATTTTACCTATGAGAAAAAAAAATATTTATGCAAAAATAACTCTATCCGTCTATATCCGTGATAAGCGTCGGTAGCTTAATGGTTAAGGAGTAAGCCCTACGATCGAAAGGTCCCGGATTCGAATCCTGGCCGTACCACTACCGAGGTGAACCCACTCCTAACACAAGCAATTTAGCTTAGCTGGAGGGGTTAGAGGGAATATTAGTAATCTCGGTTCTAATATTCTTTTAAAAAAAACGCTTTCATGTCTAAATCAATTTACTGATTTTAATGAAACTTGTTACAAGGATGAAGGATAATTTGGGAAAGGATCACCGACATCCACACGTGCGATTCAGCCGTATAAAGCTAGTCTGGTTATAAAAATACACAGTATATTAATATTAAGTAGGTAGGTAGTTAGTTCAGTCAATAGGCTCAGCAGATTGTGATTTTAACAATGCTTTATTCGCTCAAACTTGTGCCTATGAAATATTCAAGTAATTAAACATTAGCATATATGTTGACGTGCTTGAATTGCTTTTTCATAACTTTCAAACAAATTATGATGAAACCTTTTTTTAGCTAGCGTACCTACCTAATATGTCACTATAAAAAGTAATTATGATCCTTAAGTTCGGTACATAAGCAGTTTTTCCTTCAAAACGCTTTAAAAAGTGGTAAATCTGGCTGACAGAACTGCACTGTGAGAGTTACTTTGATGCCGAAGGTATAATGAAACACACTGTTGCTGACAACGAACGGCACTTTATTCAAAATTCAAACAGAAAGTAATACAATTGTATGTGGTAGTTCGCGCTAGTCTCTTAGATATTTTATTACCTAATCAACAGAAGGGCGCTGATCAACCGCCGTCAAGTGTCAGGTGAGGCCGCCTGTCACCCCAACAGAAGCAGATCGACCCTATCCGGAGGAATATGACACCATGTTTCCCACATCCGAGGTATCTCAAAAGCAGTATGCCGATGGTGTAGATTCAGCCTGAGTACAAGGGAATTCCTTTCTTTTATACCACTTAGGTAGCAAACAAGCACACGGCCCTCCTGATCCTATGATCTTGTCAAGGCAGTCACTCCTACTGCCGTACCTATATTGTATAGTCAGCGTCATAAATATCGTGACGACGAAGTCTCAAAATGATCTTAAAACTCTCGTATTAAGAGGATATCAAACTGTTTTATCGATTTAAATTGTATTATTTTTCAAACTAAAGGTGTGTACCAAATATCAAAACAATCAGTTAACTGGAAGGAGGTAAAAAACCTAAATTGAGATCATTTTGAGTACTTTGTACGTCAGCATCTTTCTGATACTGACTGTAAAGTTCCCGTGCCATCAGTGTATGTTATAGACACCATTATATGAGATCAGAGACGGTATTTGGTATGATGATGACTACGTTGTTTTTCAACTGTTACTTGTGTAAAGTATACATGTATGTGGTCAGATCTTTATATACTGCGAAACATCTCTTTTCCAAATAAACGCGTAACAGTCGATAGTACTTATTTCAGAAGAAAGGGAAGATTTATAGGGGCGAGCACAAAATACAGACATTTACGAGACCGCAATAAGGTTCTTAGACTTACAGCTTATCGATCGACATTATGGTTTACTAGTGCGTGGTACAAGAAGATGAGGTTTTAAGATTATACATCCGTAGGTATCATAAATTGGAAAGTTATGGAAAATGTTTGTCTCAATCGTTTTAGTGACTCATTCTTATGCTGCACTCATTCTTATGCCGCACCACTAAGACCTGGAACTCCCTGCCAGCTCACGTGTTTCCTTCTTCCTAAAGTCCCGGGTCCTTTAAGCGGGGCGTGAAAAGGCATCTGATGAGCCCGTCAAGCTGAGTGACCCTCTTTCCGAGACTTTGTCTTTAGCTTAACATCAGGCGAGGTGAAGTCAAATTGATGTGTCCTTTATATAAAAAAAAATCACACTCGAATGGTTCAACGGATCGTAAAGTGAGACAGGGATATTATAGTCTGGAATAACATATAGGCTACTTTTTATCCTGAGAGAAGATTCCCATAGGATGCTGGAAGACGATCAAAATTCCATACGCCTATATAAAAAGAACTGTGGCTTATTTTTTTTAAACCATCAAGGTGGCAGACATGCACACGGCCCACCTTATGGAAAGTGGTTACTGCAGCCTATGGACGTATGCAAGACCAGGGGCGTTACACTCGCGCTGCCTACCCTGATGAAACCTTCTAATGCCCTTCTTGAAGAACCCCATAATGTAAAACCACGGCAGGCAGTTCATTCCACAGCTCAAGCGTGCGTGGGATGAACGCACTTATTTTAATTCGTAGATTACTAATTACTATAATGGCACAGTTACATTAGAATTATATAGAACGGTGTGGTGGCAGTATCTATTTTCGAACAATGATATTTAGCAGAATTGAAGTAAAGACTATTGGACCACGCGCAGCTCCTACCAATATAATCCTTTTATAATGAGACTCGCGGGAACCTCCATACCAGTCATGATGGATACAACACTGATTGCCTTATGAACAATTTGCGATATCACTTTCTGTTAGGACATCCTTTATAATTAATAAAACTAAACTATATCTTCAAGGGATATCCTTATCTGGAAGCACCTATGTATTGACTATGTGTTTTTCGTCCTAAGTACTCAGGCTTTTAAGAAATGTCTGCTTGAAAGTAGCAGTAATGCTATCAACCATTTCCTCAAAATCAGTGTAAAAATAGCGTGAATTAGAAAAAAGTCAAACTTAATAACATTTCTGTTATTCCTGTTACTTCTTCTTCATTTCTTTTGCCTCTTCCCATTATTACGGATCTGCTCTCCTTGATACTAGGTGCCAGGATACTGTATCCTGGGTTGATTGGTTGTCAATATGGAGGTTCTTCAGATCGTGGGTCCCAGTAGAGAGCCGTGTGGTAAGTGGTGGGCTTTGAAACTTCCTCTGTCTGTTCGGTTTTGCTCTGTTAACCCTGTTGTGACCCTGAAGTGAGAAAAAGATGTGAATTTTGAAAGTTGCGTAAGACATTTAACATCAGTTGTACATATGAGATTTTAGATACATTACAGGCATTTAACTGCCAATTTTTAATACGATTGTAAATGAAAACATTATTACAATCTTGATATTTCTTACATAAACCGAAAAGAACAGAATACCATAGCAAAATTGGTACCATTCTAACCATAATCTCAATTTAATTGCTATCAACGACGAGGGTGGGCTTACTGTCTCATAAAAGTTCGTTTTTGTTCTCATGGTTCACTCTTACTGATTGGACTTGATTATTTTGTTCATAGCTACTATTATTTGTCCTTATTATGGATCCTATTATCCTGTCACGTTAAAAGAGATTTTAATGAAGTGGGATTGCTAGATGTATGAGAACTCATGAAGGTCTTTGGGGTCCAAGCAAGCCTAATCTGTTGATTGACGAGCGAGTTGATGAAGGACAATCCAGATGATGCTGATATTATCGATTCGTGATGTCTTTAACAAGAAGATACAGATTTACGCAGTAACGACTGATATAGTTGGATCTATAAATCACATTTATACCTAATTGTTTTAGATAGGGATCTTATTCACAATAGTTGACACAGTGGCATCTGATTAAAGTTATCTAAAATCTCAAAACTACAAATAAATAAAATGCAAATGAAATTTAAACTGATTGATTAATGTAATTTAAAATCAGCTTAAAAAAGGCAAGAGGCAAAAAGATTAATAAGAGGCGAAAGTGATTAAGGAAAAGAAAACAAGATATGGAAGGACTTTCTGTAGTCGCATCACCTCTCAATAAGTAACGTCAATATTAAGTTATAGGCTGATAATACACTGACGGACTCATAAACTGCATCAAAGTTCAAGTTTACTCTAAAAGGATTTTTTATAATAAGTATGCAAACTTTTTAGATTAAATTATATAAATATGGAAAGACTGGCTCTTAATCTTAAAAAAAAATTAAATTTAAAAATAGAACTGCAGTAAAACAAATGAATATAGCCGGGAAAAGAAAATTTACTTGTAGTATCAGATTTGCGTGTTATTTATAGCAAAGTTTTAAATTGATTCTCATTGATTTTTTTTGTTTTGTCAATTGAATTATTGTTACCAGCATAATTGTTGGGTTAGTATTTTAACACATCGAGAGTTTTTGAACCATAATATGGATACTTCGTCCGAACAAGCGGCACAAATTGTAGCATTGGTGCGGGAGGGCTTGGATCAACGAACGATTGGTAGAAATTTAAATTTAAACCAGTCTACGGTTTCTAGAATATACAGAAGGTTTGTAGAGACAGGTTCTTACAGGAGGAGACGTGGTACAGGCAGAACTCGAGCAACCACAGGTCGTGATGACCGATTTATTGTTATAACTTCCCTGCGAAATCGTTTCCTCGCGTCAGTTAACATCAAAACCGAGCTTAATGAAGTGCGTGGAGTAAACGTGTGTGCACGAACAATAAGAAGAAGGTTAAAGGAAGCGGATATCACCCCTTTTAGACCAGCAAATGGTCCAAAGTTGTCTACAGCTCACAGACAAGCTCGCTTAAGATTTGCGCGTCATCACCTGAATTGGACAGAAGAGCAGTGGGCCTCTGTATTGTTCACGGACGAGCGTAGGACATGTTTATATGGCGCAGATGGTCGCAGAAGAGTCTATCGTCGACGTGGGGAGCGATATGCTCAAAGTTGCATTGAGGAGCGTGTTCCTTTTGGAGGCGGTTCATGTATGGTCTGGGGTGGCATATCGATGAACGGGCGAACAGAACTTGTGTTCATAGACATGGTCCGTCAAAACGGTAATAGAGGGGGTTTGACAGCACATCGCTACATAACAGAGATATTAGAAGATCACGTGGTGCCTTACATGGGATTCATAGGCGAAAATTTTACTTTAATGCAGGATAATGCCCGGCCGCATGCAGCTGCACAAGTTCAACATTATTGCGAAGAGGTTGGGATACGTACAATGAATTGGCCAGCACGCAGCCCGGATCTTAATCCCATCGAGCATGTTTGGGACAATTTAAAAAGAGCTGTATGTGCGAGAA
Source organism: Eilema sororculum (assembly GCA_914829495.1). Lineage (NCBI taxonomy): Eukaryota > Metazoa > Arthropoda > Insecta > Lepidoptera > Erebidae > Eilema > Eilema sororculum. Next base: position 2,184,487 of record OU618533.1, read on the forward strand.
ACCCTTCGCCCACGATAGTGGCAGCACTAAGAACAGCACTTTCAGAAGAATGGGACAATATTCCGCAAGATCTTTTAAAAACCCTTATAAAATCTATGCGGAACCGATTAGAATCCGTAATAAGGGCACGTGGGGGCAATACACCTTATTAAAACACAAATAAACCCTTGCATAAAGTTTGTGTCTATTGTTAAAACCAATTTTTTAATTAAACCAATTTTTCTTAAATTTCTGTTTTTTCTTCAAAAAAAGTCTTAAGGTCCTTTCCAGTACATAAACTTAAACTTAAAGATATGACCCATCTAGAGGTTTCAATTTAAATCTGTATCTGTGTTAAAATATTTATTTCAAAGTCGTCTATTACTTTGATGCAGTTTATGAGTCCGTCAGTGTATCTACACACATATAGAGAACAGAAACACAACACATCATTACCAGTTTGGTCTCTTCGCTTTTTATTCGTAGCCTAACATTTTGATTAAAAAGTATATGGGTGCTTCGCTAAGCTCAGAATATAATAGATGGCTGTGGATTTATGGTAGGTACCTTTCTTTTTTATAAATTGAAAATTCTATTCCACGTGCTCCCTAACAATGACATATTTGGTGTCGGTATTTACACTGCCTTTTCCAATTTAAGGGTGCTACGGTAAAATGGGCGTGATTTCTTTTATTTATCTTATGAAAGTCAACAGCATTTATAATATTTGTAGATATATGTACTAGGACTACATTATGCCTTCCGTACGTCCTACTAATATTATAAATGAGAAAGTTTGTAATATGTCTGTGAGCCAAATGTTGGATGTTTGTTGATAACTCAATCACAATCAAAAAGCTGAACGTGTTTGCCCAAAGGAGACTGAAATGATTACATACAATCTTGGGCCTAGTTGTAAGAAGATGAAAGTGGTGTCAATTAATAGCTTATATATTATCAACCTTTCACTGAAAATTCTGCGGATTTTGTCAATCTGAGAACAGAGATATAAGAGATTATGTAAAAGTGAGGTTATGTTACAATCTTTATCTAACAGCTGATTCCTGAAGTGCAAAATGTGTTCTTTTGCACTAATAGTCATTATATTTACTAGAAAATGTTTGAAAAATCATATGAATGAACGTCAACGACTTCAAGCGATAGGTAGGTAACAGGTAAGGAGATAGGGAAAGGATGTCTAAAATAAAATAAAAAATCATTGAATATAGTGTTTTATTCACCTTCTATTAAAAACATTTTACATTTTAAACCTGCCAGGATGGTAGCTGGTTAGATGAGGTTACAGGTATTTACTTACAGACTGAGGTGCAAGCCTTTGCCGAATCACTGACAGAATTGTTTCATCGTGTAAGGGCCGTCGGCCCAGTGTATTGCAGTGACCAGTGGATATACCACAATTCACACAGCGATCCATAGTTTCAATAATATCCAATCCACAAGCTGGCGGTAAAATGCAAAATAATAATTCCAAATCAAACGTGTGAGCGATCTTCGGTGTCCAAGGTGAAAGCAAGGGTCGTACAAGGTAGGCAGGTATCCGTAAAATACAAAGCAGTTGTTGTAAAAAATGACGAATAATCGGGAAAGCACTGAAAACGCATCGGAAAACACGAAACGATGAGCAAACAAAAACAGTCAGCAACTGTCTAGTGTCAATGTTAGTTAGCTTTCATGTCAGTGACATAGACTACAAATATAAGAGAGATTTGAATCGATATGAAATCGATAATCATTAATATTGGTTTTTCAGTAATTAATTGATATTTTATTTAATAATATGACTGTAATTATACTTATGCACTATAATGCATGTAAGTATATAGTGCATTTAATTACTTTGAGTTAATTATTTACAGCAAATATTTTAGTGTAATCGATTACTCAATTGATAATCTCACGAAAACTATTTTCTCATATTTCTCCGCATCCAGATTGAGAATTGAGGTGATTTTTCATATTCTAAGATAGAAAAATATGACTAATTTTTTAGATCATATCTCAACTTATTACATTTGGGCCCACCATTTTCCATCTCCTTTTGGCACAGGAATAAAAGATACTTAAATCTCCACAAATAATTTTCAATCATCTCACTGCTTCTGGTCTGAAAACCCTAAATCGTGCACCCGGCTTCTGATTGAGAATGGCTTATTGAGCAACGTCTCACTTCTTCTGTTTTAAACCTGCACCGACTTCACCTCTAATAAAATGAGTGAATAATTAATTGCTTTAGAAAGATTAACAACAAGTCTATGATGGTTTGACTCCATGATTAATGATTGCGTTGCGATAGTTAGATTGACTACGATGCACAAATTGAATCATCAATCATGGAAATCAGTAAGTTAACGGTCCCCATGACCATCATTATTTACAATCATGATTGATACTTAAGCTAGTGAACAATGATTTGAAATTCAGACATCAATCATTTTGAGTGAATCCATTTTCTAACATTAACAGTATATAAACAGATTTACGTATTCACATCGTATGGGCAGGGATTGGCAGATATAATCAATAAATCTATAAGGACTGTAGTTCTCCATATTTCCATACTTCCATACTTCCATACCTTAATATTATAAATGCGAAAGTAACTCTGTCTGTCTGTCTTTATGTTACGCTTTCACGCCTAAACCACTGAACCTATTTTGATGAAATTTTGTATAGGGGTATATTAGACCTTGAGAAAGGACATAGGCTATATTTGGTCGCGATAACCGACATCCACGCGGGCGGAGCCGCGGGCAAAAGCAAATAATGTTATAAATGCGAAAGTAACTCTGTCTGTCTGTATGTTACACCTTCACGCCTAAACCACTGAACCGATTTTGATGAAATTTGGTATAGGGGTAGGTTAGACCTTGAGAAAGGACATAGGCTATATTTGATCGCGATAACCGACATCCACGTGGGCGGAGCCGCGGGCAAAAGCTATAGTATATCAATGACATAAAATTTCAACAGTAAATATCCTTAGATCTCGTTATTATGGGACCTAGTGTGCTTCTATGTACCTAATATGTATCAAAGCTAACATGTTGAATATCTTTATAGCATTTGGCACACAGGCGGTAGCTGCAGAACACTTTCTATATTTTATATTCCTTGATATTTTTGTTTTATTATATATATTTTACACTGTATACCTACAACTGTGTTGCCAATAAAATATCTTCATATTCTGAACCTGACCAGTTTCACCTTACGACATTCTCAAACGTTTACTTACCTACGGGTTTAAGGCACAATGTAAGCCTTTGAAAGTGTCGTAAGGCGAAACCGGTCAGGTTCAGAAATAAAATTAAACTCTGTGAAAAAGTACAACATTTATTATTCAATATGTGTAGTAGATTCCACCAAGCGTCATCAATCTCCAGTATAAACGATCTACCTATCTATTCATCAACTTACATGTAAGACTTGGCATTTGATAAGAGAAGAAGACTGTATATTTTTTATTATGTTTTTATGTTTTTGTTTTGTTATTTTGCCGTAATTGTTAGAGCCATGTTTTTCTTACTATGAATAGTGAATACACGGAACTGGAATAACATTTCATTTGGGAACGTGCCTAATCGCGATCCTAACACGAGTAGATCGGGGGATTTCTGCTGCTCCTAAATTAATTCACTAAAACGAACGTGAGACGTGTTTCAAGCATGTTCACGTGACGGTCGATTTTCAGACAACTTGACTGACATTTTTTTTATGAAATAGGGAGGCAAACGAGCATACGGATCGCCTGATGGTAATCGGTTACCGCCGCCCATGGACACCCGCAACACCAAAGAAGTCACAAGTACGTTGCATTCCTTTTAAAAGAAAAGACGCTCTTTTCTTGAAGGTCGTATTGGTTCGGAAATACCGCTGGTGACAGTTCATTCCACAGTTTAGTTGTGCCAAGCAGTGTGTTTAACTTATGGGCAATACGACAAAGTTATAATAAATTGTTAAAGTCATTGGCTTAGAGTCGCGTGGTTCTCAGCAGAATAGAACTTGGGCTATCCCATCTCTTCCCATGCGGTGTAGTACAAGGCGACTAAGGGATAGGGCTGTTTAACATCCGACAGATATATACAGTATATAGCCCAGACACAACCTCAGAAGCATTGCTCGCGTCAACAATAGTGCCCGGAATACGGCAAAAGACCTATTACGTGGGGATTTTGCACACGTAAAAAAACCTTTATTACGTGGGACCGGTAATAAAATGTGGGTGTTAATTCACCTCTGCCTAACCCACCGGTATAATGGTGTGATTATAATATATATGTATGTATGCATATTTAAGTAAAACAACAATTAAAGGAAAAAAAAACAATTGCTTTTAAGTAAAACAGGTATGATAGAAATATGAAGAATACATTTTTCTTTTGTTAAATTTTACTTTGAAGCTCATACATATAATTGCAATTTCAGTCTATAGCTGAGACCTTTGAAGGTATAAATAACGAGGTCGAGGTCATTATGAGCCATTTAGATCCGTATTTCCTTGAAATACGGTACTTTTATCCTTCAAAGATTTCTTACGCTAATGGACTGGTTAAGTGGAGTTTGTGATGGACAGAAATAGCAGGAAGGCGAAAAAATAGGTAGATTTTTTATATAAGTATATTGGTATAATAGCTTACCTTATTAGCTTACCATACCAAGTGACCTATTATCAAGAAAGCCTTAAATGGAACGCCTCAGTGCGAGGTAACGCCGTATGACGTCATGTTTTTTCGTGCGTGCAGCCGGCTTCATCGAATTATAAGACGTTGTCACGTCAAAAAATCTTGGGATATTGTTATTGTCTCTAATAATTTGCGTGAAAATTAGAGGAAGCTCGTGAAGTATGTATGTAAGGATAGAAATAGATGGGAGCTGTTGTTTCTGCTTACACCAGACGAAAAAACCGTGAGCAAACTATGATAATGATCATGTACGTCTATGACTACAAGGCATGTGAATGTTTGAGGCATGTTTCTATTGTAGGTACTACTAGTACTACCAGTGGGGACGCCGTTGTCCAAACAGGTGATCAGTGTGATCTGATCAGCCCTCCTGTATGTGCCATTTCACCTGTTTCCCCTATAACGACTGTCATACGTGTTCGTATGGCAACCGGGACCAATGGCTAAACGTGCTCTCCAAGGCACAACCAGATCAATGCAAATACACATATTCATGCATACAAATATTTACACTGAGCGGGGATCGAATCACACCTCCGGAATGGCCGCGTTCACCACCGAGACTTTCGTGTAATGTAGGTACGTATAAGATTTTCATTGAAAATTAAAACAGAGGTGGCCTGCAAATAGCAGGTTGGCACTGTTCATAGTTCACGTGAACAAAGTCACGGGTAATAGCAAGTTAGCCTACTTGGTAATAAAAATGTCTAGATTTATTAAGCGTAAATTTCTAAATATAATGGCATAAAAGCCATCCACTTTTGAGTGAGGAGGGTTAGTAAAAAAAATTAAGAAACATTTACTTTTGTGGGACGAGAAATGTTTCACCTTTTTTAAGGTATCGGGCACTTACAAAGAATAAATATTTATTTTTTACTTCAAACTGAGTGCTTTCATCCACAATCAAAGTAATGGCACTTACAACAATTTTGTTGTTTAACTAACTTTGTTTATGATCGCTATTTTGGGATTTTGCAATCAATATCTATTGAAAACATTAAATATTGTTAAAACGAAGTTGTTTTTGGTGCTTTTTATGAATCATAACTCTTAGGCTGCATTACCATGAGAATACATTTTAATATAGGTATTGGTCGAACCATATATCTTGGACCTAAACCGCAAAATATAGAGGCCCTGCCCTTCTAGACAAATGGCAATTCTCTGGCTGGCGTATCGTGCAATAGAAACACATGCAACAAGCGCGAGCCGGTCACCGCGCAGCCACTTTAAAACTCTATACTTGGAAACCAATTGACATATCGAAATAATTCTTTCAGGTGTATTTTTTATTTTCAACACACAATGCAATAAGATAAAATTCAGAATTTGTGAACATTCTACAATCATATTATGGATTAGGGCGGGAAAACATAACAAACAAACTTATTTTGCATTTGTAATGTTTGTGTGATGTGGTTGCAAGTTCTGATATTATCTCTAGTGCAGGTGTAACCACGGATAGTGCAATTCGATTTAACCATCAAATAAACGAGAGCATCATACATTTTAGTAGTAACGGATTAAGTTCCGATGATATCACAATCAATTAGCATTTCGCAATCCACTGCAGAACAGAGGCCTCTCTTGAGAAGCTTTGCTCTACTGAAAATTTTGAACACCGTAGTCTAAGTGTATACAGGATGATTTTATAGTCGTTTCGGATACAAAGAATTTGGGTACAGTTTCGAGAGCAAAATCATCTGGGAGTATTATTTGGCGAAAGAAAAAAAAAATTTTAAACCCCCATAAATTTTTCCTTTCACCTGAACATTATTCAAATTCAAATTCAAATTCAAATATATTTTATTGCGATATACGGGTATACAAAGATGTTACAGGAAGTACAATTGGGTTCCGCCATATTTCAGCCAGCTTGGCATGCAATAATGTCACATACTATGACAATAATGACAGAAATTTAACATATATTATTTAAAATTATGAATTAGCCATTTAGATATTAAAAGTAAGTGAAAAAATATATCTTGTTCAAAATGTACATGTCAGTATTTTCGTGCTCAACATAAACAACATAATAATCGCCTTCTTGCAATATATATTATTCTCATACATTATCAAAAAAAAAAACTTTTTTCTTTCGCCAAATTCTCAATTCTCATACATTATCAAAAAAAAACTTTTTTCTTTCGCCAAATTAATACTCCCAGATGATTTTGCTATTGAAAATGTGCCCAAATTCTTTTTTTCTAAATGACTATAAAATCACGCAGTATATGTTGAGAGGCATTGGTCTACTGAAAATTTTGAACACCCTAGTCTAAGTATATATTGCCTAGTGTTGCCATTAGCAAGTATTATAAAACAACCTTGTAATGTACTTGACATTCGACTAGGTATACTTAATGGACTCCGCCATCAACTAACCGTGATTGGTATTGTATCGATCAAATAACTTCCAAGGAGACGTCAATCCATCAATCACAAGATTGACGTCTACTCCAAGCAGTCTTTGATCGTGTCAACAACAAACACGGAGGTACTGTGGTTCAATATTTGTTCTATAGTAAAAATATTTTCGGTAAACTAATATTTGGTTGTGAAGATTGTAATCTTACTGTGAGTACTGTAAGATTTATGGGTATTGTGAAAGCAAATAGGTAAACTATAAGATATTCATACATCAATTTTATACTTAAGGGCACTATTTTGGTGATGCAACTAACGTTATTATAAGACAAGCCAAGCCCTTGCATTTGATACCCGTATTGAGGGACTTGAGAAATAATTATGTACCCCGCCATTTTGTAGCGACGGTCATTTTGTACCGATTTGTTTCAAACATAGCTAAGAACACTCCCGACTAATATACCTTTCAAACAAAAAAAATATGTCCAAATCGGTTCATCCGTTTAGGAGCTACGATGCCACAGACACACACACACACACACACACACACACATTTCAAACTTATAACACCCCGTCGTTTTTGCGTAGAGGGTTAAAAACGGCTACCGTCACAGAAATATAATATTAGGATAGAACGGCGGTAAGCAGTGTTCACCTGCTGTCACGTGTGCCGATTTTAGCACTGTAAATAATAAACGCGCAATATTAAGAAATGCCTCTATTTTCAAAGGAGATGGAAAACGGTGGGCCCAAATGTAATAAGTTGAGATATGATTTAAAAAATTAGTAATATTTTTGTATATTATAATATGAAAAATCACCTCAATTCTCAATCTGGATGCGGAGAAATATGAGAAAATAGTTTTCGTGAGATTATCAATTGCGTAATCGATTACACTAAAACATTTGCAGTAAATAATTATCTCAAAGTAATTAAATGCACTATATATACTTACATGCAATATAGTGCATATAATTACAGGCATATTATTAAATCAAATATCAATTAATTACTGAAAAGCCAATATTAATGATTATCGATTTCATATCGATTCAAATATCTCTATTTGTAGTCTATGTCACTGACATGACAGCTGACTAACATTGACACTAGACAGTTGCTGACTGTTTTTGTTTGCTCACTCGTTTCGTGTTTTCCGATGCGTTTTGAATGCTTTCCCGATTATTCGTCATTTCTTACGACAACTGCTTTATATATTATGGATTCTGACCCTGCCTACCTTGTACGACCCTTGCTTTCACCTTGGACACCGAAGATCGCTCACACGTTTGACTTGGAATTGTTATTTTGGATTTTACCGCCGGCTTGTGGATTGGATATTATTGAAACTATGGGTCGCTGTGTGAATTGTGGGATATCCACTGGTCACTACAATACACTGGGCCGACGGCCCTTACACGATGAAACAATTCTATCAGTGATTCGGCAATGGCTTGCACCTGAGCCTGTAAGTAAATACCTATAACCTCATCTAACCAGCTACCATGCTGGCAGGTTTAAAATGTTAAATGTGTTTAATAGAAGGCAATAAAACACTATATTAAATGATTTTTTATTTTATTTTAGACGTCCTTTCCCTATCTCCTTACCTGTTACCTACCTATCGCTTGAAGTCGTTGACGTTCATTTAGATGATTTTTCAAACATTTTCTAGTAAATATAATAACTATTAGTGCAAAAGAACACATTTTGCACTTCAGGAATCAGCTGTTAGTTAAAGATTGTAACATAACCTCACTTTTACATAATCTTTTATATCTCTGTTCTCAGATTGACAAAATCCGCGGAATTTTCAGTTAAAGGTTGATAATATATAAGATATTAATTGACACCACTTTCATCTTCTTACAACTAGGCCCAAGATTGTATGTAATCATTTCAGTCTCCTTTACTCACCTCCATATTTATTCTAGTGTTGGAAATAGCACAAATTGGCATATTGACGTTATTTTTAACGATGTTATTACTAGCTAGTCTTAAAAGTACTGAGTAAGCGTTCGAAAGTTCCTGTCTCGTAGGACAGGAATTGTGTTAAAAGTAGGCACGCGTTTCCCGCTCACATGGACGTTTTATTCTATTAATATTTCTGTGAGTACCGTAGATATATGAATTTTAGTTTTAAGCGTTTAAATTTTTCTAACTATAATAAATGTGAAAGTTTGTGAAGATGTTTGCATGTATGTTAATCAATCACGCTCTAACGGCTTAACAGATCTGGCTAAAATTTGGTACAAGGATAGATTATAGCCTGGAATAATACACAATAGACTTTCTGTCACATGGGTTGGGGTACGGGATCAAATACCCCAAGCGAGCGAGAGTGCAAGCAATAGCTAGTGAAAAATACTTAAATTCAAACTTTGCTTTTGTCTGGCGTACACACAGGTTTCATATAATATTTGCTTGCAGGCGAGTAAGTAAAAAATGAAACAGAAAATTTCAGTTTAGACTTTCTGTGCGACGGATGGCAGGACTAGTGGGGGTGCGAAGTCGAGAAAAATAAGGCCGCGTTCATGACAAGAATTTTGAATAACTAAAATGACTGGAACCGTTTACAACCGCACGCCGACTGAGGGTCGTGTAGTTAGGCTGGAGGTGAGGTTGTCTTCAACATATCCCTCGTACCCCGGCTGACCTAGGGCCATCCCTTACGGCCCCCGAAAATAAATGTAACTAAATAAATGGCAATAGAAACCGTTAAAAGGAGTTAAATATGAATGAGAGATTCACGTAAAATTGCTACAGCACCATATATTTTACTTTTTCTTTTATAGACTGACTTATTACTCAGTTTATTCGCAACGAGGCTTACCTAAGGTTATGCGGACGGAGCGTTTGCTCTATAAAAACTTGCTCCTCTATTTTCTCACTGGATAATGATACCAGAACAAATATTTTCCCACCATTCAATATTTAGCTACCACCATCCTACTAATCTTATAAATGAGAAAGTTTAGCTGAATTGACTTGTTTGTAATTTGGTAAAAAAGATAGGTTTTATACTGAAATTACATATAGGCTACATTTTATCTCTATAATAGGTTGTCATATGGACGA